>VYXB01009982.1:843406-868714 GCA_013397135.1 Pachyramphus minor | reverse complement strand
AAAAAAAAAAAAAGAGAAAAAAGCTCCAGCAACTTAGTGACAAGCAATAAGCTTCAGCAAAGTGCAGGAGAATACATATGAAATATCACATACAGCCTGAGACCTACCAGAGTAACCATCTCCATAACTCCATATTTCAAACACACTTATGTGTAAACCTCTCTTTGATATTGCACCATATTTACAAAAAAAATTCTGAAAATTTGAAAAGAAATTTTCATTTAATTTTTCTCCAAATTCTCTCTGGGGTGACAAAAAGCCAAAATCTGAATGTCTCAGCTCCAGCCTAGAGATTTTATCTGTCTAATACAAGATGATGGGCACAATTCACTGTTGTAATTGTAAGGTCTTTTACTGGTTCAGTGACCAAGACAAAGTAATTTGATACAATTCTGGGCTACCATATTTGAAAAAATGGGCATCTCATGTTTGATGCTTTTATAATGAGCTTCCCATTTTCTTAGTAGCTGGATTACTCTTTCTTGCTCTCTTTTCCCCAACATCTCCAATCAGTTTCTACCATACAGCAAGAAAGCCGTTGTAACAGCAATGCATAACACTGGGTTTCTTAGCTAAACTATTAGTGCTTGTGAAGTACTTCGAAAATGAAAAAAGCCATGGATATGAAAAGTAGTTTTACTAAAAATAATAAAAGGGCAGGAAATACTGGCACTTGGTAATATATTGTCTTATTGTACATCCAATTGTTTCAAAAGAGACAGACATTGTGAAATCACTGTGTAAAATCAAAACCTTCGTCAAGCTTGTTGCACAGATAACAAAACCAGTTCCAGTGTCACAGGACACAATAACCCAAACCCTCTGTCTCCAAGATATGGTCATTGTCTGAATAACCTCCTCAGCTTAAGGGCTCCCTGTCAGATACTAACCGGCACAAAGTAGTGTCAGAAATAGCAGTCGCCGCTTTAGTGTGAATGGGCACAGGTTAACACAGCTTCAAGTTTGCAGCCACAAAAGGAACCGCGTGCTCTCTTGTCACTGACTATCATGTAAGCACCTTTAGGAAAGTCAGTTCAACACCGTGTAGTTGAGAGAAATATTTTTTTGGTAATGAGGCAGCCTATTTTGAAGCTTCACATGCTACCCAAATGAGCTTTGTCGGCTTATGTTGTTCTCACTCCTTTTTGTTATGTATGACTTGGCATCACTAATATTCTTAATTGATATGTTAATTTCACAGTGTACTGTCCTACTTAAATAAACTGCTTTAATATTATCAATACTGAGAAAACTTGAAAACACTTAATTGTTACTGAAAACAAAGGCACATTCCTTGAAAATAATTCCATAAGCTGTTTGAGGAATATGTATGCATATAGGTAAATAATTTGTTCATTAAAATGAAAGATATTCCACTGCATTAGTGGAAACTGCAGTGTAAGAGAAAATAGTCCTCTGCTCTGGCATGTCATGTAGACCCAAGTGGCCTGTGATACTGACTTCCACCTCTGATCTCCCTCAGAGTGACTTTGGTATTTGAGATGGTAAGTCTACTTCAGCATTGCTGAAGTTTACAAGCATAAATGCTTGTCACATTTCCAGTGAGACTTAAGGTCTTTTAACATCTTACTACTCCTGAAAATTTTTCCCACAGTCTTGCTATGGCAGTTCCACCCTGTTCATTAGATGGAAACAGTATTGCAAGTTTAACAAAGATGAAATAAATATACGCCTCAAAAGTGTTTGATTTAAAGATTGTAATTAAATGATGCCCTAATATTCCACTCTATCAGAAATATTTATTTTTTATTAACCAAGGGAAAAGGTTTATCCATCTGTCACATAAAACAATATTCCTAACATTCTATGAGGAATTAATTGCTATGGATAATCTGATCTTTGAAAATGAAAGATTTGTGGTTCCATCATCACCAAAACTGGAAATGTCAAAGATAGTTCCTCTGGGATGAAAGAGGGAAGGAACTTCAACCTGAGAGCCAGAGATGCATTGCTGCATCCTTTATAGGAATATACAAATATTGAAGAACACACTCATTTTTGGCAAATGTTAAAAGGAAGAGCACAAAAAGCTAATTTCCCTTTTCAGAGAATACATTACTATGAAGGCCAACTGTGGAGGTAATGTTGCACTAGATAAATCAGAATGTATGCATCTATCTACAGGAGACTAACAATAGAAAGAAAGCCACATGAAACCAATGTGCTCAAACTGCAGAAAATTAAGTGTTGTTACTTTTACCAATGGCTTAAGAAATTCTCTACGATAGATTGGTTTATGAAGAAAACCTAGGATTTAATCCAAAAAAGTGTTTATTGCTTTTTTTTCCCTTTCATTTCAATAATCACAGTAGATAGAAAGAAGACCTAGACAATAATTTTTCACCTCAGTGACTATGGCTGTAAAACAACACAAGAAATTAAATTAGAATATGCACACTGAATAACAGTTTAACTCCAGATATGATGTTCTGATGTGTACAAATAAGGCAAACCCGGATTTAGACTGAAGTATTGAACTAAGTCTTACAGCAGAGGTATTTTATCTCTCCTATGCTTTTACAGTACCTAATTCCAGTAGGCTCTCAGCAAGACTAGTCTACAAATACTACATATAAAATTGCAACACGTAGCATCTTCTGTAGCCAAAATTTGCCCCAAAGGAAACAGAGTTGACGCTGTATGCTCTTGGAATACGAGAATATATGATCAGGTAAGGTACCAATAAAATAAGTATCAGTGAAAGAAAACCTTAGTACATTACATTTCATTACACGAAAGTTGCATGGTGCAGTCATTATAACTGCACAGACACATTCATTATTACTCAGCTCCTTCAGATGTCATTCTTTATGTTATAAAATCTTTGAATGAATTAATTATTGGAACTGAAATCTCCTTCTTTCACAATGGTAAAATAATCTGCTAGTTTTACTGGAATTCTGTTTCACTTCTAACTGTAATGGTATTTGTCATATTTTGGTTTACATATGTTTTTGATAATTTTATTTCCAAGGTTTTCAGTAATGATTTAGTTTTTGAGTTCTACACAGATTTTAATAATTTGTTGTGCTGACCAATTCATACTAGAGCTACATGAAATATTATTGCATGGCTTTATGAAATCAAGAAGCACACTTCCAGTTTTAATTGGCTATACAGATGCAATAAAAAGGGCATTTCATTTATTTGAAGACTGTGAATGGAAAGTAATATTGTAGCTGTATTACATGAAAAGTGAGGTTAAAATCGTAGAATCATATCACTAAAGCAAACATATCACAACTAAGCAAACAGCTGAAGAAGTGAAAGAGTTGTCACAGAGGCACTGCAATATGCCAGTAGGAACACTGAGAAAGGTGGAACCACAGCAGTCATGAAATTATGAGAGTGTGGGACCTCAGCACAAATAAATCCTTAATAGCATTGCACATTGCACAAGGAAGTCCTATAGGTCAAACCCCATCTTGGCACATGCTTTCTGAAAGTTAGTATCTGAAGTGTAAAGGCAAGATAGATTGGTTAAGCAGGTAGACAGAGCAATAGGTAGACAGGTGAATGAGGAACACAAAGAAGAAAGGGAAAATTAGTTACCACAGTAGGCAGTTGTCTCAGCATAACAGCTGCCTGTACATTGCCAAGTTAATCAAAGAAGAGTTTCAAGGAAAGGTCAGAAGCAGGATAATGAATTGGTTTAGTGTGAATTAGTAGTGTGTTCTTTCAACATGCAAGGGAAAGAGTCACAGCAGAAGCAAGATCTCTCAGAAGAAAGTAATGAAAAATAATAAATAGGCAAAGTAAACATGATCTGACATTCGAACGCCATTTAAAATTACAAAAAAGGCAGCATTCAATAATTCAAAAAAGGCTCTGGGAAAAAGCAAAAGCTTTGTTTTCTACACCACTAAGAAGGCAGATCCAAGAACAGGGAGATGAGTAGAGGAAGATGGAAACCTTTCGGCAATATTTTTAATAGCTTCAAGCTGGGTGAGATTGTATTTATCAAGAGCAGAGAAAAAGATCTTGCAATTGCCAGAAAAACACTGTAGCTGTGCACTTTGTATTGAGAAAGTCTGTACCTCAAAGTTACTTCCTAGGCAGAATCAGCTGTATTTAAACACTGGGCAGATGTGAAGATTCTGAAAAAAGTCAAAATTGAGCAATAAGGGATGGACAAGAATATTGCAGCTTGCCCAGAATAATTAAACAAATAAAGGTTAAAACTTTCTTAAGTTTAGGTGATTACACATTGAAGAGATGTCTGAAAGACATGGACTATGTTTAAGTTGCAGAAAAATCCAAAAAGAAGGACTAGCAGTCATTAACACAGAGCACATTCTGAATTTATGTTCACAAACATAATTTTCCAGACATTACAGACCTAGAGAAGACAACAGGAAATAATTATGCCTTACTGCAAATCACCAGCATCCCTGCAAGAGTCATCCATAGGATGAAAGCCTGGGTAAGAACTATTGATAATAACCTGTAGTAACCTCTGAGAGACAAGAACTTACTGATGTTGATAAATTTTGTTGACTAGTAATTATTGCCATCAAAATCTTAACAAGAAAGGAACTTCCCTTTCCATTTAAACTGCTATGAAGTGAAGGGAGGATCTGAGTACATATTTCTATCTTTGTTACCACAAATAAACAGAGAACTTCAATTTATAGGGAATCATCAGTATGGAAAAACATAATGCATATCACTAATGTAAATAAAATGAAACATCTTTGTACAGAATGTGCACAAATGTGACAGAAGAATCAAATGCTACACATGGAATAAAAGACACTAACAGCAATGTTGTTGTGTCAAACAGTCCACCCTAAAGCTATCATGAATAAAAGCTCCTTAAAAAATAAATATCACCAGGAAAATCAGTTAAAAATCATACAAAAGGAAACAGTGAAGACTTTTTGTGGAAAAAACTCACAACAACTAATTGTGAAAAAGTAGAAAAAATGCTATTTATTTGCAAAAATATTATTTGGTGTGAAAAATGTCTCCATTCATCTTCTGTCTTCTGTATCTAAATCATCACCATTAAGTGCTGCATTTTCTAGCAAAGAAGATGAAAATTTCCTTGCTGAAAATCTGATGCTTTTGTGTAGCACACAATGTTAATTCAAAATTGCAAAACCCATCAGGAAAAGAAGTGAAACCCTTGAGCAAGTAGAGATGTGAGACTAAGTAAGAATGAACTAAAGTCAACGTGGCAAGGGAGAAGCAGGCTGCAATGGGAATAGAACTATGAACTCTGAGGAGGTTATAGGGTTCTACACCTTGACCCAAAGAATATCAAAACAAGCATCAAATTTTACAGGTGGATCAAACAAAGAAAACCAAAAATCCTCAAGCAATCAGAAGCTAAAACTTGCAGTTTAATACTACTGAGTGCAGTATGTGTGACTGCCTCAAGCAAGCAAGAAATGTGCACACAAGTCAGAGAGCTCATCATCTTCAAATTCCAAGCAGTTTGCTTGCAGTCAGATTGACTGAACTGGATACACTAAAAAAAAGAAAAAGTAGACTATTGATAACGTTTGCAGAGGCATCATGAAGAAGTCATATCTCCACCCTGGTATGCTGTGTGCTGCTGAGGAAGGGCATCTCAAGTCATCAGAGCATTAACTCCTGGCAAGGTAAAACTAACCAACCAACCAACCAACCAACCAACCAATCAAACAAAAAACCCAAATGAGACCACAAATGGGACTTTGTGTGATGATCTGGTGTTGCTCACACAAAGGAGAATCTGACTCAGCCTCCCCATGAAAAGCAGTACGTCATCATGAAAAATGATGATACAAAATAAGTGGGATAAAAATTAATTGGGAGTTGCATGCTGACAGGCTTTCCCCTCTAAAAGTATGTGCTGAGCCCCATAGAGGGAGTGAGCTGTGGCCCATATGAGCACCAGCAACAAGGGGAGAGAAGGCAGCAATGTGCTGAAAGGGATCTATCCAAAGCAATAGGGAATCATACAGTAATCACTTAAGACTGTGAGTCGGCAAATGATGCCAATTAGAGACGAAGATAGATAAACTGTCTAGAACTCTACAAACTCTGTAGTCCTAAGAGGGTAACCAAAAGCTTCTTCAAAAGGAACAAAACCATAGCCTTATTATATGTATGTTTTCTTGCCAATTTTACAAAGACAAGGCAAGAATAATGAAACGTTGCACATGATTTTAAGTAACAACTGAGATACAGGGCACCTCAAGAATCTTGCCTAATGGAAGATTTATCAGGCTAAATATCAAAGGAATTTAATAAAGCAAAATTCAGTATACTAAGACTTACCTTGAAAAGAAGAGGTCAATATATACAGAAGAATATAAGAGAATAAAATGCTCTTAAGCGGAAACTATATAAATTGTATTGAACTATATAAACTGTTCTGAATGCAAGCAAACTGTGGAAATACATTTAATGTTAATATTTTAATTTATTTCAGTCTTCAACAATCATTAATTTCCCTTGGCCTTCATTGACTCTTTCCACTTTCTCAATTCTTTCCTCAATGGAGTGGGTCAGTCAGAAAAGTAGCATATCTCAGCAAACAATATTATCTGCCAGTACTGGGAGGGGAGGCACATTTGTACCAAGTCAAAAATTGTATTTCCCACTCTTAATACATATTGCTATTTTTCAACTCAACAAACATAATCCTGTCAAATTTATTCTATAGACCAAACAAAGTATTTGTCAAAACTGAAAGCAGCTGCAACACTTTCTCCTAGGGGAATTCTAGGCCTCTATTCCTCTTCTCCAAGGCGAATGCATTATGCACTCGAAATGTAACCCTTTCTCCTATTTTCTGTAACATACATTAGAAGTATCAAAAACCTTTAGTGTATGCATCTTTTTGTTATGCACAAACATAACAAAACATTCCTTGAGCAAACTGTAACAGTTATACCTCAGGGAACATCACTGCACCGACAGAGAGACAGACAATCTACTGTAAAGCCTCTGATTTAGCTGCTTAGGACAGTGAACAGAAATGACAATATGAGATAAATTACATATGAGATATGTAATTTAAAAATAAAAACTCAGTTAATTTCATATATTCTTTTTACTGTTTTTGAAAATATCATCTCTCAAAATTCCAGAATAAAAAAAAAAAATAGTAACACAAGGTATCTGTAAGTTATCAGAACTGACCTTCTATTTCATTAATAGCTCTTTCACTGCATTTCCGTGCAATCAATACATATACCTGCATATGTTATACATAAGCATTCTTGTGACAAAACAGCTGTAAGAAATAAGATAAGATATAAATAAGATATAAGTGTCTTTCCTTCTACCTACCCATTTACTTTTAGATCTCAGGCCTTAACAGGCACTTTCATATTTCCTTCTTCAGTTGATCATTTCCCTTTGATAAAGGACAGAAGGCAGCTGATCTTTGGATCTGACAGCCATCTTTAATGTGGTTCATCAAGTTTCCCATGGTTCATCTCCATAGACAATGACAAAGTTAGGGAATGTAGGGGTTTGACTTGCCACACACTTCAGGTGTGATCAGCCAGCTGTGATGGGAAAGTGGCAGTACATTATGAGTTCTCTCACCCTGTTCTGCCTCCTCTCTTGTTCAATGTGCATGTAGCGGATACAGCTGCACTTTAGCCTGCATAACTCTGTCAACTAGATTGAAGACAGCACTTAGCTTTCCGCGTCCTCTTTGAACAGTGGCTTGACAGTCTGCTTGGATTCACTGTTGCAAGCCTAATTAGGATCCTCAGTAATGGGCAGGCTGGAAGATTAAAATGAAGATTGATTAAATGGACAATGAAAAAGTACTTTCAGTCCAAACTGAGGAGTTGGCAATATGGATACTTAAATGCCCTTCTATGGATGCCTTAACAGCAAAGACAGTGATGTTCTCTCTGTACTGAAAGACCCATGCTCGGAAATAAATTTAGAAGCTATTCAGGAGAAAAGTAGAATGAAAAAAAAAAAAGGTCACGTAACTCTGCAGAGTATGTAGATATTTTAAAATCTTGGTTTGTTCCAGCTTGGAATGAAGTGCAAGAGTTTTGAAATTTCAAGTTTCTAGGCCCTCAGGTATTCTGTCTGACTATCGTGGAAGCACAGACCATAGGAAATTTGCAAATTTTTGATGGAAAAAACCTCTTACTTGGCTTCAGTCAGGATCTGATATCTTAAGGTCAATGAAGTTTCACCAATATTTAACTAATTTACAGAACAGAAAATACAGGCTTTATTCCTTAAATACTAATTCCAACAGCAGCATATTGCTGGCATGATTTCTGCACTACAAACACATTTTTTGGTTTATCTATGTGCACAAAAGTATATAAACAAAACATGATTTTATTTTATAATTATTAATTTCCACTCCCTAAAATTAGGGCAAACTGTTAAAAAACAAAATAATCAATGAAACACAAATTAGATCCACATTTACATTGTTACCCATGGGGGTGAGCCAAAGAATTAATGGGGATATGAAGCATGGTATAATTTATACATTTTAAATGTACCTTTTAACCAGCAAGTGACTGTATTTTGCAGGCTCTTTGTGCTGATCTGCAGAATATGGACAGGCTCTGTCACTTGGCTTTTTCAACACTAGCTAATGTTTTGAGCTCTAAGGTGCACAGTTCAAACCGGTCTGACAGTTATCACACATTGGTTCTTCAAAGCTGCCCAGTTTTAGAGTCTGGCAGAAAACAACACTGATAAAGATCTGAGCTTGCACCACTTACCCTCTAGATGACTGTCTAACTTCATCTGAGACCAAACTAAGAGGGCATTCACAGAAACAGGTCATTGCTGAGAAGGCAAAAATGACTCAAATATTTTACAAATCACAGAATGGTTTACAGCCTGACACAGAGTCACACTCCAAAGGGGACCTAGGATCTACTGTGTAGATCAGGTTTGAAGACCTCACACCAATGTGATCACCTAAAGAGATGAAAAGTAATATTTTATATACAATATGAAATATATATTTTGTATTTTATATATATGTATTATATAAATACATATTATCTTATTTTCTTTACTTATTATCTTTATATTATTATCTCTTTTATATTTTATACAAAAGACATATTCTTATCTTTAGAACACTAATGGAATAGGGCATAAACTTCTACCTTTACTTTAGGCAAAGTACTGAGAGCTTAATCAGTCCAACAGGGATGCATTATTCTTCTACTATATAACTATAAGAACTAATGGCTATTGGTTCCAATTTCAGTCTAACAGATGGACAAAACAATTTAGATATTAATTGACTGTGAGTCAATTAATTGTGTTTCAGGGTTAGAAACATTCAACACAGAGTTTTCATGGCAGCCAGGAAATCAGTTCTATTTTAAGGAAACCAAGGTAAGCTAATGCAGTGTCTACACCTCTATTTTCTGGTGGGAAGAAAGGAGGCAGAACAGTTCTGCCAGTCAAGCAACATCACTTTGGAGGAAGAATTGGATTAGAAATTTGTCAGATCTTATCTGCACTATAAGCTAATCCTCTCTAGCTGTCATTTTATTTCAAAAAGACTCTCATCCCATGGCAGTCAATTGCATATTAGTTTTGCAGATGTTCGGAGAAGGCTTTTTGTAACACCTACATGAATCAGCCACCCTCAGCTATGTGGATAATATGTAGTTTAACACACTGACTGTCTCTACCAAGATGTATGAAATAGCTTGTTTTCATTACTATGCTTTATTTTGTTGCCTTTTTTTTTTTTTAATTTATTTACTCTGTTTGTCTGGTTGAAGCAATTTACTCTCTATGGGAATACATTTGTCTCTCAAGAGAAACGCAACAAGAGCTGTTTACACTGAAGCTATAAAAGCAGGGAGGAAGGATAATCAGTAACCAAGATTATCACATCCAATTAAAATCACTGATGTAACAACAGGAGAATATAATTAACTATGATAGCAATTTAAGAAAACAGAACAAAGTAATAGCCAAAACAAAGTGAAGAAGAAAAGAATCATTACATTTTTAAAGATCATGGGAGGTCAACTCCTCAATTATTTGTTTTAGTCCAGAAAATAGCAGACCCAGCAAGTTCCCAAAGAAGAGAGTGTCAATTACCAAGTCACTGAAAGCCATGAAGAGTAACAGAGAGAAATTACAGGAAAGCATAAC
This sequence comes from Pachyramphus minor, assembly GCA_013397135.1. Taxonomy (NCBI): domain Eukaryota; kingdom Metazoa; phylum Chordata; class Aves; order Passeriformes; family Tyrannidae; genus Pachyramphus; species Pachyramphus minor. The sequence goes on along the minus strand of VYXB01009982.1, from coordinate 858,583 downwards.
CAAACAGTTATCTGCACAACAGCAAATATTATGAGATTCTCACGAAGGGAATAATACATCTTCTACTCCGCACTTAATCACTAAAGCTCCTCTTCTCTTAAACACACTAGCTGTTTAACTACTTATTTCAATGAAAATTATTTGTCAAAGCTTACATATGTAGAGGGGACTTTTTCGTTTTATTATACTCCAAGATGAAGAATTTTATTGCATAACTACCAAAATTCTGATACTGTAAATGTCTGTATTGATAATAAGAAACAGATCAATTGTAGTCATACATAGTGTCATGCATATATCTATGTAACAAATGTATGGGCATTTTTTATCAACATGTTTTGGTTTTATAAAAAAAATAATACAGTACAGCTTCTAATGCTCTCTAGAGGTAGACCTTGTTCATATCTTGCAATTGTGCTATATTCTGGCAGAGGCTGGAAATCAACATCATGTGATGGCCGTAATATATCTCATGTTGGCTTTGCACACAGATCTCAATGAGTGCCTCCTTCCACCACCACCACCACCACCACCACAGTAAATGATGTAAAAGTGTAAAGAACCATGATACAATTCCTCGGGCATACTGGTATCACCAGGCTTATAACATCAGGCAGGCTTTTGCCTCACTTTTCACAAACGAGGCATGGCTGACTGAAAGATGAGTATACCCATATGTTGTTTCTCCTCAGCTGCTGTTATTAGCAACTTGAATCAAAAAACAAAACCAACATGAAGCCAAAAGAAATGTGCCAGCTGAACTCCAGCCTACTGATATTCAACCTTACTTTTCTGTAAGAGTAAGCTACAGCCTTAATTCTAGAATTCACATCAGTGCAAAGGTCCTGCAGACAGCTGCCAGCTCCTGCTCCTTTAGATGTAGACCCTCTGTGTTGGGATAGATTTCCCACCATGTTTTCTCTTATTTTGGATAGTAAAATAAATGACTTTAGTTACAGCAAGCACTGCATTCTTTCCCAAGAATCCCAACACTGCATCACAAACCTGAATTTCACTGTGCCTGAAAATACAAAACCAGAAAGGATTGCTTTAGGTTATAGTCTCAGTAATGACAATATGATACAAATCCTTGGAAGCTGACTTATTTTACCACTGAGACTTACTTTCCTCTTTCATTGTTTTGTAATTAAAATGTTATCTCTTCGGATTTTCACTTTATGGTAAGAAAACGCATATAAAATCTAAACTAACTAAAAACTAAACTCTAATGTAAACTGAAATCTAAACTCTATTCATTGAGCCTACAGAAAAACCCCATAATTTTCACATCCAGTCATTTAGCCATCAGCTGGATGGCCTAAATGCAAGAGCATAAAAAGGCAAGGAATTGGACTAAGGAGTAAACCAAGAGTTTTCCCAGATTATTACTGGAAAACAAAAATCTAAAAACTTCCAAGATCCTTGCTTCCCTTCTTGTAGGTTAAAGAAAAAGTCAGAGAGACTCTTTTGTTACATTTAGAGAATGGTTCAACTGGTTCAACATTCTGAAGATGTTTTCTGAACATCCCTTTTCTAGAGATTTGGAAGATCCTATCAAGTAAAAAAATCCTTTAAGCCTATATTTTAATTTGCAGTTATACATTCTGTGCTTAATGCTGGTGAAAGACAAAAAAAAAAAAGAAGATACATTTCATAACATTGTAATTAACAAAAATAAATTACAGTGGAGTAGGCTGAATAGGATTTATTCTACCACAAACAATGGTGTAGAGAATGGACTTAAAAAAGGTGATTATGCTCTACAAGAGGTCTAAAAAGCTCAAACACTAAGGTGAGAAAGGTGACCATAAAGATTAGAGCATTCAGCTTACTTGTAGGAGAAACAAAGAAGCAGTCGTTGAATGAAAAATCTGACTTTAGCCTCTGAAGACCATCACTCCTAGATAAAATCCAGTATAATCAACACACAAACATATGATAAAATTATAGGAAAAAGAGATAAAAATAGCAGTACATAAGTTCATATGTCTGCTGCCAATTCTCCATTTTCATCACTGCCACCTGAAAGAGAACTGCTTGAACAACTCTTGCCTTTAGAGACTTCAGACTTGTATTTTATGGAAATAGGATTGTTTAAAAATTCCCAGAAATCATTAATAAACTTTTACAAAGACAATGCTGAAAATCTCAGAGGGAAATGATGCTGCATATCTGATGCATCATAAGCATCATGCATCAATATACATGACTAAAAAATTACTTTTTTATTACTATTATGACAACTGGCTACCAGCTACTAGCACATTTCTGGCCACATAGTGCCCAGAAAATTATGATGTACATACAAATGTGACAAAACATTAAGCCACTCCTTAGCCTAATGGAAAATTCAACAGGTTTCCCATGAAACCTGGATATTTTTCCAGACCATCACTGCTGAATTCAAGTGACAAATCCTTGCTCATTCAATCTCCATGTTGCCTCGACAAGAAGAAACCCTTCTGGTAGTAGAGTTTCTTTGAAAACACAAAACCGAGGGTGGGTTTTACATGGTAAATGAATACACTTTTACCATTGCAGAAAATACATGTGTGTACACCAAGTAATGTTACTGTTTAGCTCATATACACTATACACAGATATACAGACATATGCATCACAGAAGAAGAAAAAAAATCAAGCTTTCCTAAATCCCAACTTGATGCCTGTTCCTGACCGTACCTAGGACTGCAGCCTATGGCACACATGCAGAAGGCAAAATGGCAGATCTTAAATGGAAGAGGACCAAAAGCTCAGCTTTACAAGACTCTAAAGAGGCACCTGTGGCAAACAGTAACTAATAGCTCCAAATTCACCTGTGCTGCAAAGAGAGGTGAGGTACCTCTCTCATGCAAATTAGGGTAAGTAATAGATCACAATGTCTTCTGCAGGGTTAATTATGTGGACCTGATAACTTCTGGAGTCTTCCACATCTCTCTGCTATGTATGTTTTCTGTCCACACCTGAAGAAAAATCACTGTCATCTTCTCCCACTGGAAATTTCAGAATTTTTACTGAAGGTTTCAGTGGAAGTGGCACATAGGTGCCTTGGATTCTTAGGTCCTATTTTCAGCTGCATTTGCTTTACCTCATATCTGTATATCATGTGTTTGACTAAATACAGGAACATTTTTCTTATTAGTAAAAAGAAATGAAAGAATAACGTAGGTTTTTTTCCTAACCTTCCTTAGTACATATTTAAAAGCCACTGATCAAAACATCACAACATAAGTTTCTTTTTTTTTTTTTAAAGGAAAAGAAAAAAAGATTAAGCTTCCATGAACTTTAGGCACACAAAGGCTGAATAAACCTTTTGGAGAAGTTGAATAAACTTTCCTAATTCACAGTAAATAAGTTGCTTAAAGATATAAGTCTGGTAAGAGCATTATGTAATACTAAAGCAAATTCCTGTCTTTAGAACTAAATAATCCATGATTTTCTTAATGATCAGATCTACTACCTCATAAAACACTATGTCACTTAATGAAAAAATGAAAAAACCCTGTATTTCTTTCAAAGAATTACATTTAAAATTAACTATTATTTTCAACAGAGAGACAATAATCAAATATAATAAAAACCTGGCATTTGCCACCAGGAATAATCTTGTTTCACAGGATAAATGTTACTTCTCATTCTAATTCACCATTAGAAAAGCATAGTGAATGTTCAATAACATAAGGCAATTTAAATTGCATTTGTTCCTTAAACATTCACTTTTTTCCACTTGCCCACTACATGGCAAGAACTCTTCAGTACTTAATTTATAAACTTAATTCAATTTTCCCTGTCTATTTTAACATTTCATTTATAAAGAGTTTTTATTCATTAAAGTAGCCGTGTAGCTTCTTTTCATCACAGCTAACTTTATTTTAGAACTGTCCCACATTAGGGGGTGACGGACTGCCTGGGATAGAAAAAAGGACTTTATTTGCAAAATCACGTGTAGTAGATTATACTAATGCTGCAAGCTACACAACTTTAATTTTCTTTGAAAATAAATATAGAGAAATAAAACAACACCTATAAAAGTAGGTACAATAAGCATGTCTGCATACACACAGTCAACATACAGGACTTATTTGGTACAACTCTCAGATTTGGCAGCAGCTAGTTTTGTTGAATATACCTTTTAAATAATTATAACCCAGTTCTGTCATACAGGTGTGAGCTTAACTTTAAAAAGATGTTTAAAAGTAAACATTTCCAGTATCTCTAGCATACTTGAAGTCTGGACATTGTGGGATCCAGTAACTTCAAGTTTATTGCAGAGTGGATCCTTTGCAAATAAATAGTTATTATTTTCGTTTACACAAACCATATATAGTGTACAATGAGATGAAGAGTAGTACTCTCCAATCTAGGAACTATCAAAGCTCACTGCATCGATGGCTTGAGATTGTCAAGCCCTCAAATGGCTTTGTTTGGCTGACACATATCACCAGTGCTCTAAAATTTTTTCCTAGATAAACATCTGAATCTTGGTGCCGAAGCGAAAAAGTGTTCTCACCTCTTTCTGTAAGAGGTATCTGCACCCCTGCAACAGAAGCAAGAGAAGGGGCAGCAAGGCCTATAGCCATATCTGCTGAGTTTGCTGGAGTGGTAATCTCTCCATTGAGGGGAAGCTGAAGGCAGCAATGCCTTCAGCACCTAGACCAAAGCCTTCCAGAGCTTGCCTGTCAAAACTCCAGCAAAATCCCTGCCTGATGTTAGGGCTCTTCCACATGTGGCATACTGGATTTTCAATGTGTGAAGTCTTCTGCTAGTTGACCTAGTGTTGTTCTATAAATAAAAAGATGAATTAGTCCTCCTTTGTAGTCCTCTTATCAGCTCCTAAGTCTTTGGACAGAAGAACACATTCACATTTCTGAACACAGTTGATAAGGTAGTTTCCTTAGCTAAACAGAAATAAAACTCTATGCAGAAATGTACTGACAGCATTTTGGCCCAATTGAAGACAATTGCATCTTAATTTCTTGCTTCTTAATGGCTTCTTGCTTCTAATGCCTTGCATCTTAAATTCTTGCTTCCCAAACTTGCTTTGTTATCTCCAGAACATCTGTTGCAACCGGATTTTCCTGGCCTGTTCCTCCTCCTAAGCAGCCTTCTCACACTTCAGAAGTCCTTCCTTTGCAAGGCGGGCTCAACACAGGGGTGTTTCCCCTTTTCCCTTTCCTACTGTTATTTTGAGATGCCTTCATGACATGGTGATAGAGACTTTCTTGGCCCAATGAGTTCCTGCTCTTTTGCTAAAGAACCAGGTGACTTTTTAATTTCTTTTTTTAATCCATTTTTTCCCTGCCACTTGTTCCTGGATTTTTGTTGTCATGCTGTGCTGGCAAGGACATCTTATTTCTCTTACCTTATATGGCTTTTCATAACCTGCAAGTTCATCACAGATCAGAAGAACACATGAGAAAAAAACCCAACCCCACCCCAAAATATAAAGCAAAAAAAGTGACACAGAGTTCACACTAGTCATCAGGGCTATCAGACAGCATAGCTAGTTTTGGTTCTGAGGTGGTTTTTAGTAACCACTAAAGTTTCAGTGGGAATATTTTGCTTCACCTGTGGGACCTGAGTGATTATTTGAAGGTAGAGAAAAACTGCATTCTACTGAAAAAAACGTCGACAAGTTATCAGTATATCCCTGGCAAAGAATTTTCCAAGATGCTGCCACAAACTGATCTGGGGAGAGGTCCCAGTCTCTACTAGCTCCATACCTCCGCACTCCTTAACCCCAGTGCACGCCACTATTTCAGCAGAATTTTTTTTCCTTCTGCTCTCCAATCCTCAGCTCAAAGCAACAAAGGACAATAGGAAATTCAGCTGCATCCTCCCTCTCACTTCACATGAATCCTTTAGCCAGTAAGAAGAGATGCTGTGATATTTACTTCCAAGTCTTCTAGCCTCTGCATGCTGTATGGAAGGTGAATTAATACATAACAGTTAAAGAGAAGGTGGGGTTTTATTTCCACAGCCAGAGAAGTGCATTTACTTCTTAATCTACATTTTATTGAGTATATAAGTACAGATCTCATCTCTGCAAGCTCTAGAGAGAAAAGCTGGAGAGAAAGAAGCATCTAACATTAAAAAGCACTACTGCTTTAAAAAAAAAAAATATATATTTCAAATACAGAATTCCAAAGGGTCCGAATGAAGATAAATTCTAACAAGCAAACTCCAGTTTACAGACTGCTTATTTACACAGCTCAGCATCTGACTATTTACCCTGGAATAGTTGTTACTTGCATAGTAATCAAGACCACGCTTACTACAGCTGTTGCAGAGTGAATGAACCCTCTTCTCAGCTAAACAATGAAGGGGTTCAGCCAAAACAGTCATCTAAGAAGGCACCAAGCAGTAGAGACTATGAGAGGTCTGGGAAGAGAAGTTGACAGCTGAATCCAACTAGGCAGCCAAAAGCATCTCCTGGGCAGATAAACCATAAAATCCCCAAAGGGCTTTTCTACATATGCAGTTTTTTCTGATTATCTTCATAAAGTTTACATGCTAAATCCGCTAGGTTACACTGCATTTCTAAGCTAAACTTGCTCATGCACAAGGTACAGGCTTTGGAATAAACTTGTCCATACTTGAATTGTTAGGGAATTTTGTAACCCTCTGGCAGTCTGTAGGCCTTTTAGTTTGTTTGCCCATACAGTACAGCTGCTGGTTTGACTCAAAATAACAGTTTTTAATATCCATTGGCAAAGCTATCCCAGGAAATTTCTCCTTGTGCAAAGACTTAGCACCGAAGGACAGTCATGTAGTTCATTCCCTGTCACCAACAGAAATGAAGTATGAGAGTAATCACACTTCTACTTGAGTAACTCTTCCAATGAAGAGGCTCCTGTTGTCAGTTTACCAGTCATGTATCATATTTCAAGTAAATGCTGTTATCCTGGCAAAAATCTGAAACATGGCACCTGATATGAGACTCTCTCTTTGAACCCCATTGGCACAGGAAGGTAATGACCTTTCCTGGTAGTCTTACAGGTTGCAGAAAACAAGAAATATTGCGAATCTCTCTTTTTTTCAGGATTCTTTTTGTTGTGGTTGGTTATGGATTTTTTTTTTTTCTTTGAGGGGTAGAAATTGTTGATTTGGTTTAGTCTTTTTTTTTTTTTACTGGTCTTTCAGTTTTGGGGGTTTTGAGTGGCCAATGCCAAAGTGAGAACTCTACAATAAGTTGCTTACTTTCTTGACAAGACACATGTGACAACTTCAAAAGATGACAACGACTTTGCTACTATGGTCAATTATGTAGAAATAAATTATAAAGTGTACTTTAAAAAAAAAAAAGGTGTGTTATTCTGTAGGAACAATACAGAAGTTTTGTTTCACAGAGTTACTGCAGTTAGAGCCCTGAACCATGATGTTTTCAAGTTGAAATGTGAAATAATGCCACTTGCCAAAATATAAAACACTTGTGACCTGGGTAATGAAAACACTGCAGAACAATGTAAATATGCTGACAAATTGTGTACATCTTATAAAGCACTACAGACATTTGGATAGAGCAACAAACCCTCATTACTCAGAATTAGCAAACTTCAGTGTGTAATGAAGCCTAGCCAAAGAAACACAAGGGCAAACAAAATTTTGAAAAAGAAACATAAAAACTCCCCTTCTAACTAAGGTTCTTAAAATTCACTTGAGACATGCGCAGAGGTAATTTTTAGGCTTCTGTTTCTGAAGACCAAGGCAATAGGGAAGTACTGAAGAAAAGTAATGCCAGCTACAAACAGATCCAAAGAGAACTTACTGAAGAAAGAGTGTTTCTATGGAACAGAAAACAAGTAGATTTTTAGCACTGGTTGATGATGAAGAATATACACTCATGTAAAAAACCACATTTGAAACAGTATAGTGCTCTGTATCAGGAACCATGCCACTCATTAAAAAAAATTACACACCTCATAGTCAAATCTGATAAGGGAGTCTTCTGTCCCCAAATTCCAAAGAACTTTTTGAAAATCTCGTCCATATTGCTTGAAAACATGACTTAAGCCTATCATTTCAAATTCTTCATGTAAATTCTTCATCACCCTACTACTCCCAGTGGTAAAGATCATTATCAAACATTATTTTACATAAAAAACTAATTTTCAATTAGGTAAACACATTTTATCCACAAATATATATTACATATATCTAAATCATAATAAAAATTTCAGTTGTAAAGAATTTTTTAGTGAGGGACACAGCAAGAAAGGAAATATCCAAGAGATTCACACAGAAGTCTGAGAGCTAATTCTTCTGCATATTTCCTAAATGCTTTTGCTCGTGCACAATGTGGTTATACTGTTCTGTATGCACACTAATGAGCATGAAAAAAACACCCTTGCATGCTGATCTTTGAAGAGAGAATATCTGAACTTTTAACTGCGGCTTTCGCTTTCTGGGTTTTTTGTTTGATTATTTTTATGAAGTCAAAGAAACTGAATCTTTTGACAAACAGTGAAAGTCTTGGTCAGCAAAACAAGAAGCTAACTCCTTGTTAAAACACATACCTCTGTTAGGAATGATTTGGCTGTCGAAGGGTTCATTATGAGAATAGCCCGTCTCAGGGTATCCCGGTAGCGGTTCAGTTCTTCTATTCGCATAGTGGCAAAGAGCCCCGTGATCATTTTATTGATGTTGTTTTCTACTTTCTGCAATGCTACATCCATTCCCTGTTGAGATACTTTGTCTAAAAATTCTTGTATTCCACGGATATCTGGAAAAATCAGAAGGCAAACAAGATGTTAATTGTTACGCAGAAAAAAAAGACACAAATAACTGATCAAACCATCTCACAAGAAGTGTTTTGCCAGGTAGATCCCTACAGGCTTTCACTTAATATTCACTAGACCTCTTCCTGAGCTATGTTCGTTGCATTTCCTCAAGTACTAAAACAGGAGAAAGATCGGCTACTCTCCAAAAGAACCACTAGAAAACAAGCCTACAAATACTCCTAGCAACTTTCCTAATTTGCTAATTTAATCATCACACTTTTCCTTAATCTTTCTTAAAGGACTTTCACACTGAAATCCATATAGAGTAGTGAAGCCATGGTCATCATCACATACAGTGCTTCCTTCCAGCATGGGTTGTTTGAGGGAAGCTGAGGAAAAGTAGGAAGGAGATTGTTTCCTTTTGTGAAACTCAAAACTATGTTATCCACTGCCATGCTGTGTAGCTTAATTTATCTAAGTGAAGCTTGGGTTGTTCACTCATCAAGAGGTCTTAATGCTGTTTTAAATTTCACAGCTATTTATTTCCTTCAAAAACAAAACAGAAGCTAGATGTACAGTTGCAATGGTACTGCTGCTGTCATCTGAAAGTGCCTCTGCTGGCTGAATTTAACAACTTTTCCACAGCAAAATGCTCTAGGAGAGCTTTCTGGCTCAGTCTAAGTAAATCATTCCTTAAAAATGACTTAGGAAGAATTGATCAGTAAAATGCTAACTGTTTTCACTACCTAGTTTAAAATACCTTTAACATCTACCAAGCTTAAATGTCTGGGTGCTCCACACACTGTTATGCTACTTCAAGCTGGTCCAAGACTTTCAAAGGACTTTTTTCTACACTGAATTCCACAAGAGTCAGCAAAAACCTTGCTTGATTTTTTTTTTATCTCTGCCCTTTTGAGAGGCTTTATCTAAAAACCCTAAGTTTAAGCTTAAAATTTAAAATCATTCAATGACTTCACAAGTCAGATCAGGGTCTTCTGGACCTCAGGAAAATCCCTTCTGCCTCACTGAGTCCTCACTATCTGACCTCTACTCCCCACTGCAGTTTCTATCTTTTTTCTGAAGCTAATCCACTGGTTCCGTAATGTGACTCCTCTCTCCAGCAGTCACTCTGACCTGCTGTCCCAGAGGACACTCAGCAGGACATCCTTCCTTCCCTACTGGCATGCAAGCTTCCTGCACACCCTGATCTCATTAAGGGAACAAGACACAGACTTAGAGTCAACACAACAGACACTGTGACAGGGACACCATGGCAAAAAAACAGAGAAAAAGGAAACCAGTAACCCAACTTAAACATGAATTTCTGAAGAAACATTCCTTTGAAAATAAAGATTCCTCAGGTTGGGGAGGGCATTTGTGGTTAAAACCATCAGATAATATTTCTCACAAATATTAAATGTGATCTCTCCTAGGTGCATAGTCTTAGATCCACTCTCTGAGGGATTGCAGTTCTGGCTCTGCTTCCCTTCTTCATCCCAAGTGCTCTATCACTTCCTTGTGATCCAATCAATCATTTTCCAGGGTAATGGTCAGACTTGAAGCTACAGGCTGATTATGTGTCTTTCTTCATGAAACCTCTCATACTTGAGTAAACTTCCAACTTGCACAACTGCTTGGCTACTCAGATCTTTCATCCTGACAATAGGAAGACCTATGGTCTTTCCCTACTCCCTGCCCTTCTTATGGGGGATGCAAAGTTGGGGAGACTCTATTTAATCCTTACATGGGATGAGTAAAAATGGGATGAAGAATCTCAAAAGCATTCATACTACTGGAAGCACCTTAGATACAGTTCACACATGATGCAAGAGGACAGCAAAAGGCTGGAAAATCAGACTGAAAGCAGACTGGAAGCATGCCTAAGCACATCAGACTCTAAGCCCTGCAAAAGATGTTACATAAATAGTCATAAAGTCTACCAGGAAAGGGCTCTTGGCTGGCCATAAACATGGTCTATTTTCAGGTGATACAAGTGACAATGTGCTGGCACATTGTGACAGCAGCTGAGGGTAACCCCACGACAAGCCATAGGAAAGAGTGGGGCATGTAACTGTTTATCAGGATTGTGATAGCTACATTTTAATAGGGGTTCATTGGCAGGTGACAGCCTTCAGAGGAACTGAAGCTCATTTTAAGACAAGAGAAAATAATGAAAATCCCTTCTTCAGTGAAAAATTTGTGAGGAAGTCTAAAATTTTGCTCCAAAACTGCCTAGACCCCAGCACCCTCCATAGCCATCCAGAGAGCAGCGCTACAAGCATCAGCTGTGGTCAGTCCTGCACACATGAGATGAACATGCCCAGGGGTCTGGGCTGCAGGGGAGGATTATGTCACTCCCCCCACAGCGAAGCACCAGCTAGATGACAGATACACGTGTGATATACCCTTGAGAAGATTATGGAGATGTCACAAGTGGATGTAATATGGGAACTACAATGGTGAAGGTGTAAGATCAATGTGAATAAGGTGTAGCTAATGACCACTGCACACAGACACTACATGGTCCAAAGGGAGCCCAGGAGGAATTAATCCAGCATCCACATCTGATGGGCCTTCAGGGAAAAGCTGGTAATACCTGAGATAGGAATCTTCATGCTGACATTGCTGGGAAAACTGTACCAAAATTCAAGCATTCCTCTTTTCCAATCCTAGGGAATACTCCTTTTACTGAGCTATACATTTGAGAATTTGATGGGGTCCAACATATCCCAAAAGTTTAAGGGTTCTGACAAACATGAGTGATTTTAGCATTTTACTTCAGGTTATGGCAAAATAAAATAGAGAAGTTCAGGGCTGCACACAAGTCCAGCAGCCCTATCAAGAAGATCTGAGGCTTAGACATTCACACTGCTTATTTTTGGCCACAAACAGTAGCATAAGGAAAAAAAATGTTTGGTCTGCACAGTAGACAAAATTTGCTGCCTGCTTCACATGTACTAACTAGAGAATATTACAGACAGTCATCCTCTCCTCCAGCACCAGAATACTGAGATGCTTCAAATTATGAAGAAGTAGTCATGCAATAGCTTACAATCAAACAGTACACAAAAACAATTCAACAGAGTTAGTCCTAGAAGACAGACTGTCACAATCAGCAAGTTAGGTCTCCTGTCTAGACCTCTAAAATACCATAATCTGGAAAGAAACAATATTTTAGGCATTTAGGCTATTTTAGACATTCACCACCAAAACCTCATTCTCTAGACACTGCCAAAATATCAGTATTACTAAACACTTGTAGGATAGTTTAACCATGAATAAAATACATGCATACCCTAAAAATAAAGTTCCATAAGAGAATCAGATACTAATTACAGTTTCTATTTAATATCTAAATCAGGAAAATTAGATTCAGTCTAATCAGAGATGTTAGAATTTTTCTGGCGCTTTAAATACCAACAAGATTATTTGAAGTGCTACAAATATGCTTAGTTTTATGCAAATGATAAAATAACTTCTTTCTACTTTAACCCCTTCATTCTAAAGTTCCTGAGGCTCACCCACTAAGGATTACTGAGCATGAAGACAAATGAAATAAAAACATGGGTAAAACTGACCAGTTGAAGTCAAAATTATTGAAACACAGGGAACATATGTAGATGGGATCTAAATACACTGTCAAACTATCAGGGAGAAAATTTACTCAGGCTAGGAAAGCCTTTTTCAAAACTCAAATTCTACCTCATAAATCCATGTATTCTTCTCTGACACCAGAACAAAGTAAGCAGGAATGACCAAATGAAGACCTTTCTAAAAACAAGAACATAATTTCACTTGAATTTATAAACACAATGCAGTTATTGACTGATACTCTGCATAATTGGTGTTGACCCAGAAGCCAGATTATGGGATCAAATGGCTTTCCTTGCCATGAATATCTCTGAATATAAACAATGAAACAATTATCTTGAAACCTCACTAAATGATGGGACAAAAGGGACAAAGGTCCAGTATAACTCTGCAGCTCTATATTTATTAGGTGACCATGCCAACAGTACTGTATCTGTGTGATATGCTTTTAGGAAAACACTACTATTTTAATGGTAAAGATACCAAACCAGGATTTCTAAAACTTTACTATTTCTGTCTTTGGCATTGATACAACATAAAAATATTGGCAGGAAATAAATATAGACTCTGCTTGTACCTCAACTTACCCAGTAGAAGAATTGAGTTATTGGTGATGCTCACCTGCTGCTATGAAACAGCAGAGAACACATAAAAACACCCTTCAATTTAAATGCTATTTAAATCATGATGGTATTTCCAATATTTCAGCAGCAAGTCATGAGCAATGATCATATTCAAAGCGTATGCCAAAGAACAGATGCTGCCACTGAATGGGCAGCATTATCTTTCCTGCGTGGATTGTCTGAAAGTGGCACATATCCACACTGAACTGTGGAATCATCTTTCTAATAGATAAACTTCTGCAGAAAAATCTGGCAAGCACCTGTGGCACAGATGGCTTTGCTGCGGAGACATAGGACTGTTCGTGTCTGGAACACAGGTGTTTCTTGCCCTGAATTTGTAGCCAACCTGTTGCCCAGCCAGAAGTCCCATTTCTATTTTCTAGATCAGATGAGTCACAGTTATTGCCAGAAATGTTGAAGAGTTTCCCATTATCACCAGTATTGATTATCCTCCTTAGTGATGAAAACCCAAGCTACCACATAGAGACAGACCAATGCTAAATCTGCTATCTCCTCTTCCAGCTCAGTGTCACTACAGTGTTACATTTCCTGTTTTTTCACTGTACAGCTATCACTTCCAGTGTACACGTGTATGCACAAAAACATACCCCTCTGCAGGCAGCATCACCTATAGGGTTAAACCAGGCTGGAAATATAAAAGACACCTTACCAAACATTCTCTTTATAACCAAAACTGTGTTCAATTTAAGTGATTGTGAGGTTGGCCTGGAAACACTAACAAACAAAGAACAAGGCAAGCGAAATTTATCAAGGACTCTGTTGGAAACAAAATTCCCTTTATATCCATACATAACCAAGCCACGACAAGGCAGAGGTCTACAGGAAGGTCTTAATGGTCTGCATCACTGCTGCACAGAAGGTCCAACACTGGGCACACCAGACAGGTTGCAGACAAAGCTGAGGTGCATGTGCAAAGCCTGCATTTGTGAGCACAAAGCCCACAGCCTCTGACGCTCTAAAGACTTGACTCATATATTCAAATGCAGGTACTCAGCAAAACACTACTCAATCTGAGATCTGAATTCAGGTGACAGCTTCACAAACTGATATTACTGTGTCAGTTGCTGTGGACTCTGACCTAAAAAGGAATTTAGGAAATGAAGTATAAGTCAAATTAAGCGCAAGCACCTAAACTCACACACCATCTTTTCATTTGATAGTGAAAAAATCACAAGAAACAGGTATCTTAAATGTTGTTGCAGAGCATGTTCAGAGGAGAGTAAAGTGCCCTTCACAGACTACACATCTAAATCTTATATTACCAACCTGGCAGGAGCACTCAGACCTCACCTAACATAAACAGTAAGCACCATTTAATGGAAAGCTCAGCAGGTGCGTGGCAGAAAACTCACACAGCCAGGTGATAGGGAAGAGGAGCCAGTATTCTCAGGAGATCAGGACATTTTAAAATCTGCAGCTTTCTTCCACAAGATTACAGGAGAAATTGTGTCTTTGCTCTCTTTTCATTAAGGTTTCTACACTGTATATGTGATAAATCTGGATCAAGAAGATTCCTGACTTCCATTATATGATTATAAGATTAAAAAAGTAAAATGTGGAAAGGAAGCTGGGGGTCCTGGCCAATGACAAGTTGAATATGAGTCAGAAGTGCCCTGGTAGCCAGGAGGGCCAACCGTGTCCAGGAGGGCATCAGGCAGAGCATCACCAGCTGGTCAAGGGAGGGAATTGTCCTGCTCTGCTCTGCACTGGTTTGGCCTTCTCTGTGCAGTTTTGGGTGCCACAATATAAGAAAGATATAAAGCTATTAAAGAGCACACAAAGGAGGGCTACAAAGATGGTGAAGGGCCTTGAGGGGAAGCCACACAAGGAGCGGCTGAGGTCACTTGGTTTGTTCAGCCTGGAGAAGAGGAGATTGAGGGGAGGTCTCATTGCAGTCTACAGCTTCCTCACAAGGGGAAGTGGAGATGCAAGTACTGATATCTTCTCTCTCGTGATCAGTGACATCATGAAGCTGTGTCAGGGGAGGTTTAGTTTAGATATTAGGAAAAGGTTCTTCATCCAGAGAGTTACTGGGTACTGGAACAGGCTCCTCAGGGAAGTGGTCACAGCACCAAGACTGCCAAAATTCAAGCAGTGTTTGGACAACACTCTCAGGCACATGGTGTCAGTCTCTGGGCTGTCCTGTTGTAGTGGGTTGGCTTTTGGATTTTTTTAGGCCTTCCTTAGCAATAGGGGTCAGGAATCTAAGCAAGTATTCCATA
>VYXB01009982.1:532123-843388 GCA_013397135.1 Pachyramphus minor | reverse complement strand
GCTGTATACATAGTATTTCAGTTGTATATAACTGTGATATATGTAAATATATATATATATTTTTGATATAATCTAGTTTTGTTTGGGCTTCTTTCAAATTTTCAGTGGTTCGTTTTTTTCGCCTCGCTTGAAAGAGCGGGAGGGGGAAAGGGGGTGGCTTGGACTTGGTGAGAGAGCCAGGCCAAACTAATACACCTGTGCAGGGCCAAGAGTTGGACTTTCATGATCCATGTGGATCCCTTTCAACGCAGGATATTCTATGATTCTATGATTCTTCCACAGGGGTTTTTTTGATAACTGGACCAGACGCTTGTCTCACTTCTTTGTTCCCTCTGACCCCACAGCCATCTCTTTCTATACAGAGGGAACAGGTCCCCAAATCCATCTTGGGGAAAGTCTAATGATCAGGACATCCTAGAAAAAAATATGCTGGTTTTCAGGCATCTCATACCAGGATGCATATGCACTGAAGATTTTATAACTACAAAATGAACAACAAATAATAAACGTACATGCTAAGTACCTCTTATACCCTTACTAAACATGAGAAATCTCCAAGCAAAGTTCCTAAAAAAATTTCAGATCACAAAATAATCAGGAGAAGAGAAAGATGGCACTAGTCACTAATGATAATAAATTAAGCCATTCACCTCCATAATTGTATTCCACCAAAATGACAAGGCACCCACTCTGCACTTCTGTTATCTCAAACCTGGTTTACAGTCATTAGCTCATCCTTCCTCTGATGCCATTTTAGATCTGAGAACATTTTCCTCAGAGTATCTAGCTGATAAATGCCAACTGATTCAGCTGTGGTAGCAAAGGTGAATGCATTGCCATAAATATTCACTGGTTGATTTACACAAAAGACCGTTTTATCTGTACAGTTGATGAGAAAAGCCATTGTATAACAAATAACACTTCACATTCTTATCAAGATAGCTTTACAAGTCTGGCACAGTGATTCTTCATTACACAGTGATGGCTAACATGACAGCAACTATTAACTGGGGAAATGCACTGTACAGAAGGCAGATGAGCAGCTTCAGCTGGACTCTGATGGTGCCACTGCTCTGTACAGAAACTTGAGCAAAGTGTTTACATTCCTGTGCACATGTTGATATCTATTAACATGGTTAAGATCTAGACTGAGGAAAACAACAATTTAGCATGATGATTCAATAGTAGTTCTTCATTTTACTTTCACAGCAGTGGGATTCCCTCTCATTAGTCAGCTTATATGTCATTTGGTAAACTTCCAAATTAAAACGAACAAATTGAAAAACCCAAAAACCACCAAAACCACAACATCATAACTCTTTCATACTGTCATTTGGGGACTGAGAGGGACCAGTTACCTGAGCTATTTCAGCTGGATGATCTAGCTTCAGAGAATATAGCAGTAGTTCAAACTCATTAGAAGTAAATCAAGTTCAAATGTTTAATAATATATGAAATCTCATATTATCAAAATTTCTGGAACCTAACAATTGGGGATGGTCTTTCTTTGGGGAAACTGAAAATTGTAAATGGTAAAATTGACTGAGTTTGCAATTTTCAAAAATTTCACAAATAAAAAAAAAAGACAACAAATTTTCTCAAATTTCATAGCATCAGAAAAAAGTATCAGAAAAAGAAAAAATATACTTGTATATTTTTTTCTTTTTGAAGATATTTACATTTCAAACTGCAATACATGCAAGTAACTTAAATTTTTGTTGTCTGATATGAACTATTTTTGTACTAATGCAATGTCTATTTAATCCGTACTTCAAAGGTTCATTGAAATGTCATTTACATTAACTATGTTTTGTTTCATACCATACATCAATTATTAGAAATCATCCTGTAAATAAGCAAAATCAATACACATAGTCCCAAGTAGCTGAATCAACATTGAGGGAGACATATCAACATTAGCAGTTTTCAAATACTACTAGACTTCAGTTTCTAACCTTACTGATGATTGGCACATTTTTTTTTTTAAACTGGAAAGAAAGATGAAAAAAGCGAAGGATAAAAAAGATAAATAAAAATGAAGCTACAACTAATCCTTCAGAGTATCAGCTGCTACCTTAGCTTCTCAAAAATAGAAAGGAAGTCAGATTGTGATCACCCCTCAGTTGTGGAGGCTGACATGGCAGTACGTTCTATAATCATGTACTTTTGACTGTGTAATCTGCTTTCTACCCCTTCATTCAATTTCCTTTTGACTACAGTTTGCTTTAGAGATTGTCAGAAGGCTTCTAGGAGTTTACTTTGAGTAAAACAGCCTCCTGCAAAGAAATAAATTTTCCCTGCCTAGGTACCTTCAAATCATGCCAAACTCGCAAAATTGTACTTAAATCAATATACTTGTATATACAGAGATTTATATCTCTGTGTAGATAAATGCCTTTATTTAATAAGAAGTGTGCATATATATATATACTATATTCTGTTTGTATGACACACCAACTCTTCTTTAGGTCATAAGCAACCCTTTGAAGGAGGTGGCTGTTCTTGCCAACTTCCTGGTAATAAACAAAGTATGACTAAATGACAGGCTGAGAAAGTTGGACCTGTTCAACCTGGAGAAGAGAAGGTTGGGTGGAGACCTCATAGCAACCTTCCCATTATCTGAAGGGGGTGTGACAAGGAAGCCAGAGAGGGACGCTTCATCAGAAACTGTAGTGACAGGACAAGGAATAAATGAAAATGAAAGAGGGGAAATTTAGGTTAGATATATAGAAGACATTCTGTACTATAATCGTGGTGAGGCACTGGCACAAGTTGCCCAGAGAAACTGTAGATGCCTCATCCCTGGAAGTGTTCAAGGTCAGGCTGGATGGAGCTCTGAGCAATCTGGTCTAGTGGGAGGTGTCTCTGCCCATGAAAAGTGCATTGGAACCAGATTATCATTAATGTCCCCTCAAACCCAAACCTTTCTATGATTCTATTCTACAATTCGATATGGGTTATAAACTATCTTAAGGCAAATTGTTCTCTGACTGTCCATCAGTCTCTTCCTAAATAACATTTTTCAGCTGATTAGAAGTTCACAGTATAGAAACAAGAATATTTTACGTGTGAACTAGGCCTGTGAAGAACATAACCTACAAAACTAAGATTTATGAATTTTACTATAGATATTTTCTATAGTATTTTCTAGATTTTTCCTGTCTTTCTGCTTGATCTTTTTCTTGACTGGTTAAAACTCTCAGAGAGAAGTTTTCTTTTCAATTTATGATACTGCCTGACACAGTGTTATTAGACTTAATTCATCCCTTTTTTCCAATGGTGATATAATTTCTTCAATTCAAAATGCAAAAAGTACTTTGCACAACAGTTTCCTCATTTGATTACTGTTCAGTTACTTAGCTGCCAAAATATCAATTTACAAAGTCAATTTTGAAGCTTCTCAGAAGATAATGTGTTGAGAGTTGAAAAATATTTAGCAAACAGTAGTAGATATCAGTACAAGCTTCACAAATTCAAATATTCTTAAAATAAATCACTTTTCTTCTGATGCTTGCAGACTGCATGTACAAATGCAACCTTGTACCTCTGCAAACCTCAAGATAGCACCTCATTAACAG
This sequence comes from Pachyramphus minor, assembly GCA_013397135.1. Taxonomy (NCBI): domain Eukaryota; kingdom Metazoa; phylum Chordata; class Aves; order Passeriformes; family Tyrannidae; genus Pachyramphus; species Pachyramphus minor. Next base: position 839,810 of record VYXB01009982.1, on the reverse strand, counting down.
TTTGCCGACTACACAGATAATATGGAAACACCTACAGTTTTATTTTGACCTCAGCTTACTAACACACCATAGACTTGCCAGGCCAAGCCTTTGAATGCTTTATCCATTCCATCCTTAAAGACTGCAACATAAGGCAGTCACAAACATTCTCTTGCCTACATATTCATTTTTAGCTCCTGGACACATTTCTCCAACCATTATGTAGCTGAAAAGGAGAAGCATGTCCACTGTTCTACTACAGAACTTTTATAGAATAATTTGTAAGTTATCTCAGAAGTGGAATAATTTTAGGGTCACCAACAGTATATACTCAATTTCCAGTGGTAATGTCAATCAGCAAAAAGCAAGTTGTTACAGAAGTTGTCACAAACAGCTGCTAACTTGCAATCTAATTAGCTGACAGAGTAAATTTACACAGATGAAAAATACATGTGCCTTTCCTTATCTGAATGACATAATAAATACTAATGGGGGAAAAAAGTTCAATGATAAACTTGAATTAATTATATGTTTATTGAGGCATAGTGAAGTAAATGCATATGGGAAGTTGGCAAAGAGCCAGATGAGTAATAAACAGTTTTAAGACTGTCTGGAGACAGACTTGAGAATATTATAGTCATCAGGCAGCTGAAAACAGCCTCAGGGTAATTATAACCATTTGCAATCGATTAAAGAGAACACGATTCTTTTATGAGCCTTTATCAAACTTGCATTAAAATTTTAAAAGATTTGAAAATGTTATGGTTTCAAGCCCATCTATGCCAGTGGTCATCATATATTTATTTCTGGAAAATGTGTGCGCAGGAAAGTGTCAACAGGATTACTTACTCTATATGGGGTTTGAACAAAATGCTAGAAATCCAGGGTCTATATGTACAGATGGGCATCATCTCAGAATATCACTCCTCTTACAACATAGGACGTAGCCTTTTACAAGCAGCTCAGCCTTTCAAGTTCCAGCTATAATCCCTTTTTTCATGGGATCTTTAAAGAAGAGCACTACTCCAATTCTATAACATTACACTCAATTTTTTTGAAAACCACCACCTACCTGGGGTAGGGATGGGAATAATGTCACTGCTCTCCTTCTTGAGATTCTATTTTATTTTGTGTCTTTCTCCAACATCATCTCTCTGAGCCTAAGGTATCTTTTTAGAGACCAAGTAACTCACACCACTGCCTTCATCCTTTCCTGACGCAGAAATAACTGGAAACCCTGTATATGTTGAATCACAGAATATTCTGAGTTGGAAGGGACCCAGAAGGATCATCAAGTCCAACTCATAAGTGAATGGACTTTGATCCCCTCTACGGGGATCAAACCCACAACCTTGGCATTATTAGCACTATGTTCTAACCAATCATTGCCAGCACAACCACACCCCCTGCACCTGCCTCTCAGAAGGAGCAAGAGGGCAGATTCATGAGGAAGTTTCTTCAAGACAGATGCCCACTAAACTTGTTTTTACTGCTAAGCTCCCTTCCATTCCAGCCAAGTCTTTACAATTACTTCTTCAACCTTTGCTTGCCATGGGAATGCCTCCTTTAGCCTCATAGAATAAATCCCCTTCTTAGCCTTCATGCTTGCTTTGTTTCTCTTCTTTACAAAGGTTAAAATTAAATTACCACCTAAGGGAATGGCAAGTATCCATTGCTAAATATCAGTATTATAAGTAGGAAGGTCAAAAAACCGTAAGCAAAGATATCTTAATTCTGAAATCAGTAAATATTGCATAAATCTCCAGTGATGGCTGTATATCAAAGACACACTGGGATGAAAGACAGGGTTAAGGCCAGAAATTTGGACAGAGAAGAGGGGTTAAGAAAATACTTTTTAATATAAAATACATAAGGGTTTAAAAATGTTACTACTATCACTATAAAATAGAATAAGGATTAAGATAAAATTAATTCTCCAGAAAAAACCCTTATTCCCTCAACCTTTCAAGAGAAAAAGTGCAGAATCTTTCTATCTGCTTTAGCAGAAACAAAACATGAAAAATAAATGTTTTCAAACAGCTAGACTTTCGGTCTTTCATCTTAGAAATGCAGAGATACCTACAATGTAAATTGCACAAAATTCACAGCTATGTTCTTGCAATGATTGACTGGTTTCTTCATAAAGAATTTACTACTACAGAAAAATATCTACATATTCCTGGAAAACAGAGTGAACTGTAAACTGCCTGAAGAGTAAAACATGAATTACAAAAGCTTGCCCCTTGTTGATACATCACAGACATAAAAACCAACAATATGCTGAGATTCTAGGTCAATCACACTGCTTATATAACCTGGGCTCACATATTCCAAACATAAATTACTATTTCATTCTGTGATTAATGTGCAAGGGTCTTTTTCATGTCAATTTTTGGGGACTGACCACTGTCAAGTGCCATTCTGTGGATGAGGCCGGATTTGCTGTTTCAACCCGCGTTTTGCTTGCTTTGAACTTGAAACCCTAAAGGTGTAATAACTTGGCAAAGCTTTCTCAAAATGTTTACATATGTCAGTGTCTCTCTTTACAAACCTGAACTTTGCCACTTCTAACATTATAAGTTACACATTTATAGTGTCCAGTCTGAAAATGCCTTCACTGAAAGGGTGCTGATGGTCCCAAGGATGAGATCGGAGATGCAGGGCAGGAACTTCCCACTCTCTACATCTCTTTGTAAGGAGATGCACAGATACATTCTGCACAGTGATCCAACAGATTGAGCTGAGCAGTCGAGAATGAAATGAGTAGGAGCTAATTTGGCTGCTTAAATGAAGTAAATTTGGCTTGTACATAGTGTGTGGATAGTAATTTTAATAGCAGTTTGAGAAAGGCATCAGTCTACTGCATAATTTTTCTGCATTTCGTGCCACCCACTCTTCATCTCTGCAAGAAGACTGTCTTTAATGGCATTTGAAGAAGTGCAGAAGTGTTCTTGAATGCTTTTAATATCCTCATATTAAATTTTCTTAAACAAAATCAGATTTCATATCCTGGGCAGACCTTAACTTTTTTTACCTGAAGGAACAAAACACAATACAACGGAACTAACTGCACTGGGAGTTTGACGTAGATCATCCCAGCAGAGAGCAAGGACGGGGGAAAAGAAGGCTCATTCTGATTTTCAGAACTTCATCTGAGTTTATACACTAAAGGTAAAGATATAATTGTAGCAAATGAAATACAAACAAACATTACATAAGCCTGCTCAAATTCCCTTTTCTCACATTCTCACTCGTTAATTGTTACTGCGGTAGCCTTACATTTGCTACTGGCAAGGCTCTACCAGTGACAAAATATCATGGCTTTCCTAAAGTCTTTACTCAGATTAACTAAGTCAACAGTAGCAAAATATTTTTTTTTAATTATTATTATCAAGGTGTCTTTTGTTCTGTATTAGAATAGTCAGCCTACCTACAATTTTACTAGCAAAAAAAATCAATTTAAAACTTAGATGTCAATTATTTCAGAAATGCATTTCTACCTCATTTCTTCAACACCAAGATGATTACGGCTTAATGAAAGACCTGCTTCCTTCAAATACTGAACTTTTTTTGTTGGTAAAGAACCTTTAAGTAGCTTGGAAGTTTCTAACATTTAGATAGGAGTATAGTAGTGTTAAAATCTTAAAACTGAATATACTCACCTACTTCATTCAAAATAAGAATTTGAGTGATTTTATGGATGACAACATTGGGGAAATTACTCTCAGGCCTGCAGAAAGACACATTTCTACTTAAAAAACTCTCTGATAATGACAGGAATCTATGATAGATTGCAAGATAAAAATCAAAAGCAATTCAATTGATAGGATTAAATAGCTATGATATTGATAAATTGACACATAAATGGTTGCAGCCCATATTAAAGGTGCAAGGGAAATAGTTTAGCACAGTATGTACTTTGGAGGAGATCCTAATTTTACTGCAGGAAAATTTATTTTTAATATGAAAGGCCCATTTTCTTTCACAGAGCAAAATTATTACTGGAAATAATTTCAGTGATACAATTTAAGTATTTTGGTTTAAATCACTAAATTAAATCACTATACAAAATAATTTATCAGAAAGGAAGGTACTGGAATTCTGGTGGTTGCTGGAACCAGTTGGTCCATCAGTGCTTTCCTGTTTTCTAACTTACAAAAAAATTGGCAGCAATGAGAAAAAAATAAAGAATTAACACCTATCAGAATCTATATTCCATTACTCCTCAAGTGTCATTAACTACTATGGAGACGTCACTTCAAGTTGTAATATACATCTTGAGAAGGAACAATCACCACATGTTAAAAAATACCACCAAGGCAAGAAATTGCTATTTGCAGAGGGGTGTGCAAAACATATCATATCTCATCCTAATATGAAATTAATTCTAATCTAAATATTGAACTCCTACCTACTTTAATGTTTAATACTAAATGTTATATTAAAATGTCTAATATTCACTGCTGTAAGCAGTTAAACTGAACAAAGCTTCCAACAAGAATTTTATTTAAGGTCTGTATGAGCTGAGAAAAAAAAAAAAATCTCACAGTGCAGCAGATCCTCTCAAGAAAGCTAAGGAAAGGGACTAGGATCTTCCAGAGGAAACTGCAACCACCCCCAGCTGCACTAACACTGGACTGGATGGATTACCCTTGGACTTTCACCCCATATCTACATTAGCAATTTTGACTCCTTTCTAAAATAGGCACTGAAGCTAATGGCAATGTTCCCTTCCTCAGGGTCTTCTGGGGTTCATGGGCCAGCTCTCTTTTATAAAATCCAAACTGATGTTGGAATTTTTGTTTTATTTTTAAAAATATTTCACATCTACAGATCCATCTAAAGAATGGCTTTTTCAAACATCACAGAATCATAGAATATTTAGAGTTGGATGGGATTTCAGCATGTCACATTGTCCAACCTGCTGCTCAAAGCATAGTGAATACTGAATTCAGACTTCTTCACTCTGTAATCCATTAAAAAGTGATTCCAGCCTCTCTTTTCATGCCATTAATTTTTTTGCCCCTCCCTCTGTCCAAGTTCCTCTTCCGTCAATACAAAACCGGAGAAGAGAAAATGTGCAGTGCTAACATATGGGAAATGCTTTCAGTTTATCAATAAAATAGCAGGAAAAGTGAAGAAAGTGACATAATTTGTTACTACTTATAACTATCTAGCAAAATTGATCTCTAGGGGATGCTAAGAAAATAATGTCATCACGTGCACAAGAAAAGCTACTGTCATAGATCAAAAGCTGAGTAAAAGAATTATGAACAGGCAAAACATAGTGTCAAGCCTGATGATTTCAGCTGAAATAGGGTAGTGAAGAATCAGGGAGGCACTCCAGTGTGACCAAGAAGAGGGAATGGAGAGTCAGCAAACAACTCTCATGGCAATGGAAATAGTTAGAAAGGCCTCAGGTGACAGATAACAATCTGAAACTTCTGCTCTCTTGTTCCGCATTGAAAGTGGAGGAGGAGATAGTCAATGAAACCAGCAATATAGAATTTTATAAAGAAACTGTAGGAAGCAAAAAAAGATTACAGAAACTGCTTGCTGCCCTAGGACGGCTATTGAAATCAAGAATTTATTACACTTTAAAGAAAGGTACCATTGCACAGGTAATACCTGTATTCAGAGTTGCAGGTTAATTTAAAAATCAGGTTGCATTTAAAATCATTCTATTTGTTGTACACTGCCCCCTCCCTGCAAAAAAAATCCCCCAAACCCAACAAACCAAACCCCTGAAAAATACCCAAACCATTCAACTAGTTAGAAAGTGGACAGACTGCTCAGTATATGCTACATGAAGAATTTTTTTTTTTTTTACACCTTTTCCTGATGTATGTGCTAAGGCAGATTATTGATCTGTCTTGGCCAGTGGACATTACTTGTAGATTACTGAATTCAGAATGCCATAGAGGCTGGTAGAAAGATTTAATATTTGCCATATGGCACATCTAAGGATAATGTGTCCCTGAATGAACTACTGGTGTGAAACTCATTCCTTGATGACAGGCATCTGTGTTACGTTAGTAACATCACTATTAAGTTCTTACCCAGAAATCAATGACAAAATAACACGGCGCCTGAAGTGTATTCTTAAATTAAATAATGAAACTTAAATAATTTAAGTCCAGTATTTTAAAAAATAATTATTCAAAAATATTAATCATAAACTTTTTTGGAGGTTTTAATGCTCAAAAATACATGCAAAAAACACCTTTTAGCCGAAAAGATTATAGTTGTCGTCATAGCTACTTGGTAGTTAAATACACAAACTCATAATTTCTTAACAAAAATACTCAGCTGCAAGCTTTTTCAATGTTTGTGTGTGTGTGTGTTCCTTATCCCATGGCTGGTGCTTTTAGGTGCTGCTTTGTTATTGAGAGAAATTCTCCTATTCATCATTTTCTATCCTTCTAATTTAGGAATTTATTATGTAGGCAGGGTACAAAAATCAATAACACCTGACCTGAATGAACCAGATATTATGCACAGCAAACTGCTGAAGTGAGCATTTTTCCATAACTTAAAAATTTAACTTTGAAAATAAGTTTTAAAGTGCTCATCCAAACCTATCATGATTACTTGTGATTATTTGATGCATCTGAAGAAAACACGTCTGTTTTCAAAGCAATTTTCCATAGAAAAAAAAGATCATTAGTCAGATAATGCACCTATACTGCAGAAATCTGTCCAACTCTCCTCTCAGCTGTAGAAAATATCTGTTCCAAAATTGGCTGAGTCACCGAGTTGGATGGTGCAGTCTTGTGACGCTGCCATCTGTGTCACACTTACTCAATCACACAAAAACCACCAATTCAGCACCTTTCAGGAACACTGAATGAACTCAAAAAAGAGGGACTGTTATCTTCTCCAGGCCTCCTTCTCAAGTTCTTCACTCTACAGAACTTCTTTCAACAAGTTTTACATTTATGAATAGCAAGTCATTCTTGCCAAACCTCTGACCTACATTCACCACTGCTTCAGCTTCTGGCCAGCAAATCTACGCCAATAGAGATTCACCATGCAACAAACAAATCCACAGAATGCAAACCATACATGTTGCTTCTTGAATTGCCACCTTATATTTCTACAGTCCAAAAAAACAAGAGACCTTGCTAAAAACTTTTATGCTTCTTATACACTGGCAGAATAGAAAGATGGATAAGTTCTCCCGTTATCAGCTAACTCTAACAAAGACATTATAAATAAACCTGTAAATGTTAATGGATTTTAGAAATATATTTCTCTGAGGTACTGTGAAATGCTGCCAGAAGCATAAATGTTCACAAGCAAAACATAATCTATTGGAAGACTATAAAGCTGTAACATGGTTGCTTTCAACAGAATTATGGATTTGACAAAAAATCACCCTGCTAAATAAATACTTACCATAGTCATTATCATAAAAAATAATGAATTTCTGCCAGGCATATTCTGTGACCACCCTCAAGATGACATCATTTAAGTAGACAGGGGGGCGGACAGAGAGTGTGTAGTCATCGTTGCGGTTGCTCCTGGTAAGCCCGCAGCCGCTCCTTGGTGTTCCTGCCGTTGAGCGCTGGATGAAGAGGTGAGGGATGTGCATGGCATCTGCCAGTGACTGCAGGGATCCTGCTGATGTGCAGCCAATGGAGCTGACAAGGGCCAGGATGCCTTGGTTCATCAGGTCACAGGCTGAAAGAAAACACAGCAATATTTCGAGTGAGAATGGTTCAGTGCACAGGGTCTATTTTGTTGTTGAAACAGCACAGGCTCAGTCAAGTACAATATGAACAAATTTTTCATATTGAGTAGTCCAGGCCTAAAATTCATCAAAATCACAAGGCTTTTCTGTTAATTTTGAGGTACCTTGTGGTGAAAGCTGGAAGACTGACCTGTCTACCCTGTCCCAAAATGAATTCCTCCTTAAAAACAAGACTTGCCACTGGCACTTCTCAGAAACATTAAGAACTGTTTTGGCTATGGAATTAACATGACCACCCAAGGAGAAAAGCACTCCTCAAAGTCTAGCACAACTCCATGAACAGTATCTTTGCATTATACAGAGAAAGCCTGAAGAAATAACAGCTCAGGCTTGCTGTCAACTTTTGAAGACAGCTGAGTAGGATTATGTACATTAACTTGTCCAAGGAAAAATGGAGATGCTTTTGGGCTTTAAGAGGTATATGTACTACTCTTATGTTTCTTCTTCTTTTTCTTTCAAAGACAAAAAATCCTCCCCCTCCCAAAAGCTAGTCATAAATAACAAAATGTTTTCAAAATTCAGTGAACAGTTTATCTGCATTTATTTTCCTCACTTCCTTAAGAAAGGCATGAACTTGACAATCAAAAAATAACACCTTGTAACTAACGGTCCTTTTAATGAAGGCTGAGTTACAACAGACAGTCTGAAGTACAATACTAATGACATCTACATTAATACTAAAGGTGTTTATCATGATTAATGTCAATGCAATCAATAAATATCAAAGGAAGTAATAATTATTAGGTCTGTAATTTTGAAGGGTTATCCTGTGAAGTAAAGCAGAGTCAAGTGTTTATTCTGGGTTTCTAGCAGACTGGAGAGCTCGAATGAAGAAACAGCATGGACTTGTAGCATAATTCCCCAGAGCACACCAGAGGCTAAATTTTGAAATACTCCATTTGCCACTGGCAAAGTTACACAAGCAGTTAACTTGCACTTACACATGTAAATTAGGTAATGGGATGGTAAAGACTAATATGTATTTGCATATGAATATCTAATACTAAACTGTACAATTGCTTATTTTGCAGGACCATTCTGCAACATAGGTGTAGGCAAAACCAAGAAACTCACCTGTGAGAATATATTCCCTTAAAAAGATGAAAGCATATTCTAGTGCCAGACCTATTGTTTCATGTAATATGGCCCTTACTCTCAGTGAGTAACACCTTATGTAGCAAATACTTATTGACCTCAATGGGAATATTTACAGCATGAGGAATGGAGTTCCACATTCAGGCCCATATGGAGACTGAAGCCAAAGGATAGCATCAGAGGTCATGAATGCAGTGAACCACCTTCCCCTAAAGCCAGTGTATTATTGTCATTGAGATACAGAGATCTGCAACATGCAGTGGCAGACTCCCATCACCTACTGCTGCTGCTGCTGAGGCTCTGTCCACTGTGAACACTTTTGAATTCTTTCATGCAGTAAGTATGGGAGGGAGAGCATTCCCACAGAGAGGTTTCAAAGAGTTTTGGCTTAGGGCAAAGTGTTCCCTCTGTATACACTCGAACATTGCTCAGGTCTGGACTTCAGGTTAAAGGTAATATATTTTCAATAACCACAAGTATCCTTTTTCAGAAAAGTAACAAATATGATTGGTAACTGGACAAAAAAATTATCAGAATCTCACAAGTTTCTAAAATTTGAAACATTTCAAAACAATCTTAATAGCTATTCATCTTTTATGCTACTTGTTACAGTCCTTTCTCATCACTTTCCAAGAAGATAAAAGGCCTGTCAAGTTACATTTTTAGGGAGCTGCTGAATCTCTACCTTGAAGTGGTTTTCCTGTACCAAAGGCTGCAATATCTAGGTTGCACATCCCAGTGAGAATGCTACTGCTTGAGAAACAAACTATTTTTTGTTGATAATTGCTAGATATCAGCAGAATTATTGTGAATAATATTGATGTTATATTTTGTAAAAGCCTGCTTTTAATTTAAAAAGAAAAAAAAAGTTTTTATGGCCCTGATGCCACCTATTCAAATAAAATATGCCGTGTGACTCTCCAATCTCTCAAACATGACTTTTAAAACTAAAGCAAAGTCAAACTGCATTGCAAAAATTGCTTGAAAAAATCTCTAAATTTTCAGGCAGACTTTCAGACTCTGAATACCCAGTACACTCCCTGTAATGCTGTGAAGTGGGAAACATGCTTTTTATGAAAATTGTTGTTGAAACATGAAGGGGAAGAAAACAGCATGGAACATTTAGCTCCACAGGGCCGAATGCTAATACTGGCAAACAAACTGAATAAAGGATTAAAATCTTCTCCCTTGACACTGCATCACGTTTGTTACAATAGCCTCAGGACTGAAGTTGCCCGTGTGTCTCTTTCTTCCATGTTATGCTTCTGAGAATCATGTGTGCTGTATGGGGGCAATATGCATTTAATTATGCTCACAGATAGACCTTACTCCTGTACGCTTAGAGACTATTTAATACACAGTTAGCTGCTGGAGAAGGGACTCATATCTCAGAGGTTTTTCTAGAAAATGAATGTGTGAGTGGAGAGTTCACCTCTGAGCCAGACTGACTGGATAATTCTTTGAATAGAAATATAATTACTACAATATATACACATTCAAAGTAAAGCCTATACAATATGTCAAACTATCCTGTACAATATTCATATATTCCTCAGCCAAGCAGAACTTTTGTCATCTCCAGCAGAAGAGTTGATTGATAAAACCTGTAAGACTTTGATCTGCATGTTCTCTTAAGCCTTTACTCCCCTCACTAACAAAAGCTCTATTACATCTTTTTCTTAGTGATCGAAATCTTTCAACTGTATCTTATTAATTAACTAAAAGTGGTAACTCAAAAATATTTGAAATTTTGATTGCATTCCTTTCTTGAGCTGGAAATATCCCAGTTCTGTTTTGTCCCATCTGTTATAAGAAACTTACACATTCACAAAAGACAAAAAATCCTTATATATATATGCATAAATATATGTATTTATACACCTAAATGCTATTTTGGCATTCAAAACTCTGTTGTAATTTAATTTACACTGACCTCCTTAGAGGTTGTATTTCCAAGCTGGTATTTAGTCTACTGCCAGTATGATCAAGCATTATTTTGCTATCAAGTAAAGAAATAAAAAAGATTGCTGTGTCTGTAAAGTCCTCAGTCATGATTGTAAAAATGTCAAATTCAAATGAATTTGTACACAGTTCTATTTCAAATTTAACAAACAAGGAACAGAATATTAGGAATAGTGTTTATAAAACACTGATTCTTACCACAAGTTACATTTAAACATATGTTGTCCAGATATTAATTCACCCTCATAACCACCAGATAATAGATGCTATTGATAATTGCATTTTCACCAACTAAAGGAATAAAACTGTCTATAAACTAAGATAATTTAAAATGTTTCTCCAATGTACACATACATAGCACATACAGCACATGCTGGCATGCGTCACGCATTATGTTTAACTCTTCAGCTTATCTTGTTTTTTTCAAAATGTAGTTACTGAATTTTCAACACTCGTGGGCCAATAGCCAGTAACAAAAAAAGCAATCTTTTAGAGTAAAATCTCTTGTTAGTTTGGCAGGCATCTAAAGAAAATAAAAAACGTAATTTTGTGTTTAGTATGCTATTTTTTTAAATAAAGAGCACAGCCAATGCAATTTGAAATAAATAATTTACATCTAGGCTATCAGCTTCTACAAGCACTTCCAGCAAAGCAGAATTTAAATGGCTATGGTTACAAATATCTGCTTAAAATGAGTTCTCTGCAAAATGGAAACAATGGTAGGTCCTTAAATAACTACTAGTTCTTGTAATTTAGGAAGAAAAAAAATCTCTAAATAAGAGCAAGTTAAAAACAGATGTAGGAATAAATAAGAAGCATCAAAAAAATGAGCTACTGAGAATTAACTATTGCTAAGAAACTGAGAATTATCTTACTTACTTCTCCCTTATTCTTCCTGAGAGTAAGTCATAACATGTCACCCTCATATACCACAAACTAACAAGCCAAACTAAAAAAAAAATTAGTATAAAACCTCTGGGGACTTAAGTAACAGTCCAACTTTTTTTCCCACTTAAACTGTTGGTTAAACAAAATCAGGCTAACTCTCATCATTGCGGTTTTTTGAAAATGCTAAATGCTGTGCATAAAGAGTGACTAGGATCCCTTTAAACAATCAGAGATGTATTCTAGGGTCCTTTTCAGCTTCTATAATTTAGCAACTACCAGGTTTGACTGAGATGATGTTGAGTGAACAGAAATCAGATCTACACCCTGCTCTCAGAATCGTGGTCCCATGGACCTGACTTGTACACCCCAGTGTCATTCCCCTGGATGTCCTCTTCAAAGCACACAGACTTTCAATCTCACTGCTCCTGGATGTTTTTCACATATTATCCACATATAATAATGGTTCAAAGCTATTTATCTGAATGTGAAACTGGGAGAGAAAATCTCTCTTGACTGCTATCTCTGGTTTAGGACAGAGAGTGATGAGTTACAAACAATTTGTTTCCTTGTGCATCTGCTCTGTGTTTTGAAAATGCTCCAAGGACTTTGTCCTCAGGAGGACAGTTGGGACAAATTAGCTTTCCTTTGATTTCTGTAGAAGGGGAGTACAGTCTTTTCACAGAAACATTTTTTTTATCTTCTTACTCTCTTTTGGACCCTGTACAATGCACCATCAGATGAATCCATGTTCCCTGGAAGGATACTCAGATTCGTTCCCCATTCCATCCAAATGGTCAGGAATGTACAGTCTGGTCAGATGCCAGGGAAAATAAACTAGTCCATAGGAACCTCAGCTTTTCCCCATACATTAATCATGAAGAGACTATTAACTGATTTATTATTGCATTCCAGAAATTCATCATCTCTTCAATCATCCTATTTGTACTAATCCACATCCTAATCAGGAAAATAGCTGATTCAAGGGGAAAAATACAATATCAGGTGACTTGAGCACCTCTGAATGGATATTAGGCAATCAGAACTGCTATGTAGATTTGAAAATATAAGCTATTATTTCTTGTTCACTTTGAGAATATGCTGGTGGTTGCTCCTCAAATCTTTTCTTAGATTCAGGGTGCTGATGAAGACTGAGGGATCATAGCATGCAAATTCCTTCTTGCAAAGTGTAAGGAATAAGGTTCAAGTCTGCATTCATTTCACTGAGATATACTGCTCTCTCCACATTAAATGGCCATGCTAGGCAAAATGCAATTTTCTTTTGTCTTTGTCACCTTTAAACAATACTCCCCAAAACTTTTATGAATTCACTGCAGGTAGATAACGTATTCACAAAAAAACAGCCATGAAATCTGACAAGAGGTTTAAATAGATAAACTACAGGTCTTTCAGTTTGGTGTTCACAATCTCAGATGCAAGAAGTAGAATGAAATGTGATTATAAGACCCATGATCAAGTGAGATTGGCCTCAAATTTTCAATAAATCTTTTTAGTCACTTTTGGATAGCAATTCTGCTATTGCAAATTATTTTTCCTTCATAACACAGTGGTTCATCCCTGACTTAGAACTGAATTATTTTGAGAAGAGTGACAGCACATTTTTAATATATCCTGAAAACCCTTCAGAAGGAAATGAGGATAAGACAGGGGGAAGGGAGAATTATTGACTGGATTTTAAAGAATATTCTCCTCTGCAATGCAGATAAGAGAGTCTATCCTGTTCCTTTTCTGGATAAGGTTATAGAATGCCACTTCATTTACATCTGCTCTGTAAACATTAGTCAATCTTCCCCTCCCGCCAATACATTACACACAACTCAGACTGCTAACAGTATTTTAAATTCATTTGTAATTAACCTTAAAGGGATTTTAGTTTGTCCTGACTGTAAAACAAACTTATGTTTGAGACTTAACAGCTGTGCTTTCTAAGCCTTGGGATTTCTTTGTTTGGGAAAAATAATCCAAACTTCTCATATCTAACAGTAAGAAACTATTACCAGAAAGTATATTTGCATCTTTGTTGCACAGAACACCACAACCATTTTAGAATTTTTTGATATCAAAAAGCATTTTGTGAGAGTCTTTTCTGGGTCTGATTTCTTTATGGCAAAGTTAAATCCATCTCATTAAAACTTAATAATTCATCTAAGCCTTGAACAAATAAACTAGAAGTCTCACAAGTTTGGAGGGAAGCAAGATTTATAATAAAAGGTATTTTGACAACATCTCTTGCTGGATACAATGAGAGAGCTTCAAAGTGGCACAGCTTGCAAGGCTATCAAATGGAAGGCTACACAAGTTCTGTTTTTAGACAAATGCCCTGATTTATTTACTTTTTCCTGCAAGCTCTTCTGTTCAATTCTACAGAGGCATAAAAAGGCTATGTGTCTTGCCAGATTACCATGTCAGGCAGAGAAACAGCAGTACAACTCATATTTTTTAATTCCGGTTTCACCTGGCACTCGAAAATTGTACCCAGGCTTTGTCTCAGAGAAGTATGGTTCCTCGCCCTTCAAGAAGCCTCAACTTCTTTGAAAAACATTTAAACCCCTTCCCATCATTTTAAAGAAGTTATGTAGCCACAAATCTTCAGCTGAAGAGTGGTTTTAACTGTTGTCTCTGCTAGCTTATAAACATCAGTATACTCTCCAAAAATTGCCACGCTTTCCAGAATGTTTACAGTTGAGACATTAAAAGATGCCACAGTGCTGACAGATCTGGAAAGAGGAGACTGTGACAGGCAGCACTGTTGTAGAAAGATTTGATATGAGTGCTAATGGGTGAAGAGGGACATGGATAGAAGGAAGTTAAATCAATTAAAGCCAGGCAGTAACATTCACTGGAGAAAAGTCTAGAGACACACCACAAAGTTGACCTCTAGGATCCTGGCATCCCAAGAGGAATGTCTATCTGAAAAGTTAATACAACCTGTTTGAAAATAAGAAATGTAAGGAAATGAAAGATTTCAAGAGTGACTCCAGAACACACCCTTTTATTTGTGCTGAACCCTCGCTGACATAAGCCAAATCTCACCTACTGCCAGCATCCTCGCTCAAAGTGTTGCATGAGCAATTTCCATTCATCCATTCAGCAAACTGAAAACTTTTCATTTCAAGTGCAGCCACTGGCAGATTACACTTGACTGTCTAATTTGTGATGAAGTACATCATTTCATGGCTTGTCTTAGCGAACGAAGAATTGAGAAGGACTTTGATGAAGTACATATTACCTTGGTATACCATGCAACTTCCTCAATCCCTTACTTTGTTCCTCTACCCTTGCACTGGTTTGCTGAATCTTTTAATTTCCCTAACCAACACTGTGTGAGAAGTTATTAAGCAGCACATACTGTCTGATACCCATTCAATATCTAGCCTGTCTGCTGTGGAGCAGACAATTGCTGAATAGCAACAATTATATGGAAACAAAGAGACTGAGTCTTAAAGCAGCTTAATATACAACTAAATACAACTTTATCTAAAGATAACATCCTGATAAAATCACAGGGATTTACTCTAGTTCTGTGTTCTCTGGAAGTCTGTATGGAAACACTGGGAGAAAAAACATCAACAACAAAACCTGTTAAAAACTTGAGCATCAACATTTCTCATTTTATGAACTTGTGCAAAACAAGCCAGGGTAACTTCCTTTTTAAGAGAATAAAACATGGAACTTGATGCCATTTGACAAAAATTACACTTTCCTTCCCCCCTGTAGGTCAGTCTGTAATCCAATTTTCCCTTCCATCCTTTCTATTTTGGTTCTAACTTTACCTTTCTATCTGCTTTTTTGTCCTCTGAGCATTGGCTTTCATCATCCTCACATTGCCCGTTCTCTTTCTCTCCTTAGAATCTGCTCCAGCCAGGCAAAGCTATTTGCTTTTCCTCTTTGTGTTTCCTCCTCCATCTCTTCTTTTTCAACTTCTTTTCCCCCACCTACTTCACCCCATCTCCTCCAATGTCAAGAAACAAGATCTAGAGGACTTGGCACTGGACTGAGAATCTGAAGACTCATATCCTGGTCCCACCTCTGCCATCGCTTTGTCACATGACTAATTTTAGATTAGTAATCTGATTTCCCTTATGCTTTGGTGATTATGATACTTCGACACCTTTGTAAAACACTTTTGAATGATCTAAATACAAGAGGTTACATTTGTGTACCCCCCCAACTGTTTTTTCAAGGTTAGAAGGCCCGTTTCTTAGCATAATTCATATTGCCAGAAGTTCTTTTACATCCCCTCTCTTTTCTGAATGCTCATGTTTCATGGCCCCCCTTTTCTGGCCCAAACTATTAATACGGAGACAACAGGCTCTGCTGGAGAGATGCAGTGTGAAGCACAATACCACAACCTAGTCCAGGGCAGATAAAAGAACACACAGCTGGTAGCATTAGTTTAATTGGAAGCCCTACAATGGCGAGAGCTGCCTGTGCTGCCCTGGATGAGCTTGGCATTCTTCCAAGCATAGATATTACTGAACAATACTGTTCAAAATAAGACCATCCCCCAAAGGAAGAAAAATCTGTGAACAGCAATCTGGGAGAGTTTTCTTTTCTACAGTGCAAACAGCAAATATTCAGGGAATGTTCTTCTAAGGGGACAGTCAAACAACCTTTTTTTTTTTTTTAATGTGACATTGTAGAATAAAGTCTTCTCATAAGCTAAAGAAGGCACACGTTTAATTCTAAGAAAACCCAATCCCTCTCCCCCCAAAAAACCCCAACAAAATCAAAACAACAACAAACAAAAGAACAGAACAATTTGAAGAGCAAACAATACTAAGGCCAGATCTCGCATTTGCCACGAAAAAGGGAAACAGACTCTACATCAAGATAAAGAGCTTTGTATGGGAATAAGCAGAAAGCAAGGAAGATAGTACATCAGTTGCAAAAAATACATGGCTGCAAAAAGTCTGTAGGAGTTCAGAACATCAGTTCCATTAGCAACTTAGCCACTCAAGAAAACCTCAGATGAGTCAAAACAACTATCACCATTATTATTTGCTAAGAATAGACATTGTGCTTGTTTTGCTGACTGACACAGAATAACAAGCATGATAGGAACTAAAAAAATAAGCTACTTTTTACAGAACCCTTTCTCTTTTTTTTCCAGCTCTGAGAATGCTTTGCAAAGATGCTCAGCATCTTCATCTCCATTTCACAGAATAAAAAAAAACCCAGATGTGCCAAGAGGA
The DNA here is from genome assembly GCA_013397135.1 of Pachyramphus minor. Taxonomy (NCBI): domain Eukaryota; kingdom Metazoa; phylum Chordata; class Aves; order Passeriformes; family Tyrannidae; genus Pachyramphus; species Pachyramphus minor. Next base: position 822,920 of record VYXB01009982.1, on the reverse strand, counting down.
GTTTCTCGCCCAAGGTTAGAAAGCAAAGCAGGAAAATTGTTTTCCATGCCAAGCTTGAACATGCACAAAGGCTGAAAACAAAGTTCTTTGTTGCAGCTTTTCATTGTTTGTTTTGTGCATTAGTGTGCCATTGAAAGTATTTTATGTTCTGAGGCCAATATAACTATGCTTTATGAAAAAGAAAGATGTTTGAAGGCAAAGCAAGGCAGTCTACAACAATATGATAAAGTGACACAGAGCTCCAGGTCCATAGCGAACCTAAAGCACTGTTGATTGTGAGAAATGGGGGGGTCTGTGCCACAATATTGAGACACAAGAATACATGTAATGGGGAGTGAAAGCAGTAAAAGAAAGCAGAGCTGTAGGTGGGACACGAAGTATTGACGGATAACACAAAATGCTAGCAGACATGAAGAATGTATTATAAGCAGAAATATTAAATAAAGGATAAACATTTCACAAGGAAAATTGCAGATATTCTGTTTAACTAAAGAGAATTGTACGGTAGTGAGGTAAGGATGGGAGCAGGGCGGAACCATGCATGCAAAATTCAACTCTTGGGAAATAAACACTCATGATCAGGAGTTTTGGAAAAATATATACTTGTGTCAGAGGAATCTAGTGTCTCAGCTCATATCACTTACAAACATTCTCAACATGGTTTCACACCTGATGTGGAGCACTATCGGTTCTAACAACCTCAGATAATCTACATATTCACTAACAACTATATAAGATGTTGAAACCCAGAGCAACACATGTACAAAGGGCTGAGGGTGCAGTGAACATAAGAAGTCAGAAATGTTAAAACAGTACTAGTGGAAAGCATGTGGGTAACAAAGTGAGGGAACACAGGTTTTTGCAAGGAATGACAATAAAGGAAAAAAGGGATCTAATCACAGCTTTGAGGTAATACAGAATGTTACATACTAGTTGGTAAGTGATGAGGCGGTGAGATTTGCAGTTGGAAAGTTATAAATCCTTTTAAACATAAAGTAGCAGGCTGCAGGTTGCTGCAATGTGGGAGTAATGGAAGAGAGCAGAAGATACAGCAAGGAGGCTTGTGACAGTGATACTGTATTGTATCTACTGAAGTGCAAACAGTCAATACATTGACATAGGTCTCAGTTAAAAGGGCACAGGGGAAAAATCAACTTGGTGCACGCTATAGACAAAGCAGCAGCTGGGCTTGGCAACAGCTTCAGCATGTGAAGAGAAGGAGAGAGAAGACAAAATGTGCCTAAGTCTCAGCATCTATTTTTGCTCTCTTACTCCAGGAATAATAATGGTGCAGTGTTCGTTTAGTGCCAGTTGCAAGCTTTTACTGAGATTGCTTTGACTGTAATGGCTGCAAGAGATGCCAGGAAAAGAAGGTAATGCAGCTTTTCTTTTCCCTTGACTTTTTCCAATGTCACAGTAAAAGAAATTTGCATAACTCCGAAATGGAAAATATAAATTTTTGACAGTGAGCATTTGGGTTACACTAAACACTTAACCTTAATTGGAAGCAGCACTTGTTCTAAACCAGGCACACCATGGTAAAACAGGATTGAAAGGAGATTTAAAACCCATCTCGGACAACAGAGAAAGATGCATCCAAGAAAAACATGCCCAATCAAGTACCAGAAATCAATTGACACAAATCCTATTTGGAATCAGAGGCAAAGCTTCCCTTTGCCTTTAAGTATCTCTCCCTGACAAACACAAAACCATGTGGGGAGTCAAAAAAGTGGTCTCTTCTTCCAAAGCTGGAGCAGAAGTAGTTTTCCACAGCTTTATAGCACAAGACAGCAATGTCATGTGCGGGAACACCATGCGGAGTGAAGCAATAGAACTGTGGAGTCTACTCGCTTGCTTTTCCCTGAAATGGAAGTTACAATTTTCTTCCTAGATATCTTAGAAGCTTTTAATTGCTATTGGATCTAAGCACCACTGCTCACTGTGTTGTTTCAGGTATCAGTGACTTTATTTCTTCATTGAAGTCTTCACTTCTGTGGGTGCAGTATTTCCTGTATTTACTGATGTGATTTTTTTTCTCTTTTCTCCAGCTTTTCAATGAAATGCACTGCCACTGTAACTCTGCAAAACAGGAGTATTGACTCCACTACAGCATTCTGTCTTCTTGGCACATTTACACATTTTGCATTGCTATCACCTCTCAAATTGCAAGAGAGTTGGCCTGTCAACACTGGATGTGAAAGAGAGGGGAACGAGGCCTACTGTGCATATCATGAGTTCCTGGTTGCGGATTGCAAATGGTGTCATTCCCTTCAGCTTGCTTTTTCTATGCATTTAGCTTACATAGCTTGCAGGGATGCCCTAAAACTGGCAGTAAAACAGAGTACTACATACCACCTTCTCATCTGCACTACTAGAGATACCATGTCGTAGGAGAGTAAAAGAGGCGAAAAAAAAGAACTGACATGAACAGTATTCTTTTCATTCAGGTATCCCCAACACTTTAAGAAAGCAAGGAAGTATCGTCATTCCCATTTTACCACAGTATCTGAAAGATATGACAGATTTAGGAGCACATCTAAAAAACTGGAGTTACAAAAAGTAAGTCTGTTATTCTGCCCAGTACTCAGATAAGCGGTAAAGGGCTGGTCCACATTTACGTAAATAGCACTCTAAATGCCTATTTGCTGTTTGAATCCTGTGTGCACAGTCAAAGAAAGCTAAAATTTCAAAAGTGTTTCCTTAGGACTGAGGAAAGCACAATTTTCTTAGTAACATGAGCACTACCAAGGACTTTGTACTAAAGCCTACATGTTTTTTCTGCCATTGGTCTGGTCTGATCAAAGCACAGACACTGCCCACCTTTCCTACTGCATCTCATTAGTGTGTTGCAAGAGATGTTCCATAGAAAAAAGGAACGTCAGTTTTCAGAAATTTAATTACAGCTGACTAACTGCCAAGAGTAAATAAATGCATTTTAAGACATGAGTTTGCATAATTCTAATACATTATTCCACTGTCTTTAAGTCTGTTTCTGTAGAACTTGCATAAAACAGGAGGTTTAAACTTACCAAATATCCCTGATCTCATTTCACCAGTTTTGAAAGGTGTGAAGTTTTCTGACTTTTCCCAGAGTTATGCCTGATTTCACCTATGAATTAGTGAGGAGAGAGACAAGTGCACCTCAAGTTCTATACAATCAATTATCTTCCTTTGTTAGCAGGGGAAGTTCAGACTGCTAAATACTAAGGTGCTGTTAGTTAGTCTGTATTTTTCATTCATTCTCTCCCCCTTGCTGCTTTTGATACCAGCTTATTTTTAATTGCAATGTAGTGAATACACCAGAGATAATTTTTTAGAAGTTAGATGCATGCATTTTCTTTTTTGGTCTGTCTGCAGCACCCATGCACACAAATGTGTCTGTATACACAGAAAATATCACATGACTGTCTTGAACTTCTCCTTGTACACAGCAATATTCTGTGACAAGATGCATGGGCCAAATGCAAAGCCAAGGAAAAAGACAGGTTTCAACTTTAGGAACATTAGTCTCCATCGTTTATGGAAGCTGCCTGCACTTCTAAACATTTAAGACATCCAACCACAGAAAAACTCTAAGATCAGTGCTTTGTAAAGCTTCAAGTGACACAGGAGAATATTTAGTAATAGTGCAAGAGATGACCCAAAGTGATTTTGCCCCTGCAATAGAAAATTAAAGCCTTGTTTAGCTTGCAGTTGACATTTGAATTAATGTAGCTTTCATTTCTTGTTATTTTGTCTGAAGGCAAATGAGTGGTACCAAATACCACAGAATAAGATGATTTGCACACATATAAGGATTGTCAAATTATCACACTTCCCAAAGTAAGAAATAAAAGGTGAGAAGAGCAGGAAGGGGAAAAAGAAAATCTTCTTATTCTCAGTATCACTGTCATTTCTAGAGCAAAAACCAATCAGTGTTAAAATCCAGGGATGTCAAATAAAGAATGGCGAAGAGTAAGCCTAATATCTTCATGCATCTCCAAGATTTGCAAACAACAGAAACTGACGGAGTGTTCAAAACAGGAAAAAACTCCTCACAAGCAAATAACAAAACCAAAACAAAGAAATGACCCGGTCCTATTCTCAGACTTCATCTGTTTGAAAAATAAAGACAGAGTCCTGGAAATGCAGTAAAAAGTCCTGTTTAAAGGGATTTTCTCAAAAGTTTCTTCCAGTGAGGAACACTTTTTTTTCCCATCACCTCATCACCTATCACCTTTTTTGGACTGCCCTTTGCCAATTGGCATTTAAAGCATACCAAGGTTCTGAGGTTTTAATGGCAACCTAAAATTGTGATTACAATTCCATTAAATGCCTTGGGAATGCCTCCCAGGACTGGCATCATCAACATACCTTATCCCAGCTTCTTCTTAAAAGGTCTTGCTTCCCCAAGACTTCCTTTTTCTTCAAAGGAGAGGCAGTTATAGAGGCTTGAAGAGACCTATATGACATGTTTCAGCCCACTGCCCATTTTTGACAAAATGGGCACCTGCCCTCCCCAGTGGAACAAACTGCAGCCACAGTTTCAACACAGAGCTCGTTCATTAACCTCACTTCTGATGTTTACCATAAAGACAATTAGCTATATCAATATTCCTCTGCCTATACTGTGATACGGAGTAGAGTCCTCTACATGAAATTCCATTGAGAGGCCTGGGAGCTCAGTTCCTTTCTATTTCCATGCAGAGATTCCTGAGAAGGTGTCCAAGTCTACTACTAAAAGCTAGATTTGCAGATTTCATTGGAGAACAACAGTGAAATATATAATAAAAACTCTTTGAGGTGGGCAGAAGTTTCAGGGGACTGCAGACCTCAAGCCAGCCTCTTATGCCACCTTTCCTAGAATCCAATTCAGCTGTTTCTCAAAAACAACAAATGTGCTTTGCAGATGGTTAGTTCTGGGAATACAATTCCCAGTCTGACATATCCTACTGCTTTGTGATCATGCATACACTGAGATGTCACTGTATTGCATGTTTGTATCACCTAAAGGACAGCTTTCTTCACATGCAAATTTTCTCATACCTGGGAGTATAACAGAAATAGAAACTCCTCTGGCTCCAGAATATGCAAACTGCCTACTGCCTTTGGTTACTGTCTTTTTGTTGTTAATAGAAGTTGGCATAGGCTCAGGGATTCACACTAGCATATCTTGCTGCAAAGTTAGGGACTGCTGCTGTTTGTAAAGTGTCTTCACGAAGGAAGACTATAGCACATAACACTGTTTCAGTGGACTGATACCACTGTTTTATTTTTAACAGATACAACTGCAAGGGGAATTGTTAACAGTACTGTTGGTATCAATAATTGATTAGACAAAAAAAATACATTTTATAGAGAACACTGATAACATGAAGAATGATAAAATTAGTAGAGCAACTGTTTTAAAACACAGGCTACGACCACTTTCCTGGAGCTGAAGTTAAGAGGATTAGCAATTCTGCAAATCAGAAACCTGACCATTTCAAGAGAGGAGATTTTCAAACAGCATGTCCCTATGATGCTACATAAACCCAGACCAGGAAAACTTCACATGAAGATAGATAGCCTGCACTGAGGATGCAGATATCTGTGAGGGAGAAGGAACTGGTTGCTGACCAAGATCACTTTTTGTCTGACTTTGCCATTAGTTACTGAAGGCCATACTTTTTTACACATTCATTTAAACACCAGTCAAGGGGCATTCCTAGATTTTATTATTTTCAGCATATAACTTTGAAATACAGTACCACTTAGTTTTCCAAGCTGCTACGAACAGGAAGTCATCACTGACAGATAGAGTATAAATTAATGGTAAATTAAACATATCAAAGACTGTCTTTTACAAATTGAACTAAGCTAGCTCATATGCAAAACTACAGGGAAAAAAATCCAACCAGTCCAATACAGGCACATTGTGGTATGATGTTTACTTTGTATGCCATGCATTTCCTCTGTAATATAGTATTAAAAGAAGGACTATTATAGTTCATAACAATTGTATTATTACTTAAGGGTATTATTAAGGGTATATGACAGAGACTGGAATTGAAAGTAAAGGTTGGATTTCATCTTTTTGGGAAATCTATCACTAACATTAGAGTTGTTCCAGGCAGGATGAGTAAAGTCCTAAGAACAGACGGGCTGTGGAAGGATTTTAACTATCATAATTCACACTATTTTAGAAGACTTCAGACAGAGCCTCTGCATAACTCTTTTTTGTTATGCAAAAGTTTGCATAACAGATTTGCCTCTGCAAGCAAAGGCCACCAGTTTTTCAACCAGAAGGCTGCCGATGCCTTTAAATTCCAGAATTAAACTGGTTCACCTGAATCTGGGCTCATAAACCCTTCTCTTTACCATATGCTCTGCCACAGTGCTAATTTACTATTCCTTTATGTGACATAGCCCTTGCAACAAAACCAGATACTCAACGAGGGTCTGGAATACTGGTTAATTTTTTTTCCTTAATTATAAGCTTGCTGGAAACCACAAATTTTGTTGCGGCGCTCACTTCAAGAGACTTACCACTTGAAATTCCTACAGATACAGTCGACACATTGTGATTAAAGCAATCGCTCAGGACATGGAGGATTTAGACCCAGTTTTCTTCTTTACTTAATAACACCACCTCATCTGACCCTGGTCCCAGGGAGACTGTTGTCTCCTCAGAGAGTGGTATTCTGCACAGCGAAGCCCCAGCCCGCCTCTCTGACCATTTCACTTCACATAGGCTGTTCAAACATGTAATGAAACACGGACTGTAACCCAGGGGTCCAGCAGCCTGCTAGTCTCCTATCAGACACTCTGTCCTTATTGTCTTCCATGTCTCCAGTGATTATGAGAGAGAGAAGTTGAAAACTTTTGAGGCAGAAAAGAATTTGTGCTTCCTATATCCTGACTGTGGGCACAAATCACTCAGTTATCATGTAAAAGAAGAAAATATCCTCCCTCAGGAATTCTGTGAATCTAGACTCTCACCTCCCCTGCTGCTTTTCGCAAAAACTTCAGACAAAACATTTTGCTTTGGATAGCGCAGATACTTGCCTACTGGAATAATTTTTTTCCTTATTATTTTATTCTTTTAATCTCTTATTTTCAGCAGTCAAACTAAGAAGTCTAACTGCACATATGCATGAAATTCCATATTATCCAAGCAGTCCTTAGTAGACTGCTGAGAAGATATATGGAACACACAACCAGCAAGCATCTTAAAGGAAAGGAAGTACAGTTATGTCTGTCTGAAATCTGTGCAAAAAACCCAACTGATAGAGAATTTCCAAATCCAGCAATATAAAGATTCCTGTGGTGATACTTTACATAGATTTTGAAAAACAAATGTGTATTATTTATTTAATTTAGGGCATATGACATTATAAAATCAAAACAAGGACACAACAGGATTTGATGTTTAACCAATATTTTGCCATTTTTTAGATAGCCAGAAAGAATACATTTATGAGGAATCGTCTAAGAAATTGTCTAAGAGAGCTCATTTTGTATCATCCAAATTAAAACCGAACCAACAAACCAAAAACCCCCAAATTCAACCCAACTAAAAACCTGCCAGGCAAACAGGAAATGCAAACAAAAAATGCAAACAAGATAGTAAAATGTCTAAGCATAACCTATACACACACATACTCACACAAAGTCCCCCCAAAAAAACAAACAAAAACATCACAGAAACAAAACCCCCAAAATAATATCTTAAGGATTATATCTTAAAATAAAACTCTTTAAAGCTTTTCTTGTCACCCCAAATATTGTCTTACAGAAGCTAGGGACACTTTGCGCCATAATAATTAAAAAAAAAAAAGAATATATGAAAAGTCTCATTTTAGGCACTTATAGGAATCCATTCCATACTTCCTCTAAATCTGTAATGCTTTTAGTCTTTGCTGAACAGAAATTTCTTGGCTTTTGTAGTTTATGAGACAGACATGCTTTTAAGCAGGAACCACACATGAGCACATACAGCTTTATTCATGAGACAGTGATAACAGATATTGAACTTAGAGTTGCATGGGAGACAATTTACCTCAGACACATTTTTGAGATTTCAGTAATCTCTATTGCTTTGCATCTGAACAACATCAATACATCTAAAAGATTTGCTATCAAAAACATGAAAAACACAAAAAACCCCTTCAAACTCTTTCTATATTTAGTGAAAGAGTGCAGGAAAAGACTGCACTCACACATGAAAGACTGAACCAGGGTTGTCCCACAGGAAGTTAGAAATAATATTCATGGCACTCATCTGGGATAAGGGGAAGCCAAAAGTTTGAGATGCTGGTCCAAAAATCCCTGAAAATATAAAGAGGAAGAACTATTCTACATCCTGTCAACGTTAGCTTGCCTGACTACTTTGAGCACGCAAAATAGCTCCATTTTTACATATAATGGAAAAAAGTGTCAGTGTAAATCCCATTAGCAATAATTAATTTGTTTTAAGCAGATAAACTGGGGCAAATTCAAAGCTAGTATAAGCAAATGGAACTCCATGTTGTTATGGAATTGCTAAAAAAAAAAAATCCACATGCTTTCATTTGCTCTCATTTTCCTTGATACCACTTTTCCTAGGGGAAAGTTGCCTTATCCCATTCCACTTACTAGAAAGATCAGAGAACTAGCAAACCTACCTGATAGTACTGTTCTGTATCAATTGGGATACTCTGAGGTTAAGTAAAGCACTGTGTAACATCAGGGGAATCATATTAGATTGCTAGAGGTAACACTGCTTCTAATCCTAACAGAGAGGCTTCATCACTCCTGGTTATCCTTCAGGAAGCAGGAGATAAGGACATCAACGTTGCTTTCCTCTTTACTTGCTGCACACAGGCCATTTCAGCTTGCTGGGTCAAGGAATAGGATCTAACCCTTCAGATCATCCTTAAAATGTCACATTTAATTAAAACTTTCTTGTCTCCTTACTTCTTTGTCATCCTTCTTTCATCAAAACCAAGCCTAGAAATCAAAACTCAGAACAGCACCTTTTTTTCCTGCTGCCAAAACTTACCCTGGCACAACGGATATTTATGTGTCTAAGTGGTTTAGGCATGTCCCTAGTCTAAATCTACTTATTTAAACAACCCCACAAAAAAGCAGAAAATTAATCTTGATTTTTATTTTCTGCAATGATTCCTTAAACGATTGCAAGATACTGCCACTCTTACTGCTTCATAACATCTCTATCAAGGACTTACAAAGAGAATGTTTATAAAAAACCCACACATCTAAACAACTTCAGCAGGTTGAGAGACACATAAATAAGAAAAAAAGTGGAGCAGGGAAGAAAATTTTTTTTTTTCCCCCACTCCCTTTGGCATTTGTAGAGAGGCTTTGGAGGAATCAATATTCTCAGATTTATAAAGAAAGCAAGCAGGGGGCCCCAAATTTCAAGGCCTTTACGGAAGCAGACTTACTGTTAGCTCCACTAAGGAAATGTCAGATCATGATGACAGCCCACATCAGCAGCTACCCGAGAGCTATCACATTGACTAAATAGCCTGGAATAGGGGAACTGCGGGAATCATCAGCTGGAAAGTGCTAAGAAGCTGTCAAAAAAACAACCCCAAACCCAAAACACATACACAAGACATTGTATTGTTTTTAGCCAGAAGTGAACATAGAAATAGGTCTTCTAGCAATAAATTATTTTTGGTACTACAGAGAAGCTATATGCAAAGGCAATCTCACTAGATAGCATCCCCCTGCAGAGCAAACAGAGGCAGTAACTACTCTTGCTAGCTCACTGGCTATGCAGTGGTTGGCCATGATGTGCCAAGTCTGACTTCAGGAGCAAAATCTTCTCTGTAGGAAACAGTGACTGATGTTTGACCACAAGCACTGTCACAGCATTATCATAGAGAAAGCAAATAGCAGAGATATTGCATCCCTCAAAAAGAAATCTGAAAGCTGCTTTGATTTTTAGCAGATTTAAAATAAAGGGGGGGGGAACACCAACTGAGAACAACATTCATGTAAATGTATATTAGTTAAAAATGCTCTATTGGATCATCTGGGCAAACCTCACAAAAATAGCAACTTGTGAGAATGATTGTTGGCCTGAGTGCAGGCCAATCAATCCATTATAATTTAAGTGCAAGCTGCTCTGATAGAGGCATTACTTTCCTACTACATTGCATTTGCCAGTTTGGGGTGGGGGGGCATTGGAACCAGAGACCTCTAGGACTGGGACTGGCCAACGACTCACAGATGTCAGAGAGAACCTTGTTCATCAGATGCAATCATTTGTCAAAATGTCCCATATATTTACAGCACATAAGAAATGTTCACTTTTCAGAAAAGTGAGTTCCTAGGAGTAGGGGCATTTAGATTATATATTCTCATAACATCTAGGATATAAGAAACTAAATTTAAAAAAAATTGTTGCCAAGCCAAGATATACTAACTCTCATCAAAATGCAATTTTCAAACAGCACACCACACCCACCAAGATGAGAAAAAGATTCCTTGCCAGAATGACAGACAAATATTTTTGTTTTAAAAACAGAAATTTAAATTGGGGTTGGGGAGGGGAATTGAGCGGAATACAACCGAGTAAACATATATACTATCCAAAAAACTTCACTAAAATCAAAGTGCAGAAAGAAAGATCCACACGCCCAGAAGAAGATGGCAGTCTATCCTGCATTCATTAACAGCCAGCTTATGGCTTGCCAACTACCTGAACTTTTTCCAAATGCTTTAGCTAGCTCAAATTTGACTGCAGTCCATTTTGGCCACAAATTTAAAAATATGTCCTTCCGTTCATGTATATTGCAATCATTTTGCAAGTGCTAAAGCTAGGCATTACAATTACAACATGCATTACTCAAGCATTTATGAGCTCTATTTGGCTATTTTTATCACATTCATGCGTGCAAACCTACATCTCAAATAATTCAGACCACATCAATTTCGATTCATTTAAAGCACAGAAAATCTCTATGTTCACTGCAAAAATCAGTACATCTAAGAGATTCCTTATGCAGAAATGGGAAACATTTATTTAAATGCCTTATTTTTAAGGCAATCTGTGTTTTTTCTTTAGCTTAACTGGCAGTCACAGAGTCACAGAATGAGTCAGTTTGGAAAGGACCACAGTGGGTCATCTGGTCCAAGCTCTCTGCTCAAACAAGATTGTCCTAGAGCACATGACACAGGATTGCATACAGGTAGGTCTTGAATATTCCCAGTGAGGGAGAATCCACAGCCTCTCTGGGCAACCTGTTCCAGAGCTGAGTCACTACCTACCATAGTATAGTGGCAGCAAACATTCATGTTCATCACGTGCACTGTAACAAATCCCACTTCAGCAGAAGTCTGACATTTTCTAGTAGAAATGCTCAGCTTGCCATGCATCTCTTCCACATCAATAATGAGTTTCAGCAGAGACAAATGATGAACTCTACAGGTTTTTTTCACTCTTCTTCCCAATACCTATTTTCTTCAGTATTTCCTGCTGAGTACCCTTCAAAAGTTTAAAAAAATCTTCTGATATAATAGACAGGCTAGTGTTTCAATAAAAAGAATCAACATGAAATCTTGCAGCATCAAAGCTCCAAATACTACTGGAGGAGGGAAAGAGGCATCAGCTGGCAAGTAAGTGGGACATCTACAACAAATCATCTTAGCTTAAAGGTTTGGATAATTATTTATTGAAGACAGAGGTTGATTCCATCTTTAAACAATTTTAAACAGAAAGTATTTCTAGAGCTGAACCATGTTACTTTAGAACTGTCTGTTAAAAGACATAAATATGTCCCTGTAGAAAGCTACATATTTTGTTTTGCTTTGTTCAGTCCTTATATGTACCTCTTTTGGGGTATGAAGATTTAATATTAGAAACCTGTTTTTCATATTTATACACCTCTCCACCTCTCATTCTAACAGCTATGAAATGCTTTATTTCTAATTTGAAACATGATAGGAATTTCGAAGATTACAAAACCTCTGCAGAACTAATTTTGTATATATTTTTACCTAGAGGTTAGGATAATATGTAAGATTATTTCTGGTTTCCTTTGCCATGCCTCATTCCAAAGAATATCTCTATCAGCTGGGAAATAATCTTAAAAATTTGCTGCAATGTACCATAGAATGGATAAGGTTGGAAAGCACCACAGTGGGTCATCTGGTCCAACCTCCCTGCTCAAACAGGGTAATCCTAAGAGCACATGGCACAGGATTGCATACAGATGGTACTTGAATATTTCCAGTGAGGGAGACTCCACAACCTCTCTGGACAACTTGTTCCAGTGTGCAGGAACAAGGAAAAGTTCTTCCTCATGTTTAGGTGGAGCTTCCTGTGCATCATTTTCTACCCATTGCCTCTTGCCCTATTGCTTGGCACCACCAAGAAGAGCCTGGATCTTGACACCCTCCCTTCAGATATAGACATTGATGAGGTCCCCTCTCAGTCATCTCTTCTTGAGGCTGAACAGGCCCAGCTCCCTCAGCGTGCCCTGGTAAGAGAGATACGGTCCCTAAATTATATTTTTTGTCCTCCACTGGACCAGCTCAAGGAGCACCATGTACCAGAACCTATCAATACCTGTTAACCATGATACTTAAGCAAACAGCCACAACTCTTTTCACCCATATAAAACTTAATTAAAACCAGCTCTTCCTTTTAACAGACAGTGTTTATCAAGTACAGAGCGGGCTAGAAATACAGAAAAGACTTTTGTAAACAGTATCCACAATCAAGCGTCTCTCCACTTGGGGCCAAGTATGCATACAAAGGGCCAAATTTCTCTTCTTCTGTGTGAATATTCACAGGCTAATTCTTTGCATAATAACCTATTTCTACATAGGTATTTGATTGAGAAGGAGAACTTTCCTACTTTGCTGATATCACTTCAGTATGGTCCACGGTATATGTAGCCATGATAATAATCACAATCTAGAAAGTATTTAACTAGAGAGAGACTTGATAGACAAAACCAGTTAGAAATTGAACAAATCAGCTGTTTAGAGTCATGTTTCTGTATTTGGACATGACAAATCTTGTAGCATTTCAGTAATAATAAATATAGTAAGTAACCATATTGTTATACACTGCTGCAACATTTACAACTATTTACCTTGGTGTTATTAATGGTATTGTATAAACATATCAATTGTCATGAACAATGCAGCACTTAGAAGATGATGAAGATCCATGGAGAAAACTTAGTTCTACTGAAGGCAATGGTTAACTATCCTCCTTTATAGCTCCTATGCCTATCAACAACCATCCTCTTCTTCTGTTTCCTTACCGTCAGACTCTTATAAAGTTTTATTAGAAAGCATGTAAAAAAATTGAGAGCCCACTATTCCAAAGTATATATGAAATGTCAAATTCTGTATTCTGTTTCAATGACATAAGAAATTTGACTGAGTTGCACATTAATTATTAAGGGTAGGAGACTTCTGTAAACTGTCATTGCTTCTGAATTGCAGTGGTAGCCCCTCCCTCTTTACATGGGTGTAATAAATGTATGTATTAAACACACACATTAACATGTAGTATACACAGGACATGTATGTATTATATAGAATTTTCTGATGATTGATAAAAACAATGCAATGCATAATAAAACAGACAGGATGAGGTGCATTATCAGAGCAACCCTATGAAAAGTCAAGTCAGGTCTGAAAAACCCAAGACTGCAGAATCACAGAACCATTTGGAATCATTTGGTTAGAAAGGACTTCCAAGATCTTTGAGTCCAACCTTTGACCAATCATCACCTTGTCAACTAGACCATAGCACTAAATGCCAGGTCCAGTCATTTCTTCACCACCGCCAGCGATGGTGACTCCTTACGTCTTAATACAATGTAAATCTTTCACTTAAATACAGTTTTTGATCGAATTTTTTAGATGGAAGTACAGAAGCCCTGTATATAATGAAAAAAAAAATACTTTATGGTGTAAAGCTATAAAATATAAGAAGTTCATGCGTATGTTAGTAATCCTTCCAACACTTTTTGGAACAGTTATTCACCTATTAAATAAAAACTTCTAAAATTTTGCCATCATTTTCCACCCCTGTTTTTTTCCCTACCCCTCCTTCTACTTTTTTAATTAAAGCTTCTAAGGAACACTTATTGAAAGGTCTTTTATCCTCTTATTGCTTTTTTAATTCTTTACCTCAGTCCTTTTATACTCCTCCTTAATCATGAATGCAAATAAAATTCAAAGTGTAATCAGCAGCTGCCTAAGGAGAGCACTGAGCTCTGTTGCCATGGGAACAGTCAAGTCCTTGACCAGCGGAGGAATCGTACCCACCTTTTTGCCTTATTTCTTACACCATCCCTCACCCTCTTTGGTTTCAAGTCCCACATGCTTCCCTGGAACGTGCCGTATCTGACAACAAATATTTTCCTCTGATCTAATCACAAATGATCACCAACATGAAGTTCTTTTACATATAAAACCAACCACCAGTTTGCGCACTGCTCCTCCACATGAGCATCATCCTAGGGCTCACGGGTAAGGGGCAAAGGTCCCCACTGCCCAGAGACAACCCAGACTCCTGAACTCAATAAAGAGCACTTTCTCAATCAAAAGTGCTACTTTTTTTTTTTTTTCATTTTAACATCAAGAGAAACTACATTATTGCCTTCCTATTGAAAGTCTCTAGAAAGGTCTAATTCACCTGTCAAAATAAACTTAAAAGTCTCAAGACAGAGGAATACAGACATGAATAGGAAAATTCACATGACCTCATGACTCCTTTTCTACTCCAATTGTCAGAGTATATGATCAATTACATCAATAGTCCCCATCACATTTTAGGTGCAGCTAGTAAATAATGACGCTGCCAAAGTAACAGAGCACTAGTTTTCAGTCCAGTTATTAAGAGGAGATGAAACTAGACAGACATTCCTGCAGCATTATCAGGCAAATGTTTTTAACTTGAGAGAGAAGCTTCCAACCACAAGACACCAGATCTTCTGTGCAGTGACTATTTCTTACTAAAGAGCTCTCAGTGGTGCTGGATCATCACAGGAACAATAATATATCCAAAATCCCATACATTATATTTACTATTTGGATGATTTCCAGATCAACTGTTCTAAGATCCTGCACTTCCAGCTACTCACTGCTTTGATGAGGTTCTTGCTGTACTTTGATACTTAGAGCACTTTGTCAGTGTAAACAGCTGAGTCCACTGTTTCCAACAGAGGGGTAAAAATGTCTTTGGATTATTACTGAAAAGTTCCAGACAGGGCTGGTTAAGATCCACTTCAGATAAACTACAAATATCTGAAGTGGAAGTATCTGATAATGACGGCCAGTTTTGTCTTATTTCTGCATTCTGCATCACAGCTGGAGCTTTTACACAGCACTTGAAAAATGTCTGAATCTTTTTTTTTTTTTTGGTAAGTGCACTGGGACTCAACAAATTATAAACATTCAGCACTAATAAACTTTTCAAAAAATAAATAGGAAACCCTGTAATCACACAAACTCAGAGAATCCTTAGGGGACAGCCATTGTCCTGTCTGAGGCAATTGGATCTTTATAGCACTTACATACATACATACACACATATTTCAACACAGAAACACATGCACACATAGTCAAGAAAGCAAACGAAAACAAATTAATAAATAAAATAATAATAATTTCCTTTTGTTAATCTTTATCTAGAAACTACATTAAATGGTCAAAGTCTAGAATTTCATGCTTGCTTAAGACTTGGTTAATTGCACATTTACCCCTTGGCACTTGTTGAAAGCGTCTTCATTAAGTGGAATTTTAAAATATCCCAGTTAGGCCACAGTCATCTCCATTCATGCTCATTATGCCAAATCAGTCTCATCAGAGATGTCCCAACTCTAGTAAATCTGTTCTAATGAAACAAAACTAAGTCACACAGGATGCCATTACATAGCTTCGGTAGAAGGCAAAACTGAAATGCACCATGTTCCCCTGCCAAGTGAATTTCGTTCTGAGACATTCCCAATTATATCTCTGGGAACAGAGAGAACCAGATTCCTCCTTCTTTTTAAATTGAGATCTGACAATTAACTGTACATGACTATTTTCTTATAGTATCTTTATTCCTCTTTCAATCACTTGAAAGCTGAGTACAAAACAGAGTACACTTGCAAGGAAGACAAAAAGGCAAGTCCTTGAACAGAACTACATGCTTTCTAATGCTTCAAATAATTAACTGTGTCATATTAAGAAAGGCTTTTATGTATAAGCAAAGCTTAATGTTTGTTAAACATTGGCTACATAAGGCCAGTGGAGTATAGTATTAGGTCTATGTTGTGGTTATAGCCAGTATTTTTCTGCCAATTTTAAATTCAGTTTGTTTTTTGAAACATTCACTACACCAAGAACGCTTCAAAAGTTTATTTTGAATTTCTATCTTAGTTTCTGCGAAGAAGACAACAGAGAAACTGTCACTAGAAGAATGCAATCAAAACAGGAGATAAATGAAAGATAAAACCCAAGAAAAATAGGGTCAATCTGTGAAGAAATTACTCTGCTATCCTTTTAGATTGACACTTGTTTTAGCAACAGGTCTGCCTGGCTTTATGCTAGATGCTTACTCCAAATAAAAATATGCATTGGTGTAAGACTACATGTAAATATGAGCAACAAACCATAATATAATCTAGCAGATTCATCTAACATTACAACCTCTTATGGACTGCCAATGTCTTGATCACTCAAGACAGATAGTAATAAAAAATTAACGAATATTAATTAAAGGGAATGAAAATAGATGGCAATTTGGGAAACAAAAAGGAATAATTGGGGATTATATAGAGTGTATAACTTCATTCCCAGTTTCTCTGAGTAGGTATGATCCTCCAATGAAGGAAGCACAGACTATCATTAGTATAAAGGACTCCTGGATGTGATCAGGTTTCTTTTTTTCTTGCAGACTGGTGAAGATGGACAAAAAGGTGAAATAGGTTAAAAACATATTTTATCTTCCAGTTTTTATTTAAAAACAGTAATGCATCAATCTCTCTATAAATATTTGTTTTGTTCAGACAGGGTGAAGTTTGGAGGCCCAAACTCTATTAACATTTTGAAAAAAAATAATAAATCCACCTAACTCAGGACAACTGGTAATCCCAGAATAAATGAGGTCACTCTGCTCTTCTCTTACAGCCCATGATTCTTTTATATCTAGATAAAATATCATGATAAAACATGATGCCTGCTCCTACAATTATGCCAACACTGCCTGTGGAGGGCCTATGAGGTTCTTTTCTCTTTTACTGTTTACCACACTGTGTATTTATAATTCATGTCCTTTAATTACATCAATAGATTTTATCCAAAGGTTGTTTAATACATTATTTCAAAACCAAACCCAGATGCTCATGCCTCTCTCCTAGGTATCTAATGTTAAATCAGGTTTGCTTGCAGTCAGTTGCGAATCTGTTTGCACCACACATTTTATGCTCTTGTGAGCAAGATATGTAGCGCACACCCAACTCTTGTCATCTCTTTTACTGTTCTGATGCTGTATATTCCTTAAAACCAGCCTTGTGGGAGCACAGTGAAGTTACCTACATTAAAAGAAAACTGAAGAGAAACACATCGCTAAATGCCTTCTGGAAATCACCAGTAGCTCCAGTTGCGTGATAAAGACTAGTGATTTACTCATTCCCTCTGCACACAGTACCTAGAAGCTAAATCCCTTACAGTGGGTTCAATTCCAATCCCATTGGTCTGAGGCACAGACAAGCTCCTGGGTTGTTCCATGGTCTGAGAAAAGGAGGTAGAAAAACTATTGTTTTCATTTGAAGCAATGAGTTGGTCTCCTTAAGGAAGACCAACTCACACAGCATTTAGCTACTGATATAGGAGCTAAACTTCTAAAAACTAAAGTTCTATGTGTAGAATAATATCCCTTTGCTATCTACTTACATAAGACAGATGTGAAAGATGAATTGTTCACTTCCCTTTAATATTTTCTTGTGTTCTGAAAACGAAGTCAATATGTAGGGCTGCTCTTGGAACAAATATCTGTTTTTAATTTCTACTAGTGCTATGGTATGGCATGTGAAATTTCTAGAAATTTCTCAAAACTATTTAGTATGGCTGGAAGTAATGCACATACACAAAATATGTATTCATTATTTGCTTTCTGTTTATTGAGACAGCTACGAGGTGAATCAAGAAAAAATATTTTATACTTTTAAAAAAATTTATTTTAGGGTTAACTGTATTGTGCCCTTTTCAGTTCACTTATTTATCATAGAAATGTTTATTCCCATTTGGTCTGTTTTTTAAAAAAGGCTCTCTCTTTTCCCCTATAAAATCTGATTAGAAAACTTCTCCATCTTGAATCAGAATGTGAGGCAGGCTGTGAAGAAAAAACATGATTCAAAATAACATCAGAGTGTAATAATTACAGCAAACGCATTTCAGTACACATTTGTCTGAGTCAAAAGTCACCTCACCATTGTTATATATCTTCAATTTTAACTTCTGAAATATTCTTGCTTTCCCTGTCAGTACAAAACAAGCCAGTAACTCCTTTAATCTAATAGCCTTCAATTTTTCTCTTGAAACAAAATGTCACTTTAAAAGTGAAAAATTGTTTTGTTCTATTTTTCCTTTCTGATCAAGCATGTCTTTGCAATGTCAACAGGAAATTGTCTTCATCCTCCAGGAGTAATCCGAATTCAATGAATAGTTTTAAAAATAACGTATCTATTGTTCTGACTGTGAAATGTAAAGGAGGGTGGTACAGTAGTCAATTTTCCATTGCAAAAAATTAGTGTTGCAACGTACTGAAAGGTTTTAGTTAATAAATAATTGCGATATTATTTCAGACAGCATAAATCCAACTGCAAGGTCAAATTAAAACAAACAGGCAAACAAACAAATCACAAACAAAACCTCACACTCCAAACACTCAACTTCAAATCTGCGTTTTGCAACTACCTGACCGATTCACAAAAAATTGCCCCTCTCATTTCTCTCTTATGGTTGAAAGCTGCTTTGGTATCAGACATCATTGCCCCTTTCTCCTTCCCCAGAATGAAATAGGATGAAAATATATTGCACACACTGTGACTAAGGGAGCTCATCATAAACACAAGCCATATCACTGTTAGAATGCATAGTAAAGCAGTATGCGGTTTCATTGCCATTTCTGGGAATTCAGAGCTACAATAAGTACAGCCAATTGCAACGTAATCAGCTTAAGTAATTCTAGTTTAACAAGTCTAGTTCATTTAAATTAAAATTTTTCTAGTCACTTTTTAAAGTTAGAGTTGGAATTATTTGATATAAAAGTAGAGAGAGGGGACACATCAGTATCGTAAGACAAGTTATGGGCATTTAAATAGCTTTTATATACTCCACCAGTATTGCTTCTATGTTTCATCTTGTGTTTGGATACTCTTAGAAGTGAAAGCTTTAATCTATATTGGGGGGGGGGGGAACAAAGCAATTTATTTGAATCTTGTTTAATGTGCCTATAAAAACTGCCAGTATTTTTCCATAGTGGTTGCCTTTCTAAGTTTCTTGCTCATATATCTTCAGCTGTTCTCTTTAATAACCAAGTTAGTCTCTTATTCAGGAAGCAATGCCTGAATAAGAAATATTACAGATCAGATTGTTTTTAATGTAGATAAAAGCGTGGCAGAACAAAATAAAAAAAAAGTTGCTGTACCTCCAATAAAGGAATTTGTAAGTCAAAGTCACTTTTTGCAGATAATGTTTCATTGCAGCTATACTTGCTTTGTTTTACCCGGAAATTAAAGCAGTATTTAAGCAATAAAAGTAAAAATTTCATTACCAGTTAAAGAATTTAGAAAGGAAAAAACACCCTAATGATAAATCAAAGACATCTAAAGAATACACACTCTCCTTCACCAATGGAGGCATTTTAACTTTCATCCCATTAGCAAGTTTTCCTTTGCCTGAAAAATTTCTTGACATATCTCCATTCCCCAAAAAGGTACATTCCAGAATATATAACTTCGTAACCCGTAGACTCATGTTAACAGCTATTTCCACAGGAAGGAGGAATTTTACATCTCTCCACTTAAAATACAAGCATCTGAGGAAGTTACCAGGAACAAACATAAACTAAATGTTATTTATAACAAATTGAGGCACACCAAAACAGTCAAAGGACATAGAAGTGAATGAACTGCCACAGTACCGCAGCCACTAACCAAACTGCAAAGAACAAATGTAATTTTTTCATACCATGATGTATAAAGAAATGAGTTCTGGTTCAAGGCAAACAAATCGCCCTGATCATCAGGGACTGACTCCAACACAATTTTTTGAACTATCTGAACTAATGGAGTTCTCTACGCAATGTTCCTGATGAAGCAAAGCCTACATGTACCTGTTAGGATGCTCTGCTGAATCAGGCCCTTTGAGCACTTACAGGCACTTAAAGCACTGATCTATAAAATGAAAACAAGCACTTGAAGTTAAAAGAGCTAAATATTACCTTGCATATTAAGAAAACAAAATCAAGAAAAAACAAAACAACAACAATAAAATCCAACCAACCAACCAAAAACCACACCAAAAGAAAAAAAAACCACAAACAGAAAAAAACCCAAAACAAACAAAGAAAAAACCCCACAAAATAGAACCCCCCCCAACCAACAAAATAAAAACCGAACAACCTTCAAATCACTAGAAAGATGATTTTCTTTCAGTCTAAACTGTTAACTGCTGCTAGCAGTTATGTAAATATTTAAGCATAATCAACTACTAGCCATGGAGTTCATAGCTGTAAACAATACTTACTAAATTACTACTGTAAACAACACTTCAAACAGACCACTTTACATGTCTTTTATACTGTGTCTTATATACAAATTTACCTGTGCTCTTCTGCTACATGATGAAGGTTCCAGCTCAGAGAAACAACTGAATGTTGTTTTTGTTTTTCATGAAGGATTGATATGTCTTTAAGCTTTGGCCTGTTCTGTCTTCAACAACTCCACAAATATTTATTCATTAAATCTCCAGAGTACTATGGCTTAATATACTGATTTCCCTTTTACCTACTAGCCTAATGGCCTCTGAAGTTTATTCCTCTAACCATTTCAGGTGGTTCCCTTCTCATAATTTCCCATGCTGACTCTTGGCTCAGCTTACCAACTAGCATCTGCCAGTAAAATGGTCATGCTAACACAGAGTGTTATGGTCAAGGCTGATGAGCAACAGTTTTACCCAATTTGTGACCAAGTGATTTTCAGGTTTTATTTAATCAGTTAGTTGAAGTAAAAGATGTCACTTCTAACTTTACCATTATGAATGCCTAGGCTGTAACTCTTCCTCGTCCCTTTAGAAACAGATCCAATCTCCATGGTTTTCCTCAAATGTGTGAACTATGCTCTAGAGAAAAGAAGACTAGCTTGTCTTCTCAAACAACAAAATAAGTAGCAGACCTACTTGACAGATTTGATTTCTTCTCTGAGTCAAAAATATCTTCTCTTAGGGTTGATGTAAGAATTTCTTTGGGTACCTGTTGGCCATCCTAAATCAACACCTTGCTCCAAGGAAGGGCACAACACACCTTCAAGTCGAAATGGTATTCACACTCATATTCTGTCAGACAAAATATAAGCTTACACAAACCTAGTAAAACATCTGCAAGGTATTGACAGATAGTGAAGTGCTTGAGGTAGGAATGAATGCCTTGGAAATTACTGGGTGGCTGGATATTTTTTAGAAGACAGTCTTCTGCCAGTAGCAGTTTGTAAACCCTTTGTAAACATTGATGCTATTATAAGTACAGTACTTAATGCTTTCGTAGTTTCTGTTTGATTTACAGATAAAAATGTTCTGTAGATTTCTCCAGCTGTGCTCCCTTCACAGATTGTGTGATGCAGCAATCTGTTTGAGAGCAGCTGTTAGTTCACATGTTAGTTTATTTGCATGAATGTAAAATAGCAGCTTGCTACATGAATAAAACATGCTTTCTCTTTGCCCTGTTCTGGTAGAAAGATTTATCTATTTAATTTAGTTTTACATTGAAGAGTTTTATTTTTAAATAACATTTTTAAATGAAAAATTGTTTTCCATTATGTATTTTAAGATTGTAAAAAGTCCCTGTAGTCATTTTGGAATGGGTGGTATATCATTTTGGTCTGAAAAGAAATTTAAATAACAATAGATTTTAAAACATGTTCAGTCAATATTCTGTTTGAAAAGCTCATCTCCACACCATTTATCAAAATGATCAAATACAGTTACATGTTTCACAGTTATATGCAGAAACATGCCATATTCAATATCAATGGTAACTACATAATGCTTTGGAAGTTTTCAGACTGTCAGTGGCTAATTCTAAATATCTAGGGAGATATTAATGATGATCCCTTATCCCAATACCACAGATGCAAATCAGCATGCAACTTCAGTTGAAACAAGGAATCCACTGGAGACCTGTGAGAGAGGCTATAAAATGTTTAAATTGCACTTAATTTGGATTTATGCCCATCACATTCCAGTGGGACTGATCCTGACCTTCCATTCTCAGTAATGTCTGTTAACAGACCCTTCCTGTGTAAGACCACTGATCTCTGCTCTAGTTTCCCTAGGTTTTCAGTCTCTCCCATCAAACTCAGCTGGGAACATGGCTCCAGTCAGGAACATAAGAGACACTCCAAGCAGCTGTGGGCCATTTTCCATTTTTTGTCTGAATACTTTCAACAAAGCTCTGTTTTGTAGAGAACACCCACCCTACTGGTGACTTAATTTCTGTCTTCTTTCTGACTTATGTTTCTTTCTCAAGTCCTTCTTTTTATGACTTAGATAGAATCATTTAAATATGCTGCTTCATAGTTCTTTCTTCAGTTGTGGAAATATTTTTGGCTAACAACATATGGCTTTTTTTTTTTTTTACTGGGATGTTGTGGGATTTTATTTTTTTTTTTAAATTTTTTTTGGTTTTTTTTTACATCCTTCTAGTGCTTAAGTGTGTTTGTTTAAATATAACTTAAGACCATGCTTCCACTCACAGCTGCTGCACGACAAGAGCAGCTAAACTCAGACTATCTCCTTAAAACATCTAGAACACTAACCATTCATGTTTCTCAAAAAAGCCTGAGAACTGAGGGCAAAATTGCATGATCTTTACTGCACACACATTTTTCTTTCCAGTAAGGAGGAACCATCCAACATATTTAATTTCAGACACACCTCTTGAGAAACACCAGGCTCCAAGGAAAAAAAGATCAGTGTTTCTCTGAAAATATTTCAGCAAACCTGCAGCCAAACACGAATGACAGCATTTTATTCTTTTCCATATGAAGTAAGTCACAGCTTTATCAGATTCCATCAGGCCTTGTCCAATGTTTCTTTTATTTGTTAAGATCTTCATTCTACCTCTCAGATTGCAATTGCTCTGCCATTCATGAGATTACATCTTTACCAGCTAAAGCCTCCCCAGCCTTTACAACAGCTTCCAAATAGTTTCCACAGATACAAGGCTCCAACCATTTGTCATTTTTCTCCAACAGCTGAACTTTCAGATCAATTACAAGAGGAAGCAGTGATAAAGTAAACAAGATATGTCACCAGTTTGGATTTCAGGAACTAGATTTTACCACTCTGACAAACACCATTACTCTTCCCCCAGAGGGATAACCAGACTATTCATAAAACAAGACACCATCCACACTGAACAAGGACTAAGGACCAGACTCTACATAGAATACAATCATTTCTGTTGAAAAGGACCTTTAAGATCACTGCATCCAGCCATAAAACTAAAACATAAAACTAACAGTCTTCATATATCATACATACATATACATCATCTATATAATCATGTATCATGTAAGGGAAAGTCTAGTTTTGATATCAGGAAAAATTTCTTCACTGGAAGTGTTTCAAGCATTGGATCAAGCAGCCCAGAGAAGCGGTGGAGTAACTCTCCACGGAGGTATTTAAAAGATGTGCAGATGTGGCACTGGGGGACATGGTTTAATGGTGGACTTGACAGTGCTGGGTTAATAGTTGAACTGGATCCTAGAGGTCTTTTCCAATCTAAGCAGGTTTATGATTCTCTGTACCATAATACACACATGGACCCCTCCAATCATTCAATTCCCGTTCTTACTCTTTCTTCGCATTCATACAAACCATGAAATACCTATTCAACACACTAGCTGGTTGCAGAGCCTTCCATCTTCACTTAAACCTTTGTCTCCAACGAGATTTTTGAATAAAGAGACATCAGCACACTACTCTGAAAAAGGTGCTAGAGAATTTTGATCTTGTTATGGAATGCAAATTGGATAAAAGCACTAACCTACTCCCCACTTCACTGTCCAATCAGTATATTTATCTGCTTTTTTTCATGTGCTTCTTCCCTCACAGACAAGGAGTATACCGAGATGAGCATAAAAAAAGCTTCATGTTTTGAATTCAGTTTAACTTGTTGCCTGAAAAAGTTCCTGAAGCAATCAGTCCCACTGCTGACTGACGACGCTTTGGTTTCTTTAGACACTCTGTGAGGTGATTTCATGGACTTTTCCCCAAGCAACCTCATGTGAGAAACAGGGAGTGAATTGTAGAATAATTTTTCACCTTGTCTATACTTCTTACGATTTTCAATTAAGCAATTCTATTCTTCTCAAGAATCCTATTTTATTTTACTCTCTGTAACTTTTTATTAAACTCTCTGTTTAATAAAACCTCTCAGTTTAATAACTGCAGAGTTCAGCTAATCTGAATTTCAGCTGATCATCTTTTTAATATTGGTTTGTTTGAAAAGTAAGTCACAAAGCCTTATGCAAACCTGACCACATTTGGATACTGCCACTATGGATTTTACATTCCTTTGGAATATCTATAAAAAGGCTTTTCCCATTTAATTCCAGTGCATCTTAGACTAGTAGCAAAAAGTCAGTATATTCAGTCTTCTGTCCCTACATTGTTTCACAGAAGAAATACACTCTAAATTAAACATATAAGATGCAAGGTTGAAATTGATAAACAGCCCATTAACATTACTAAGAGTGATGGGAATAAAACATATTGCTACCTTTCATCAAATAGTGAAGGATAGGCATGAATTAAGGCAATTGGAAGTGATCAGTAAGTCAAATAACATGAGATTAGATATGAATATATATACTGAGTAAAAAGGCTGGAAGGCAGACAGAAAAACTAATACAAGTAAGCAAAGGTTTGTGTTACTCAGGGTAAAGATAAGTGCAATCTTTTTATCAAACCCTCTCTCTTCCTTACTGATGATTCTTTTTGCCCTATTTCTCTACCTGCAACATTCAGAAAACATGAGTTCTAGAAAGCAATCTGCAGTTCATCAAAGCTGACTAAAAGCCCAAAGCTCCTGTTTTCAGTTTTTAATGCAGTTTTCCAAGTAATTTCTTATTGTTATTAAAGACAACTGCTAAAAGTAACTGAAAATTAGTTTTAAAAATACCCTTTATTCAAAGTGCTCAGGAAACACAACATCCTCAAGAACCAGGCTGAAAGAGTTAACATACTCATTCCTGCTCCATTTGTCAAAGAAAAGCCTTAATTTTTAATTTAATAGCTTTATGAGAAATTATTAACAAGGTTTGAAATCAGGTAGAATTCAAACTAACAAAAATCTTGTGGAACCAGTTCACTGCATAAACTGACTGAAATTACATCTGAAGGCCACCTGAATGGCTCAACAGCTTTTTGTGCCCTCCAGTTCAGATTAGACCATTGACATTGATTTCCAAATAGATGTAAATAGAACTATTAATTTATCATTTGCTCTCTTCTTCTTCCCGTGTATTATTGTTCAGCAGCCAGTTCTATTTTCAAGTTTTACACTTTGAAGAGCATTTAATAAAATAATGCATTACATATATTCAAATTATCGGGGAAAAAACCAAACAAAAGCAAACCAAACAACCAAATAAAAAAATCAACCACCAACCCACTCATCTCCCAACAAACCAAACAACTCCCAACTCTCAGTACCAGCCATGTGCCAAAATGTTCTGAAACAACCAGACTTTTACTACAAAATTGGAGTTGCAGGATTTCCCCCCAACCTTAGTAGATGTCAGTGTGGGTCCCCCTTGAAATCTCCATCTCTTTTATATTTGAAACAGCTTCTATGCCACTGATATCCCATTCATCATATTCCCCAGACCTCACAAGCAGCCAAGTGCATGATCCATGGTTTGGAAAGGATGATGGAAAGGTAGATGAGGACCAGGAAAATACAGTGCTAAGTCAATATTTGCTGCTTCCTGCCTTCAGGTATAATTTAAAGCTCTTCCATCTTATACACTCCGCTGAAAGTTAAAAAAAAAAAAAAAAAGAAAAGCTACTCTAACAGCTTCATTTGGTAAAACCTTAAAACTTCTAGCTATTGTGTCTGCAAGACTGGCAGTAGAGGAAAGCAAAAGTCCTACAGAATTACTTATTGTCACCCTTCCTATAATTACCAGGCAAAAAGAAATACATCAATAGGTATTGAAAGCTGTCAATAGGCTCCCACAAATAATTTGAACCGGAAAGAGAAGTGCCCCTATCTTCTACATGTCACTGAGCACAGAAAAGCAGACTACTTTGACTTAGCAGTGATAGAGTTACTGCTGCTTCTCCCTTCCTACAGGTTTTAGGAGAATATTTGTAGTTCAACAACGCACCCAGTCATCACATCCTTGGGGGAGTGTGTGTGTGGAACAGAGCTCCTCAGTTCCGAACGCAAATCCTAAACCCATGTCATAGGTCCAGGTTTGCTCCCAAGATGCTAAGTTACATTTCCTCCTGCTGTAGCCTTTGCCATTTTTCTGCTGCAGCTAAAGTGTAAAGATCAATGTCAAAGGGAATATCTCAGCAAGCAAAGAGGAGATTATATTAGTTTCATTTCTAGTGGCAAGATTCTGCCATTCTGCATCAGAAATAATTATGTCCTTTACTGTAGAAGACCACAAGGCCACACAAAAGCTCAAGCGCAGCTTGTGGCAGAACTCTGCTTTTAGGCAAGGTCAGTGAGAGATATGCTACTGTACATACAGATTGGCAGGCTCACAAGATCTCTATTTACATTGTATTGAAGGATTTCTTACAACTATACCCACAAATAGAGCATTTGTGTGGTTTCATTTTTTTTAAATTAGAAACACTACAAAACACTACACAGTAGTAATGCTACATTGCTACACACAATGCAGAGAAAAATGATCCGAACCTGCAAACTAAAAACCCATGTTCTCCCCCAAAGTTAATTTAGTTAGGTTCTCACAAATATTTCTGTTTTATAAATAAATAAAGGATAAAAATAACAATGAAACTTGGCCTAATGGCAGTGCTAAAATAATCCTGCATCTGCTTGGCCATCAACCAGATATCACATTTTATCTAAATGCTCGTATTACAACATATGACAATATCCCTGTGTACCACCTTCTTCCTTTTTTTTTCTCCAGTAGTACCAAAACTCTCAGAATGCTCCTGTGGTTGATCCCAATAGTTTAACATTAGCTTCACAGTTGTGACTGACTATATATTAAGCCTGGATCCCAGCCAACTTGAAATTATGTTCAAAAAAGTGCCGTACATAGCAATAGGAAAATGGGACAAGCCCATGCTTTTTTACCACAGAATATAAGGTTCCAAATACACCCCTACATTTAATTACAATATAAATGACTTTCACAGCTACAGCACAGCCTCATTCTCCTCAGAGGATGTAGAGATACGAACAGAAGGTATCAACCAATGGGCCTTGATATTGTAATTAATTAACACCATGCTCTAACCAACTGAGCTGGTGAAGCTGCTCTTTGCCTGTTGCTGATTTTAAAATATTTTTAGCAAACCATCTAATGTTTTTATTTGCCCAACATGGGATTTCTTAAAGAAACTTTGTCTTCAGAAAGTATAATTTCTGAAAAGACAGCTCACTGGAGTCTCCTTACTCCGAGTGAAGCAATGAAAAACATTAGTTAACTTTTACTCTTTACCATTCAGTGAGCCTCATGCCTCTGCTGTCACTAAAGCATGGGCTTGTTATTATCTGGGACTGCCACAGGTATTTAATTACGAAGCCTATATAAATGAAAACAATCTTCTTTTCCCCCTCAAACTAGGATTATGACTATAAGAAATAAGGAACACAGTAAACCTTTATCAGCAAAAGCATGAAAAACATTTTCCCTCCTGAGTTATTCTTATAATTACACTGAGTTTTAAAATAGCACAACTTATAAAAGGTAAAGTACACAATTACTGGTAACAGTCTATTTCACACCCTGTTGTCCCCTTCTGATCTTTTTTTGCTTCCCTACTACTTATAACAACACTAATTAATGCCCAGCCACCCACCAGCTGGTTAGAGAGCACATAAGGGAATCATTGTACCTATGCTAGACTCAGTGCAACAGTTTAACAGCTGCAAGAGAGATGTCCAGATGCAATACAACAAGAAGTCTACAAAGTACTTTAAAACAAACAAACAAATTAAAAAAAAAAAAAAAGAAAAAAGGGGAAAAAAAGAAAGAAAATTCCCTTCTGTGTTCCTCACGTTGCCAAGACAAGTGTAGCAGCTGCACTTATATTGCCATCATCAAAATACAAATTTACAATACAAATGCAATACAACTGCATGTTATATAATCACACATTAGTTAAGTGATTTAAACATTTGAATATGTAGTACCTGGTACTTTGTTAACTGTACTCTTGCTGCTGACATACTCGGTTTCCTGGCCTAGGAGACAGAATAGCCACAGGAGAGGAGGACTCTCCTCTGACATCCCCCCCCACTCTTTGCTCACCCAGGTTTGAGGGTCTGCAGCTCTGGCACACAAGGAGAACACTTCAGAAAAATGTAGATAATGCCAAATGGCCAAGTCTACACATTACAAAACCAATAACCGCCTAGACTACCACTTTGTTTTCTACTCCAGTGCTGTATTTTGTAGACTAAGACAGTACTTTTCTTCTTTTCAGAATATACAATGGCTTTATTTAGCCCAAATGCATTGCTTGGTTCTGGTCATGGTGAGATATGGGCCACAGTATACTTATTTTCTCAAAAATTATTAAAAACTATTTTCTCATTTCAGAAACAAAAATCTAAACTGTTTTTATCTAGTGTGTCTCCTGTCATTTCTCATCTAAACCAACAAACTCCTCTAAGGTATCTTATTATCCAATTTTTCCCCAAAAGAATTAAGTTCTTTCTTCAGTCATTCCAGAAAGCATAATACAATAATGCTTTTAATCTATTTTAAAGTATTATTTGCAACGAACTGTATGCTTTGCTTTTGAATACCCAAACAGATTATAACTATTCCTTTATATTGCAACTTCAAAACCAATATGGTTTTTGTCAAATATGTAAAAGGAGATTCATTTCCCCACACTCCTTTCCTCCAGTCTAAACAACTGCAGCTCCCCCAGCTGCTCCTCATTAGACTTGTGCTCCAGATCCTTTACCAGCTCCATTGCCCTTCTCTGGACATGCTCCAGCACCTCAATATTTTTCTTCTACTGAGGGGCCCAAAACTGTATTCAAGCTGCAGTCTCACCAGTGCTGAGCGCAGGGAGATGATTACATCCCTGATCCTGCTACACTGTTTCTGATACAGGCCAGGATGCTGATGGCCTTCCTGGTCACCTGGGCACACTGCTGGCTCATCCTGGTATGTATTCACTTTCCCAGAGAGCTTATGAAAATGAAAATTCTTTTCAGAGTACTGATGACCTCTCCAGTGAAAATTGTCCAGGCATTCCTATAGTTTACTTCCCAGTTTCTAGTAAGTTAATAATCTATAGGATTATAGCAGTCTAACTGCTTAAAATACCTTTAAAGTATTTGAATAATATTAGTGATTTAAGTCTTCCTTTAACAAAAGTCTATGGCAGCCAAACAGAGGCAGCAGCGCAAGAGGACTCGAGAAAACCAGCATGAAGCTGAAGCAGGGGAGATTTAGGTTGGATATCAGGAAAAGGTTTTTTTACCCAGAAGGTGGTTGAGCACTGGCACAGGCTTCCAGAAAAGTGCTCACAGCACGAAGGGTGACAGAGTTCAAGAAGCATGTGGACAATGCTCTCAGGCACATGGTGTGATTCTTGAGGTGTCCTGCGCAGGGCCAGGAGTTGGACTCGATGATCCTGATGGGTCCCTTTCAACTAAACATATTCTGTGATTCTACAACTCTATAATAAATGTGTCATACATGTCTCCCTCCTACAAAATACATAAATAAATATCATCACCTGAAGCAGTAACTTGCATTCAGACCACCCACAAATAAATATGATGCTCCTCCTTTCTTTGTGCACCTGTACTGTAACAGACTGCCAAACTGCATGATTACATGCACAAAAGATGCAAGTTTCATTTAATAGACAGAACAAGCAATGCTAACATTTACAGTTATTTCATGTTCTGTATTTTCATCCTTATTGGTCAACAGGACCTCATTTAGCCAACATTTCCCAAGTTAAAAATTTTATACTTGGATCAACTGTCATCAATCAACTGTCCCATAAAAGTTAAGGACTTATTTATGGCTTTCCTAGTTTATAGGCAATGGAAATGTTCCTACTCCATTTAAATGCAGGAAAAGCAGGTTAGCTTACATTGCCATAAAAACCCTTATTTAAAAGTGTTGGCTGTGTGGGTACAAAGTCACCCCACATAATCAAAATGGAGCTTCTCCATCAATAAGTGTCAGATATTTTTTCTTTTGATTGTTCTATTTTTACTTTAAAACCAAAGATAATATATACAGGAGGGAAACAATCTTAAAACAAAGAACAGCAGGGCCAGACAACACTAAAAAGGAAAATGGTTTTATATTGCATACAATATGAACAAACCCATTATTGCAATACCATCTCCTTAACTGCCCACACGTTATAGAAGACACTGATAATCAGGAAAGATTCAAAATATAAACTGATAAGAAACAATAAGAAAACTTGGAAACCAGTTAGTTTCTCAGTAAGATACTGAAAGAAGCTCCATGCCTTAATTTACTTGAACTATTGAGAATAACAAAAATCAGTCTGTTTGCTCTCTAATATAGCCAGCAGATAGAGGCAGAAAATTATTCAGTGAGACAAAACTTATAAATAAGGTTAAGCAGCATTTTTGAGTAGACAGAAAAAAATGTAAAAACTCTTAATTCAAGCCTAACAAAAACACAACAAACATAATTTTAAGTACATGTTGAGAATAATAGTATTGCATATAATGTGATTAACATAAATAGTTCAAGAGGGAACTTGGACCAAGCAGTGACATCTACTTCTTTAAGTCAATCATCTCATCATTAAATGTTTACCTTCTGCAAATCTCTGATCATCTAAACAATTCAGAATACGGAGGTGAGCTCCAGTAAAACACCTCCTTCCTCTGAACCACTCAAAACTTTTTTCAGAAAATAAGCTCTCACATATTACAGCAAATTAGAAGAAAAATCTAGAAACATGGTCAACTTGATTTTGCAGTTGTTTGGAGTTTGCTAGTGATAGACATTCAAATGAAAAAGAATAAAATCAGTAACTGCTTCAATATTAAGACACACATTGAAAAAAAAAAAAATCAACACTCAAGACCTAAGTAATATTGGTCAAGATACTTCAGTACTATCAGTACATAAAAACAATCCCTGATCCATCTGACCTATGGATTCTTCCTGTTGACCTTTTTTATTCTGCTCAAAGGAATAGCCTGACTACACAGCTGGGAGAAACTTTTTCACTCTCTCCTTCTCAATATTTTCACAGCCAAAAGAAACCCTCTTTTAAGTTGGCTCTCTTCTCATCCACTGAGGATAAACAACAAAAAAAGCCACTGAATTGGACACACAGGAAATAAAATAGGTTTACCTCGGACAATTATATTGACTATTCAGGAAGTGATTCACTGATAAAATAATTTTCAAAAGCAATGGCAAAGTAAACAGTCTCCCCAGAAATCAGTTCCAGAATTATTCTGTACCTGTGATGGATGTATACCATTTGTCATCATCTGGACTAAACTGGCATTCCCATGTAGAGCTTTAGCACAGCTCAAGAAAGTGTCTCACTTAATCCATCTGCCTCTGAAATCCTGGTACACTAACATAAACTTTCTAGACACATGAAAAATGGCAACCTGTAAACTTCTCCATATAAAAATCTACCAATCTGTTCCTTCTCTGTGGAAGTGAGGACTACACACATTGCACAGAGGAACAGGGTGTATACAGTCAGGCCACCAGATATTCTTGCAACTTTTCTGAGAAAGACATTTTCAAGAAAGACAAACTTAATCAGCGTGGATAGTCTCATAACAGTTACATTGGTTCAGACCAACAAGACCACCCAGCCCAGCATCTTGTCTCCAACTGGCTACTAGCAGGCACTGAGAGAAGAGTAAGAACAGCATAAGCAATTATGCCATGTTGTACTGGTGGGAATGGGCCTGGAGGATTCATACTTTTTTATTTATTTCAAGAAAAAAATGCCCTTATAGGAAGGCATTAAAATATACAGATAGTGGTGTTTGGTAATATAAAGCACTAAGAGCTATTACTATGGTGTCAGTGGTGCAAGTCACACATTACTCAAATCATTCCACATTCACTCTCAGCTTTTGGCATGTATTTGTTGCCTGCTTGCATATCACAAACACAAGCATAGCAGAGCTCCATCAGAATGAAACAGCATGTCTGCCACATCGATTAAATATTAAGACAGCCTAATTATGATTCAAGGAGGTCATTAGCATGCTGCCATATCTGTTCCTCTTGCCTGGGTTGGGAGATGTCAGAATTGCAGCAAGCTGTGGAGTGTCACACAGCAGTAGTCTCCAGCTTCTGAGTATCCTTCATCTACAGTGCTACAACTACTACCCTATGTTGCAGAACAGGTACTTCTGATTAGTTAGTGTGCAAATGCAGAGTTCTCAAAAACAAACAAATCAAGCATAAGCTCCTTTTTTATTTTTAAACTCTGCCAGCAAGCTGACATATATTTAGCATACATATACTCTTGCTGCTAACATTTACCTTTTCATATATTCTGTCCCTCCTTATGGAAATGCACTCTGGCCATCCTTTCACATAATTAACATTAGCCAAAGTGCAAATAACATTCCTCTACATGACATCATTTAAAAACAGGAATGAATTACCTCATTAAAAGAGAAAAGGAATAACTATGGTTTATTGCAGGAATGTGTGAGTCAGTATTGCTTAAAAATAAATACCTAAATACAGACTTGTTGCCTAAATAAAACCACACATCAACATCCCTCCAAAACTCACTACTTTCTCTGTCTTGGGACTACAGCAAACTTCAAAGTACACTATGCAGATATCCTAATATCTGAAACTTCATCACTAGAAAAGAAACCATTTTCAGTTTATTTTGGATAACAGGACTTTTTTTTACATTTTAATGGTGCAGATAAGCACAATGTTCCTTTTACTAATAGCCTTAAAGGATTAGCAAATAAATTCTCTCTGTATAACATCTCAAAATGTGGATATGACAAAGTCTTTTGCCACAGATCCTATTCCTTCAATTCCTTCTCTAATACAGAAAACAAGACTAAAAGCTAAGAAAGACCACAGAAGGTATCCAGCTTAAACAAACTAGCTTAGGCACCAGAATGATTTCAATCATCAAAATCTTCAGCTCAGCACAGACTATAAAGTAAGAAAAAACCCCCACATGTTTAACTAATCTTCACAGAGCTCTATCTTTTCTATGCCCAGTTAGATCACTGAAAAGCTGTCATAGGTATTGCTACAGCATATATAGGTATAGATATATCAGGAAGGCCTAAAGGAACATGTGGATAAGGTACTTTACACAGATGTCTTTCATCGTGAAGAATTAGAATTAGAATTACCTAACAGAGGAAAGCTACAGTGACTTTCCAAATTATTAGACTGAGCGTATCCAGAGACAACTGCTTCCAGCCCTCAGCAAACTCAAAGCCATCCAGATCACCAAATTGTATTGCCATCTTTGCCCAGTTCGAGGGCACACAGTAGAAAGGAAGGAGAAAAGGATGAAAAATGAAGCAGCTGAGCTAAAATAAGGACAGAATCTTAATCTGAATTCTGACCCCACACACACTTGCCTTTTGCTTCACAAGAAACAACACAAGATACATCATGAGAAAATCATGAATTTAAATTACTATTGAGATGCATTTTGAAGTGCAGTCAACCAGACTGCTTCCAGTCATTACATAATAGTAGCAATGAATTCACTCTGATTTATTATGCAATGATAAATCAAAAAATAAGAAAAAATACTTTGAACGCTCACAAATACCCTTTAACTGAAACAACCAAATTCACTCATTTAGTAATTTGCCTCATATTAACAACAGCATATGTACTGAATAGTACTTATATAACAGTCAGGAAATTATTGGATAGACGAAAAATCAACAGGATTACAATCAAAAAAATCAATAAAATAATATATGTAAAATTACTTCAAAAGTAACTTGATGTTTTTCTTTAAGTAACTCAGGAAATACCAGAAAATACTAAGTATTTTGGTCACATTACATTCTTTACTTGCTTGAATGTACAACAAGTTACGGCACAGCATTCCATTATGAAGTCTGTAAATAGTATTAGGATGGCAATGCCTTGGAATTACCCTAAGACAGTCAATTCTCTTGTTTTTCAATGCCCAGGAAAAGTTATATGATATTTCTTGAGGACTAAACATTACAGCAATATCACACTAGTTTTGTTAGTTTTGGTTTGTCTACTTGTTTGTTTTTTTTAAGGGGTCAGTTATGAAATTTTTGCTTCCTGTAAATGCAGTTAAGTCCACTGCACATAGAAGACACTAACTTCTGACGTATAATCCATATCATGTATAGCCCATATCATGTTGTGTACTGAATGCAGTACTTTATATACAAACTTCTATTAAAAAATTCTGAAAAAAATGTAGTTAAGAATTACTTAGCATTTGCATGGTAACAAAGAACCTTAAGTTCCCATTAAACACCACTTCACATAGGTTTGGCAAGTATTTTTGGAAGAAAAAAATGTCTAAAGCTGTTGTTGATGTGTCCAGATTCTGCAGTAACTAAGCACAATGTCATGCACTTTGATGAACATGAGGGACATTCATTGCCTTCACTCCCACTGAGCAAGAGTTGATACAGGCAGTTTTCCATGTAAAAATTCTGTGTTTGTACAGTTGCTCCTTTCTTTTGGTTTATAATCAACGTGCATGCCCTCTTCTTATTGTCATGGCAGTAATGCTTAAGGTAATATAATTCAGGTTGGGAGTACATAAATATTTTTCTGAGAAATTTTTTGAGAGAGGGGGGTCTACTCATCTTCTATAACTTTATGGTTCTTGCTACAGTCACCTGTTACTTTTCCTGAATGCCATGGAAGACAACAAATGGAAGATGTCTTGTGAGTTCTGTGAGTATTGTATCCAGGCATCTAGAGAGGAAATAAACTCCTACTGGCCCATTATCTCTTAGAGTCCACTGAAAAAAATCTCCCTTTATCAAGGTGTACCACTAATCTTAAAAGCAAGATCATGAATCTTTTTGGTATAAATTACACCAGCATCTCAAGTAAAATTAGATATATGACCAAAGGCACTTTTTACTGCCTATATGGTGATGTCCTTCTGATCTATAAACTTCATAAAACATTACATAAGACCATAATGCCTGAAGTACAGACCAGAGCTCAGACTAAAATCGTAGGCTTATACTCTAAACAAATTTCCTCCATAGCTAATATGTAAACAACTCTGAAGAAGAGTTAAAATGAACCCAGAAATATCTTAACAGTTTCTTTAATCAAATCACTCTCTTACTTGGTTAAATTTTGCTTCAGAGACCTTCCTAACTCAGCCAAGATCTGGATGTGAAAAATTTATAACTCAAGGGATAGTTTATTACAAATAGAGTTGTTGCAAATGCTCTGTGCAACAATACAAGGCCTGGGTATGTTTTGAGCATGTATTTTACTAGTTGATAATAGTCAGGATTTAAAAAGTTGCAGTGGATACCCAAATATCAGTGTGAGTGGCATTCCTTCTCAGTGCTACCTTTCCAGGTTTTCTCCAATATGTAAAAAAAAAAAGAAACGCAACTGACAAATCAACCAAAAAATAATTGCATAATCCAAGGTAGATCGCTGTCAAAAAGACATAAGGAAATTTCAATCTAAACACAAGATTTATCTTGTACACACTGATGACACAACTTAGGATATTTTTGGATATGGTTATACCTTAAAAACTGCAATATTTACTTATTGCCTCCCTTTTTTATACTTTGGGCTTTATAAAAATTCAAACCAATTAAAGTAACTAATTCACTGAGTCTCAGTCAGATAAATTTTGGTTCATTTAAGTACTAATCAGATGTTTCAGTTTATGTTCATTCTAATAAAATTCAGATAAACTACCAAAGCTGTATCTAATATTGTACAGGATATAATGCAAGCAGGAAAATAGAAACCCAAAACTATCTAAGTTATATAAAAGCAAAACAGGAAAAAGAAAAATTTTATCATCAGAAAATACTACCAGCAGCAAAAGAAAACACATATTTACATTCCATGAAAACAGCATCCTCCCCTGTAGCCAGCCTGCAGAGGATGGTCATGCCATTCATTTTATAGTGCCCTAACATCATGTTTGAATTGTTTCTGTTCTAGAGATATGGCAAATGAGTCTTAGGGACATTTATCATACTCTCAAACAAGATTTCCCTCCCTGTTAGACATAAACTCCGTTTAACAGCAAATGGAAATTTGGACAAGCTTGAGATGTTGGGTGAAAAAGCTGTCCTTGCTGCTAGGTCTAAGAAATGCCTGAGAAGTCTCCCCACGACTGCACCTTTAGGAGTTGTGCCACAGCGTTGCACAATAAAACGCTGACTCCACAAGAAGCATGACCCTACAAGTCGTGTGGTTTTCTGTTAAAACTGCTTCCTTAGACTTAGTGATTGATTAAACACAGAGCAAAATCTGTCTGCTTTTACTTCTCTTTCTATAGCCTCACTTTATGTAGCACCAAAAAAAAAAAAAGCTTTATTGCTTTTTTCTTTCAGCAGAACATTAAAAAATCTCCAAGCATGAGTTACCACCATGATGCAGACTAACTAAATTATATAAATTTCATAACAGGAAGATAGTTTCCTGAGTTGAGACAACAATTATGTCAGCTGTAGCTATGGAAATTATAGTATGCATAATCTCATCCCTTTTCCAAAGGAATTCAAACTACTGAAATTTATGTAATTGATTCAATTATTTTATTGAACAAGCTCCTATATTCATCTGTCTTGCACGTAACAAAGTGACAACCATACTTTCCATTTCCGCTTTCAAAATTACAGTTACTGGAGGAATGAGTTGCAGTAGTTGCAGCTATTATTGCCTCTCCAGCCCTCACTGTGGAGGAACTAAAAGCAAAAATCTGCTCACGTTCACAGTCAGCTTTATGCTCAGGTATGACTTTGTGAAGCAAGCAGGCACGGGCAGTAAAAGAGGCAAGGCGTATATTCAAAAGCTGTGCTGTCATTTCACTGAGAGAAATGAAAGTATTTAATTTAAACAGAATATGAAATAATTCCAAATATTGTTTGGAAAATTAATACTGACAGGATAAAAGTGATCACATTTACTTAGCCCCATTTGCTGATATTTTTTTTAAACTGCAGAGTAAAACGCAATTTAAAAATAAACTCCCTTTGAAATATGATTCTTGAAATGTTAAACATGTCAGAGGCACATTAAACAGTGGCCTCAGTAGACTAGTCTGCATTTAAAGCCATTTAATTCTATTAAAAAAGATAACACAGTTCAGGATTGATATAAATACAGCTCCAAACTGTCTGGACAACTCAACAGATATGTGGGTATTACAAATATGCCCCCAGTTATCTACATAATTATACTTAAATTTCAACTTTTTTATTTCCGTAGAATCAAAGGTGTAAGGAAATTTACAACCATATATGTTTACCACAGAGTCTTCAACACTGATTAGTTCTTTAAGGCTGGGATCACACACAGATTTCAGCATAACTTAGTAGAAGAAACAGCCAGTATTGCATGCTTCTACTGAGTATTCTCCATGAACCCACTTCTTTTCCTGCTTCCCATATAGCTAAAATTCCTGTTTACTCCTTCATCAGTATAAACTGAGGTTATTGTAACTTCTCCCACCAGAGCCATCTCTATTATCTCTGTTGCTTTGCCTGTTCAAATGAAATTTAACATTTCATTAAACTTAAATTTCAGTGTAATTTCATTAACTTCAACTTTTCTGAAGCATAAACATGTCCAAACTTCAGCATCTATCTCTGGCTACCTTCCTTTAATCCATCTGGCCATCACTTGCCAAGCCCACTACAGATATTGCCTTCCTAATAACAGAAATTGCCTAATCTTGCCTAATAATACTGCCTCATTTCTGTGTCCCTGGGCTCCTTACTACTTGGGATACTGCTTCCACCATTTCAGCCAAGCCAGCATCTTCTAGTTTTGGCCAGCTGCTTACACAGCCATTTGGCTGGATGATGGTAGCCAGAGAAGACAAATTAAGCTTTCTGTATTCTTCAAACAAGCCAAGGGAAAACTGAAATCTGCACAACAGCAGTACACACCACTTGACTAAATATTTTTGTCCTTAGAGTAAAAGGGTTTCTAGAGCCACAAGAAAAACTTGTAACTCTTTGGGGAATTCTGCTGAAATTGGTTTTCTACATAAAGCCTTGTAAAGAACCATAACAACAAGCAAAGTTCAGCCCCTGTGGTAAGTAGCTGTCATTATTATTTGTTGAGTGCAACAAAGACTTTTGCGTTAGCAGTTAAATATTCATGTTATTGATGTCATTATTGTTTCTACTCGCTGTAATCAGATTAAAGGAAGTTCTTATATGATGTTTTCTTATTTTTCTTTAAATAAGTTTCCACACAATTTGCCATAAAATAATAAATTAGCACCAAGACAAAAAAAAAAAAAAAAAAAAGAGGCATGCTTACTAGCCCCTAAAAAATGTAGAGAGAAATGTATTTAATAATCTTTGGTTGATCACCAGACTCTCATACAGAGTAAGTCAAGATATAAAAAAATCATACTCCTTCATATGACATAGGGATTGGAAGTTGGCATAGCAAACCTACCTCTTGGCAAGCATCCTCTTTTAGGTGCAACCAAAGTGTTCGGAAGTCAAAAGAGAGCAAGATGTGTGGGGGAAAAAATACATGGTGTAGGGGATGAACAGTGGAAAAGTCATCATGAAAGTGAGTTTGAAAGAGATGTTAAAGTGAATTTAGGAAAGAACTGAGACAAAGAAAGACACATATACTTTGGAGAGCAAGTTATAGGAGACGGTATCACAAAACAACAAAGAAAAAGATATACAGGGATTGAAAAACAGTGGATCATGTGAAATCATGGCAATGAAAAACCTAGCAGTCAAAGCAACATCAGGAAGAAAGAATAAGAGTTGGCATTCAGACAAGATAAAATTAAGAAGAAATAGAGGCTGTTGTACTGAAAACAAAGGACAATGAAACTATTGGAAACTGCTAGGAGAGGGGAAGAAGTGGCGTGGGAGAAAGGAAGAGACAGTGTAGAGACAATCTAGACTTTCACATTTAAATTAGTTCAATTACTTTTAAAAAGGAAAGGCATGGGCTTATTACTTTCAGTAAATGGAAGAAGAGTGGGGGAGAAGCTCTTCAGAGCAGGTTCATTTTGAAATCTGAAGAACAGAAGATTCAATATTCCAGGAACAATTAGTATATTAATCATTTACTGCCTCACACAAGAAGTAGAAACAGACAATCCTACTAAGTGAAGAATCCTATAACACAACTGGGGAATCTAAGGTTTTAATGTAACACACTCAAAATCAATTCATCACGCACAATGGCTGTTTGTTTATGTAAAATAATGTATCAAAAGCTTTATGAATTTTGGCTCAGGGGCTTGGAATATTTGATACTGGAAATTTTAATAGGTTTGAGGAAAGAGAACTCTCCAATGAATAGAGCCGTTTTATCTTACAGGCATCTCATAAACTGCTTAAATGGAATTTAAAATATATTAGCTATTAAAACTAAAACCTCTTTTAAAATGGACACATGATGGGTTTAGGGTTTAATTTTCCCACAAGAATCTCAAATATTTCACAAAAGCACTGTATAAGATAAATAATGTCAGCTGTTTTTTTAGCTTTTACTAATCTATTTTTTAGCCATTAGAGAACTTTGCTCCTGAAGCACTCACTCCACCTTTACCATAATACCATCTCTGGGTGCCAAGCATTTTTACTGTGGGAAGAAGTGGTGATGCATGCAGAATTATTACATGGCTCAATGAGCTGTGACACATGGTACAATAGTAATACACTCAGGATTGAGCAGAGAATTTTAAGGAAAAGCCCAAATTTGAGGGCAGCTAAGAGCGTTATCAGCACATCAAGGAGAGCTCTGAGTAGATGTGGGTGCACTGTTTGGAGGTCAGCCACTGGTAATTGGTAGGGGTGAACCTGAAGCGATGCTCATCAAGTTTGACCTTTTGCTGCCAGGATGATGTAAACTTTGGGAATGGCTTAAATGAATAACACTGCCCACTGCTGCTGGAGTCCAAAAAGAGACAACAATCGCTCCTCCTGTCAAGATGAAGAGGTGACAAGATGCTGTGACAAAACTAAGAATTTTTGTAGGAGCCTGAATGGTGCTGTGCTCCAGATTTGTGGCTAAAACAGCACTGATAACACACAAGTGCTTTGGTTATTTCTGAGCAGTGCTTGCATAGCTTCAACACTCTCTTTTTCCCACTCTGCCACCATGGTTAGCAGGCTGGGGTGGGCAAGAAGTTGGGAGGGAATTCTCATAACCAAAACTAACAAAGGGCATTTCCATACTGTATTATATAGTCACCAATAAAAGCTCAAGGAAAGGTGGAGAAATTTAGGACGTTTGTAGGTATGACTGCTTTCCCAAGCAACTCATTGTTAGTACCTGCTTTCCAGGAAGTGACTGGACAACTGCCTGCAAATGGGAAGAAAGTAATAAATTCCTTATTTTGCTTTGCTTCCACACGCAACTTTTGTTTTGTTTATTAAACCATCTTTTTCTCTATCCCTCAATCTTCTTGCCTTCTTTTGATTTACTCCCTGTCCTGTGGGAGCATGGAGTAAAATAGGCAGCTGGCTGGGTCCAACCTCCCTGAGGAACAATGGTTTGGCTTGTTTTCAGGGTTTTTCTCTCACAATATAGCTTGAAATTCAAATCAGGAACAACTTACTACCTCCCCACAACCCCAATGAGAAACACAGGAGCCTCTGTTATACCCAGATGCTGCAGCACAAATACTGCAACAGGTTGCTAATGATAATATAAAAGCTCTTCTCCATTCCAAAATTGTACACCACAAGGTGCATGATAGCACTTGGAAAAGTAGCTTTAGGTCTTTGTAAATACATTTAACTTTTCTGACTGATCTGTTTGACAGATATTTGACTACTACAAGTAGAGAAAAAACCCACATTATTAGAACTTTTACTGGGCTGGCACAGCTTTGAAATATGATACTGTGCTGGTCCAAGCTAAGGGCTCAGATTTCCCATAATCTATCTGGAATGCTAATTAATGCTGGAAACATATGAAGCCATTTTAACATTTCTCCTGGGTGGACTTCCTCAGAGATAAGGATTACTACATCATCAGCCTGATATATTTGTATTGTATTTCTCAAAAATATGGCATCTTCTCAAAAATAAATATCAGCTCTCTGAGCTTCTGCGAACCAGCGCAATTTGCCTGCTGCTATTTTCCTAGGATAGGAAGATGATGAAACACTTATTGGAACAACAGATCAATGAAGAAGATGAAACTCAGATAAAAACAACAGTTCTCACCTCCACAGTATTAGTGCATTCATCTTAAAATTTTAGATCTTGGATTTAAATCTGGAAAGCACTGTAATTTCTAAATACAGCTGTCAGCAGACATCTGTCTGCCTCTGTTTTGAAGACAGCTGGTATGGGAGACTTAATAACAAGGAAAAAAATATAAAAGGAAAAGAGCCCTCCATCATGATTGAGAGTCAAATACTAATATTTTCAACTACAGGTTATTCTAATAAGCTATAATTTTTCTCTCTTATTGATCAGCACAGTCGTAATGAATTCTAGGTATGAAACAATGAGTAAAGGGGACAAGGAAGGCCATAACACTATATATTTAGCATTAATCTAAAGGAAGAGCTTAAATATGTAAATTATGATGCTACTTTCATTGGATCTTTTGTCATTGCTACTTCACTGAATATGAGGACAGAAGTGAGGAACTTTAAAAGAACAGATAATATCTGAAGAATGGACAAGCTGACAAAAGAGATTAGTAATGAGATGAGAGAGATCAACCCAGCCAGATAATCCTCAACATCTGTGTAAGAACTAAAGGAAAATGTGAAGGTTATGTACTGGATTATTTTTCCTGTGAAGAAGAGACTGAAGGACAAGAGGAAATTTGAAAATTTTTTTCTGGAAGAGTCTGTTCTGCAGTAACAATCAGACATCATCTTATAGATATTATCTTTCACCTAACAAGGTAGCCAGACCATCAAAAACCCCTGATACAAATCAGTCAGCACTAGTGATTTAATAGAACTATACCAATTTACACCAGTTCAAAGCAACAATTCAGGCCTTTTGTTATTGTTGAAACTTATAATTGAAAAATAAATAATTTTACATGTATGCTTTAACCAACAAGGACCAGAATCATACTACATACAGCAGACAGAACTCGGCTACTGTCAGGCCCCCCAAAAACTCTAGTAAATCCAACATTGCTACAAAACGTGTCGAAGCATCATTGTTGTTTGTTTTTTTCACATATATTTGATATATGTTTGAGTTTACCATTAGTGTTGTTAATGGCAACCCATACAGAATGATGTTAAGGTGATTTTTTTATAAATATCTGCAGAATTACTCTGGCAGTGAGCAACTGTCAGTGCTACACTAACCTCTCTTTAGTGAGGTACCTTACACACTAGGTCAATTACAGATAACTTACAGTACTTCTTTTTTTCCTGTGCCAGTGCCAATGCCTGAAGGAGAACTACAGATTCCTACTTTATGGAAATAAATTTTCTACCTTTACCTCATTAGTTGGAGCTATCTTGATTCTACCAGCTTTGGTAGGAACACTTTCCAGCTCCTTCAGTGCCTGACTACTGCCTTACAAAGGGAAAGAGGAGGAAGAAAATCTAGAATCTAGAAACAGTTGCAAACCCTCTTTTGCTCTCATTCCAAAGGACTATGAAAATATTTAAAAAATGAATGCCTGAAATAAATGTCATTGAGGCACCTACAGCAAAAGCATTAAAATAAAATACAGTGGCATCTAGAGTGCCCACTGATCATATTTTCATGCAGTTACAAAGATTTACCTTTATGGGTAGACAATCCCTGGCAGAATTCTTAGCACAGAAGGATTAGAGAATAATACAGATGATCTGCTTTTTTTTAAGGATTAAAACTTGTGCCTTGCCACACTGTGAATCCAAAACACACTGTACAGAATGTATTACTGTTTCCCTAAAGGATCTGCTTTGTCTCAACAGGTAGGTATGTGCATAACCTGGATTTAAATTGCTCTGACTGGTGTATCCCTTTTTCTTAGATTTCTGAAAACAAAGATTGAACGTTACCCACTATTACAACATTGATTTGTTGGAGGTGCTATCTGTGACTGGAAAGGTCTGAAGACTTCATAGTTATGGTTTTCAAACACATAAATAAAAGAACACAAAACGTCAGAAGTTTTTAGGCAATGAGAAGCAAAGAGGATTCCCATAGTCCAGTATATTGACACAGGTTCATACAGGTTTGCTACGTAACTGTGTATCTACATGCTTTAATTCATAAAGGAAAAGCTCTGTGATTTCTACACACTAGTCAGGAATCTCTTTCTAAGTAAAATAATCAGAATATATAAAAAGGTCTGTGAATAATAAAATTGACTGGAAAAAGGAAGTTAAGTTTGAAAATAACAGCTTTGCCTGAACCCCTTGGCAAATTATTTCCGTGGTTTTCATTTCTATCTAACTGGTTTTTTATTTAAATTGTTTTCTTGAGAGAACTTGAATTTCATCTCACAAGTTTTTTTCACAATACCAGTAGCTCTTCACTTCTATTTCTCCATAAACTTTCCTTTAAGGGTTATTATCAACCTCACTTCCCCCCTCCACCAACAAATTCCCTCCATCCCTTACGTAATCTTTTTGAGAATATTACTGTTCCATGGTAAACATCTTATCAGAAAAAAAGACCAAAGGAAAATAATTAGAAATTTATTCTAGATACTTATTTTTGTGAGGGGAAATACTCTTATTTTATTTGGAAGAATGTAAAGATATCAGAGGGAGAGGATGAAAGTGTTTATATTTGTCAGTCTTTCTATACATGTGGAATTCTAGCAGTGTCATGACCTCAATTTCCCCATGATACTTCCATCAATAATACTAAGGATGTGGGCAGGGTTTTCAACTTCTCCAGCTCTTTCTGTTAATTTGTCTCTTTCCAAGTTCTGGAACTAAGAAACTCCCAGGTTTTCTGGGATTCTGCCTTCCATTCATATTTTATACAAAAAATCCCAAAGAAGTAAAAAAGCTGAATGAAGCTCAGCTCATTTTAATGTAAAGACAATGAACAATAATTATCTAATCTACAGCAAATTTGGTGGCATGTTCAGCAAAAGTTTTAAATATATATCTGATAGTAGAGATTTGTTGACCAAATACTAGTTCATATGATGCAA
The DNA here is from genome assembly GCA_013397135.1 of Pachyramphus minor. NCBI lineage: Eukaryota > Metazoa > Chordata > Aves > Passeriformes > Tyrannidae > Pachyramphus > Pachyramphus minor. The sequence goes on along the minus strand of VYXB01009982.1, from coordinate 778,170 downwards.
ATTAATTACCCAGCATATGCACTTTCAATATTTGGAAAATACATTTACAAGGAAGTAAAAATCTACTTTAAAGCATGCATCAAAACCTCAACAACTTCTTCACAACAAAGCAAGCACATACCAACACAGCATCCGATTTTACTTCTGATATTTCTGATACCTGTCATCTCCTATATTGAGGTACCACAGAGACCTACATTTTTAATAGTCTTTCTAGAATGTAACTTCAGATCTTCAAAGGTGTTTAGATACCCAATTTTCTTTGATTTAAGTGATAACTTGGCAGCTATACAATAAAATGTGCTTGAGTATGAAAAAAAAATTGTCATCTTTTCCTGGGAAATACTTAAATTTTTAAAATACTCCTGACATAACCACAACCAAGCAAATAAAATGTTATCACAGCTATATAGGAGGAAATTCTATATGAGGAGATGTCTTTTCCTTTCTGTCTTTCCACAGTCACCTCTGCGTTACTCGTCTTCCCCTGGGTTATGCCCACACTAGGATGTGAAACTCCCCGCACCAGCTCGCAGTGTTAAGGAGTTAAGAAATGTGTAGTGGTTAACAAATTCCAGCAGCCATTCACAATGTGTTTTTATTTACCCCCCTGATTTTTGGAGACAAAATGAACTCACTGGATTACACTATGGCAAGTCATGTCAGTTGACTCAGTGCCTGAGGACACAGTGTCAGCGTCCTTTACATCTCTATCTATGTTGACACTATTGCTGCCTGCCCTGCTTCGTATTTCTCCCATTAATTCAGCTTTTACACATCCATGTCTTTCTAGGATAGGAAAAGGATAGGAAAGGGATAGGAAAGGGTGAAGGTCTATGCTTGGGCTGCTGTATGACAGGCAGCACAAGTAAATTGAAAAAGAGTGGGAAGAGGAGGACTGAAAAGTACTAGAGGTGAGATGAAAAGGTCTTTCTGCTGACACTGGCAAGGAAATGACTAAGAATTCCTCAGAAAAGTCACTCTTTGCTGCTGTACAGGACACTGGCAAGTGCAAGGGATTTGCCAGAGAAAACATACAGGTTTGGTTGATTGCTTGAAACATCCAAAACTTCAGCAACATAGTCAGTCTGCTGCTACCTTAATGTTACTGCCTATTTCGTCTGCTGTTTGGAACTAACCCTTCATAAATAAGGACAACGATATCAACAAAAATCTGAGGAATGTAGGTAGGCTCAAATGGCAACTTCAGAAAAATTATTTCCTTTTTCTCTTTCCTTCCAGAAACAAGTACTACTTACAAAATCATTTTGACTAGTCTCAGAAAGAAAGTATCAACATCTGAATGATATAACATCTGCATGAATATTATATGAGAAAATTCAAAGCGTACATTTGACATATTGTCTTTCAGTTACATAAAAATTACGCCAGTTAGATGTGAACCTTTTAATGTATGATGAGTAGGGGAAAAACACTGTTTGAAAAGTTCCAAAATGCGCATTAGCACCAATTAGTCCTCTGTAATAGGATTAAAGAGCCACAGTTAAGGAGAATTTAAGCTTATTTCATAATGATTTATCCTTATACAGCATTCCTCTGAAGTGCAATTTCACCATCAACCTCTCAATTTCAGCCAAACCAACTCAGAGGAAATCTTTACTAAAGTTCAGATTCTTTCTACTTGGCATACTATTTATATGCCTGAAAGAACGTACAAACTAACTGAAATTGTGCTATTGGAATCTGTGTAAGTGTGTAAACACAGTGTTAGGAATGTGCTTGCATAACACAGAAATGTATAGGTCCTGCTGGTTTCAATTAAACTTCAAGGAAAGTTTACAGAAGCTATTTTAATTGTATAAACCAGGACTAACACTTGTTCATGGAGCAATATTTAGAAGTGGATCTAAGTAAGCCTAAGTATGACCACATAAAGAATCTGAAAATTATGATGAATGTGGTTTTCCAGCCCTCAGTCATAAGTGAAATCAACTTGGGCTTCATATTCATATGCACTTATTAGTGATGCAGGTCATCTGATCCCATGGCCTAAGGTGGTATATGGGATGGAAAGGAGTACAAGGTGAACCACAGAAAAAACCTCACAAAAACAATCCAGCTAGCAGAAAATGCTAAAACACACCGATAAAGCTTACATGAGAAGAGTTGAGAATTGCCTTTCACCATGATTTTAGGTTTTCTTTTTTTATAGCTCAGGAGTATATAAATGAGTTTTTGAATAAGTAGAACTCACTGAAATATTTAGTCCAAGTCTTAAACTACTCTTGAACTATCTCAGTTCTAAATTCAGCCTCAAAAGACTAATGTATTATCAGAGTCTTCCATATAAAATACAGCAGCTTTCAGAAAAACACCATCCTAGAATAATTTACTCTATTTTTATATAGTGTTTGGGTTTTCCAGAAAAAAATTGCAATAAGACAGAGGTATGAAGCAAACATTCTCTTTTTAATCTGAACATACTTCCACAGCAATGCTTTTTTTAAAAGCAGATCTGGTAAGTCATGTATTTAAAATGTGCCCAAGCAACATAAATCCCTCTAAGACTTTGAGCAACAACATTATATCACAAGACCTGGGGTTTGGGTTTGTTTTTTTTTAAAGATTATGGAGAATAGCTACCTAGTTCTTCTACTTAAGTATGGTAAGAGCATAAAAATACACCAATGGTTGAGGCAGCAATATAAAAATTCCTTACATTTGGCTGAAAAGTACAGGGATGTGCAAATGTTTTGAAAAAATTCCTGCTTATTATATCCTAAGTAGCCACTGCATTTTCTGAAACAGAAAGTACAATGCTTTCATATCTGGCCATCTTCCAGTTTGGGTAATTGCATTCTACCTGCACAAATTGCATTGGCAGTTTTCATTAGGCATGATATTATTCTTTATTTTCAACCTTACATTATTGCTATATGGTATTAACACCTAGTTTTAGTGCTTCAACCAAGAAGCAGCCACATAAAGGAAGGAAAACCTCACATATTCATCGCTTCTTTTTTATTCATCCATTCCTCACTGTTCCCAAAACATATTCTGTATAAAATTAAGAGGCAGCTATGAAATCAATTATACATTGCAGTAAGTTTCTAATTTTACACACACACACACACAGGTTATAGGATTAAAGGATATCCTTAAAAAATAAATTTTTTTTGTTGATTTTCAGACAATTGTGAGTTAGTTATAAGTCTGTGTGTGTTCTGTTACTTTCTGGTTTTAATGTTTAGGTATTTGATTAGCTTATGGTAAGCACAATGAAAAATAAAAATGGTATTCCATCAGAATTTCAGCCAAAACTAAATATTAAGAAAAAGAAATTGTCCCCTCTGCATAACAAAACATAAGCCCAAGTCCTGATGCAGAACCAGAGAAAATCAACACCTGTATTGATGAACTGAAAACAGCGGCAGTTAAGGCTATGACTCCAACGGAGAATCTGTCCCAAGAGGGATCTTTGCATTTATTTTGATATGTCTTTACAGACTGATATTCATTTGCAAAATTCTACACCAAGCTAGTCTATTTCCTTACAGTTGCAATACAGTTTCTTTCGCCCATAGTTTGAAAGTAAGCATTTATGAAACAATGATTTTCAACTTTTTGAAGTCAATTAATTAAGAGAGTATGTAATTAGATATGAATTAGCATCTCTTTCAATATAATTGTTGAGAATAAAACTCTGAGTGGATTTGGTTCAGAAAAATAGTCTGTCATTATGTAGCAAAATTCAGATTCTGATAAGGGTCAAGAAGTCAGTTTGGACTAAATTGTTGCAAAGAATGATTCCCCAGCTTGTTTTTTAGTGCTTTGGGTTTGGGGTTCTTTTTCTTTCCTTTTAACTGTATAGCCTCTATGATGGAAGATGAAGTATGAAGGCAGTGTTATTAGCCCCATTTTGCAGCATCAGCAGCATAAATAAAAAAGATAACTTAAAGATGGTGCTCAGTTTCACATTCTTCACTGCCTTTGTTCTGCCTGAAGTAGAAGTTAGATAACATATGGTATGTTCATCTTCATTTATCCAGAGATCTTGTTGACATTCCATAAGTTAGACTCATGGAAGACATTTTTTATAACATCAGCCTTGATGAGTTAAAGACAGGAACAAATGTGTTCTCCCATGGCTGCAGAGTTTTTCAGATCATCTACCACAATTCCATCATAAATAATATCCAGAAGGGGCTCATTATTCTCTCTCTTCAAAATCATGATTAGACTAGAAGCTATACCCACAGTTACTGATCCTAGAAAAATATCTTATATCTTCACATATGAAACCAGTAACAGATTTGAGTGAGGAGCAGAGGACAGGAGTAGAGCTGCAAAGGACAGCTTATGCAGCAAAGTCAATAATTAAGACTTAGGCACTTTTTATTGGAAAAAACAAACAAACAAAAACAATCAAAATTGACTTCCATCTGGTCCTGGTTTTTGTTTGTTTGTTTGTTTTGTTGTATTTTTGGGTTTTTTAAGTCTTTTCAGCAACTTTATCAGATCAAACATAAGGACTCAATATCCCTTGGAAGATGTGTTATTGATAAAAGAGCTCCAAAATGACATGACATCAATAAGGTAATTCCCAGAGCTGAAATGAACAGCAAGTGCACAACATGGATCCACACTAGCAAGACTATGGCTTTGTTGGATAACTGAAGAATTTTTTTTCTCTTAGTAGTATGAGATTACCAACACTAAAGGCATTCTCTCATAAGCACGCTTTGCTAATTTACTACATTTGACAGTCAAGGCAGCCAAAGAAGCTGTAAATCCTCCTAGATAAATTTTTATCTCTGCCAACAACTCCTCAAGACTTCTACAAGACGGAGATGCCGGTGAAGAATGGTCATTACCATACCCGAGAACTGAACTAGCCTTTCTAGAGTCACCCCAAATATTCCTCAAAGTGATGAACCTACAGAACTTCATTGTATGACCTTATAAAGACTAGCTAAAATGTTTAAAGACTAGCAGAGATATTGAGTATTACTGTGAAGGCTTGGTCCTCTTCTGCAAAACCAGAGCAACCATGGCGTGTCATTTTCTAGTCAAAACTAGAAATCAATTGTATTGGTACTGGAATTGGCTTAGTACAAATCAACACTAAGTAAAAAAAAAAAAACAGGTGGAAAATACGCTTGCCAAGGAACATTATTTCATAGGTAGCAAGTCAGATGAGCACTAAGAGTAGTGGTGGTATGAAAATAAAGAGGATTAACAGCCTGAAAATCTCGATGACTTAGCACTCAGTTGCAGTGCCATTTGATCTGCAAATCATTTTTAGCTCCCAGTTCTAATGAGGCTTCCTTTGGGGTTTGCCCCAAAGGTGATAATGAAAGAGGACATATTCTAAAGGTTGGAAAACACTTTAAAGCTGTCTGAAGTTATAGCCTTTTTAAATTAAAATCACAATTTCTATCAGCAGAGATCTTGCATTCATAATTAGAGTTCTACTAAGTAGTCAAAGAGCTGTTCTTTCAGCAACAGATATACATTTTCTGTTTTTCTAAATCCTAAACCCAAATATAATGAACATATTTTACATTTAGGGCCATGCTTTTCTAAGTTTTTACTGGAAAGAAAATAAAACTTTTTATCTTCTATTCATACAGCCAGTGCAAATTTCCACAGCCTCTGCTGGACAGAGAAATGAGCATGACCAGGGTAACCCACCCAGAATACAGCTGGAATTTCCATTGTTAGTAAATTCTAGGGGGGCTTTTTGTTTGATTTTTTTGTTGTTGTTGTTTAATTTTCTTTTGGGTGTTTTTTGTGGTTTTGTTGGAGTTTTTTTCTTCTGATAAAACCTTAAAGTGAGAAAAACTACAAATCCAAATCATCATCTTGCACAGGTGAACTCCCAAGGCTCAACTGCCTTCACTGCATCCAGAAAGGATGTGCATTACCAACATTGCTCCAGTGGATGTCAGTGGAATCTGCAATTTGTTTTATTGTGTTTAATCTATTAAATAGTCTAACTCCCAGTTTTCCTATGATATCCAAGCCATGATCTTGTGAGGCTATAGTAAATGACAGAACCATTCAAGTACTTTCAAGTGCAAGTCTGGTAATGGTTTGCGGTCGTTTAAATATTATGTCTGAGCGTGATCATAGTCTATTGATTCCTTAAGTCAGGAATCATGGTTCGGGACAGAAAATGCTTTTACCATAGATACACATACTATTTTCAGGACTGTATGCATTCTTTGAAAGTAAAAAAATGAATGATGGTGACATATGGAGTGCATAAAACAGGAATTGTTATTAACAGACAACATTTCTACATAAGTGAGATGAAGGAGCAACATGACAAAAATTAATATATAGGAAATGTTTTGGCAGCAAAACTTGATGCAAAATCCCTACCTATCAAAGAAATTTTAGGGCACTGAGCACACAAATTAAATTTCACAATTAAAAAGTTAATAAAAGCCTCTTAATGTTCATATGAAATTTTAAAGAAAATATAAAATGTTTCTAGATGTCTTTGTTTTCTCACTATTTACTTCACATCCCTGACATAAATTAATCAATTTCACAGTAAGTCTCTGAAATTGCTAAATTGTGTGAGATAGTAGGCAATATTAAGACATGTCTCTTACTTCAGGACACGAAAAAATTGACCCTTTTTACAAATTGGGAATAATACACTTGCATCTTTCACTACAATTTCTCTCAATCCCATTTGTGTTTTATTTAATTTCAACCTCTAAGGCATACCATCTGCACTGCCAGCCTACACTCTAGGTTTGATGTTTGGGTTGAGGTGAAGTTAAAAAATACATCAAAAAGATATTCTAAATACTGAAATGTGATTAGCCTGATGCAAACACCTCTCTTCTTCTTCCAAGTCCTGACATGATCTGACTGACTGCTCTTGAGGGTACTGGATTTGTAAAAAGTGGGTAGTCAACCATTTCACTGTGCTTTCTTTACCTCTTTTGGGTGCCTCTAGAAGGAATGTCCATTCCAAATCTGTAGTACTTTTGGTTTCTGGCCAAATACTAGCATACTCATTATCTCCCATAGCTTGCAATTAGAGCATCTTTTTCCTCTTGGGGAAACTTAACCCTTGGCAGTAGATGGAACTGGAGCACTTCCATAGCTTCCCGAATGTAACTGACTGATCAGTCAACCCATGGCTTTAGGAAATATCTGTAATCTTCAGAAGTTGTAGGTTTTATGAACATTTTTCACCAACTCTTTCACTTATATTCAACAAAAACAAAGCTACAGTAACCATAAGTAGATGCCAAAATAAAAGGTTTCTCTGCCTCTGTCAGTTTACCAAAATCTCGAATAATAGTTTTGTTCTGAAATTATTCACGCCACACATTTTCACTCGCTGACTGAAATGCTTTGCCTCATTGTATAGTAACAATTTTAAAGATTGCTAAAACTATTTTTTTATGTGACTATAATAACAGAATGTGAGAAGAGCATGTTGATTTCAAAGAACATACGTATTCTTCATTTACATTTAAGCTATTACTGTTTCCTGAGGTGCACCGCAGATGTTGCAAGACTTTTTTGAGACAATCCTCAGACAATAGAAGAACTTTGGCCAGTTTAGGCTCCTGTGTATCAGTGACTACATTTCTGTCCACTGTCTCTGTCAGTGTCCTAATAAGGAGACAATGGCCATCTGTCGGTGAAACAGCACCACCCAAGCACTGCCCTACAACTGAGCAAGAGGCACTGGGACTTGACTGAAGCTATACAGGGATATAGGAGGGGATGCTCTTCATGGATACATTTCTTACCAATTGAGAATATCATATAGCACGCATTCTAATGTTCTGTTATCCCTCTTATCCACATTAATAAACACATTATCTGGAAAACTGCCACAACAATGCTGTTCTCCATAAATGCACAGGAACAATGGAGCAAATCTCAACCCAGATAAGGGGTATCTCTTTATGTAGTCAAACACCACCTCTTTGGTTATGAAGCAGTATGAAGCTGCTCACTCTTCTTATTTTTAAACTACCACATCGTATCTGACAGAAACTGAATTCCAATATATTCTGGCAAGAACAAATTAATCAGAGAAATATAGAAAGGATAAATATACATAAAAACTCACATTTTGTCTCACACCTGCCACCCTCAGATAAATAATGCTTACTAACCATATTGATGCATGTACATTTACTATCTGCCACCATATAAGCTGAGAAGCACAGATCAACACATGCAAGCAGCCATACAACCAATGACAGACTAAATGATTTTTCAGCATAAAGTAGTGAGAGTGCTTTATGCACTCGATATACTACAGATCAATTTAATTTCAAGAGTTCTATTAAGCATTGCTCTAATTGTACATCACTTATAGTTCTTGATCTGTGAAGGGGGATAATAGATGTCAAGTCATTGTGCTAGTAGCCATTCATTCCATTTATATTTTCAAAATAAAAATCATACACATCTCAAAAATCCTTACAAGCACATTAAAAGCAACATCACAAAGCCATCTGTTTTAGGCCATGCAGAGCTCAGTAACAAAACAAATGTTGCATTTCGTTTTCAGATCCAGGCTTATTGATTATTTTATCTCCTGTGCTGCAGAGTATGCCAGGAGGTCCTGCTCTGGAGGCACGTTGCAACAAAAAGAGACAAGAATTTTATTAGTGCTAGAAGACACATAGCTCTGCTTTGGGAAAAATTATACAGCTCTCCAACACAAAAAAATAATACAAATGAATGAGGCCTGACAAAAAGCAGAAAAAAGCCTGCAGCTGCCATAAAATTGATAAAGGCTGAAAGGGATCTCACAGATAAGTGTAATGATGCCTAAGCCAATGACATTTCATTATTATCTCTCCGTAGTTGTCTAAGAGAGCAGGTGAGTCCTTGGTGCATTTTCTACCATGTCAATCACTATTTTGCCAACCAAATTAGAGATGAATCACCCACAGGATCTGCAGAACAGTCTAGTGCAGCTTCTTTTGAGAGAACAGCTCCTTTTAACAAAGCAACACCTCCAGTAACATCATTACTGCCAGTTTTATTACCTGCTAACAGCACCAAGAGAATTCACTGCCTTTACACATCTACATTTTTTAACAGTTGCGAATGGCACAAGGAAATGTTGAATACTCTGTGAGTGGGTGTTGTTTACGGCACTGTGATCTTTAAGAAGACATGGCAGAATCAGACCCTCCTTCACATATTTTCTGATAGAAGAAAATCTGTCTGGAGGTGCTTTGATCCACTCTTTTCCACTGACAGAAATATGTCCTCAACAGACATAGCTGGGTACTACAAATGGACTAATCACCACTGAAACCCACCCAAGCATACAGGCACTCCCTCTCCATCACCATTTGTGAAAGGGCAAAAATCGGTGTTATCTCAGTTGGGAAAGAAAACGTTATTTAAGTAAGTGGGTATATGGCCTTCATTTCCAAGTAAGAGTAAAGAAGGTCCCTGAATCTATCAATTTTTCAAAGGTGATAGTTAGACACCAGGTCTAATTTTAAGAAACCTTGATAAGTGACAAACACAGCTGTGCAAACCCAAATTTATCCACACATTAACATTTTCAAAATCTAGTTGTTTCCTTCTGGACCAATTCGCTCAATGATGACTCAGAACACTGGGTCTGCTTTTCACCTACTCTCTGCATAGAGAAAGTGATTCCATTTTTTACAAATTAATTTCTTCTCTCTCCCCAAATTCTTTGATATCTTGGTGATTTAATTACTTATCTCTAGTGACATCATATTAACATCAATCTGGTTCTCTCTCTCCCAGGGTTTTATACACCTTGGTGACAGCCCCCTTATTCTAGACTCCCTAGAGCTTCACAGATCAAATTATATCTTGCAGACTGTAAATTAGAGGTCTCTGTTGCAAACTCATCTCACCAATGTCTTTCTCATTATAAGGTCACTGCAAGTGCACAAATTGCTCCAAATGCAATTTTATGATTTCTTCAATTTGTGCCTAAATAATTTAAAATTAAATATAAGCATAATTGTTTAAAACTCTATATGAAGACTTGTCTCTTTTTTCTGCTTCTATGTAGTATTCTGTGGAGACTGGATTACCTACAAATATTATCTTAAAGTCTACATTTCTCTCCCTTTTCCTCTTATAGGATATGTAGTATTATTTTTGGGTCTCAGTTTCCTTGTCCCATAAACTTTCATGTCTCTAATGAATTAAAATAATCCAATACTGCTTTGTGCACCAGTAGAAAGCAGTAGTGGATTATTGTCATGGATTACAGACATATGTATTTAAGGAAACAACACAAATTTTCAGTTATCAGCATCTGAGAAAGTTTGGTTTTGCCAGTGGCACAGTCTTTTTAATACCCTTCTCCAAGGTCATTTACATATGAGGTAAATACAATTGTTTCTAAAAATGAGTGATGTTGCCTGGAAATTCAGCTAAAATTTACTGGCATTTGCCTATTAGAAGAAACAACAACCAAACCCCATATTTTAAAGCACTTGACAAGTTTGTATTTGTATGGCTTGATTTAATTTTTTATAGCAGTCCATTTTGTATTACAGTAACAAACTTGAAATTTAGCTGATGAATACCATAAATACCATGCGAAACAGTCCTATATTATAAAAGCAGGGCTCTGTGCAAAGGCAAAAGAGGTTTTGCAGATACCACAACTCATTAGTTAAATTGTGATAAACTTTCTATAGGTTCTTTTTATGATTCTTGAAAATCTGACAGGAGGCATTTAATTCTGTATTAAATTCTACATAACAGTTAAAATATTCAGGCTATTGTATGAAGCATACCTTGCCTTACAAGTGAAATAGTCTTGCCATTCATGAGCAATTATGCCCTTAATAAGTTCTGACTATTGTCAAAGCTTTCTAGCTTGTCAGTGAAGGTATGCAAGAACTGATCCCTACAGGAAGACTTCTGAATTAAAAAAAAACTCTCCGGAAAGCTATCAGTAAAATCTGCCTCGAGGATCTACCAACACTTTTTATGCACAGCTTCATAGCAATCTCCCAGTCTGAGGTCAGAGTAAATAATTCAAAGTGAATGCTATTTACTCTTCATCTTTTATGAAAATATTTGTAAATAGATCACAGTTTCCCTCAACGTATTCATTACAACAGAGAACTGCAGTAAGCACAAACTCTTCTATTAATTTTAGTAGGCTCTGGATTAGATCCTACTTTAATTTCCTCTAAATGCATTTTAAGTAGGATTTTACTTGCTTAGAAAGAAAGTTCTATACAGAGCTCGTTTATAGAGCACTGAGTATTTGCTGCTTGGTTTATTTGGGTATCACGTTGTTGCTCATGTCAACATGAATGACATGACACCATTCTTTCCCATTGGACGAACACGATTCTAATCCTAATGAAAGCAAGCATGTAAAGGTAATGGGATATTTTAATCTCTCTAGAGAGGCTCGGGGATGAACTGGATTAGGGTGCTTCACAAAATTCCCACACCAAGTTAACACTGCTTATCCCCAGAAAAAAACTATGTAAATTGTAGTTACATCACTATGTAACAGCATGCAAGCTTTATATTCAATTTATTCTGCCCTTCATGGAGATTTGAGGAACAAAGAGGCAAAAATATAGAAGCAATGGTGAGACTATCTCCTTTCGGGGTGAACAGCATTAGAGCTCACACATAGAAATTTGGAGACCTTCTCCTTAAGCAATATCCCATGTGGAAAAAAGTATCAGATATTTATTGATTTTTTTCTTTTTCTTTACCACAAGCCTGTTTCTTACACATATTAGGAGTGTGCATGAAGTATCTACATTACAGTGGACAGAGGATTACTAACACCATGCTCATTTATGAACTTGAGGATGCTTTCAGGTACCTGGCAAAATCTTTGGGATTTAGCATTCTATTCTATGTGAACAGCTGCCTGTGATAGCCTCCTGGGAACATACACACAAGTATTCACCCACTGCCACAGTGGATATACTGCAAAACTTGTTTCTCACTTACCTTAGTTCTGAATCAGGAAACTTCAGTGATCAAGTACCTAACAATTCAGTAAAGCAACCCTTCTCTCTATGCTCTCTTGAAAACCAAAGCAGTAAAGACAGCACCAATTTACAGAAAAAAACCACAGTCTTGCTTATTCAAAACAAAGCTGCAAGCTTTTTATCCTCTAAATAATATTTAAGATAATGTATTTTACTATCTACATTGTGTTTCTTAAAGCTTCAAGAAACCTTCCTTTACTTTAGCTGTTAAGCAATTTGCTTATCCCTTGTCATTCTCCTATATGTGGAATTTGTCTCTCAATTTCAGAATTATCTACAGGTGTTGATACTGATTTTATCTTCTTTATTAGTGTGTCACATTTCATTTTGTAGCAGGACATTTTCTAATCCTTTCATCTAAAGTTCTTCTGCCCTTACCAACAATGAATTTGGATATATATATATGACAGATAATCAATACTCTGCAAGCACTGGTCAATGCAAACTAAAATGCATAATGCTTCCTGAGTCATAATCCCCCAAATCTCAAAGCACCTGCAAAGAATCCAAATTCTTTTTCTTACTAGTTACCTACAAAAGTTGGTTCATTTGAACTTTTCTGCGGATTTGAAGAAAAACTGTGCAGAGACTTTCAGCGAGTCGAAGCCTACTAATTGCACTGTACTCCCAGGACACAATTACTGAAGTGGTGTGTAGGAGTAGAGTAGCTTTTGTAAGTTTTATTTCCAAAATCACATCACCAGAGAAGCACAGCTAACATCCACTTGCATTTATAGCTGCAGACTATGTTTCATATTGGAAGCCAGTAACAGCAATAACAAGAGAAAGCATCACTAAGTGGATGTGATTTGATTGTCCTCCATAGCTATGGTCCAGCCATATTCCAAAGTTAGATGGACAAGATACAGACTGGTACAGTGCTCTGCAGTTAGGTTGGCAACTGCCAGCTCTTCTTGAGTGTATAATTTGTCTGGAATAACTGTACACAAATTTTTACCACAAAACTATGAAGTGATTCAGAACTGTTCAGAAATCAAATGTGTACATATGCAGTATATATGTCACAGGACTAAACCTGGGTAAACATACACAAGGAAACCATGGAGGACAAAGGGACAGAATGAAAGAAGCCCTCTGGAGGTTTTACTCTTGCTCCAAGTATACAAAATGAGCACATGCTAAAAGGTGATAGTGGCAAAAGAAAACCATGAGACAGGCAGCCCCTACAAAGTATGTTTCAAATTCAGCAACTCATCCTACACTTTGTGGATACTTTTTCAAATGCAGACTTACTGAAGAGTGTAAGAAATACCCTGGTGGCACTACTCTCTTGATCTATGATTGCTCTACCCCATATGTAACTGCGTATGTCAATCCACCTGGTTTTTCTGATTGTTCCAGTATGGAAAGCTCTGTAGGGATCTGCAATCTGCCCATTCCAGCTTCTCCTTCCCAGGCAACTCCAGTCACTCACAGAGGAATACTGGAGAGAAAAGACTTCCCTACCCCTTACTCATGATGTCTACTATGAACGTGTTGCCCACAGACTTCCCTAATTCTGTGTGAACCTCCCACACTTATCTGTTTGCATTTTCTGCTCTGGCAACAAATTCCAGAAGTTCAATCCCACTGTTAAAGAAAACAAAGGAAAAAAACGTACTTTCTTGTCTACAGTGTAAATGGATTTCCCATAATTTTGGCACAGGCAGCCCTGTTTTACTTCAGGACTATTCATCTCAGTCATATACTCAGCACAGCATTTTCTTCTCCAAACCGAGGAGACCCAGCCTTTTTACTTTCCTTTCAATAGCTTATTTCTTATGGCAAAAAAACTGTTACTTGGTTCTTCTAGAACGACTAACAGCCTTGCCACATTCTGTCCATCTTGGTACTAGCCCCAGAGAGTGTGTTTATCAGCAAAATAGAAAATAATATGGTCTGAGACTCCTGCTGGAAGAAGGGGGTTTTTTGCAGTATTTCAGAGTACAGCTCTGAAATATCAGATCTTTTTCTGATACTTTGGAACATAGGATGCACAGCTTCATAAAGTCAGTTAGAGTAATACTTTCTGCATTTGTGAAATAAAGCATTTAAAAGGGAAATAAGCAGAATCACAGTTTCAAGAAATAAGTGTTATCCCTGGAGTAACTCCAAATCCTCAGGAGCTTTGTGCATTTCTCATGCATTCCAAAACAGAAAAAAATGTGGATCTTAGTAATCCTGGTGAAGCTGAGAACTACAGAGAATAACTTGGTGACTTGCATTATTAGTGTCACTGTTGATAAATACATTAAAATATTTTCGCATTTTTGCTGTCTCTTTAGATTTCACATTGCTATAATAGAGGGCTAAGCAGACACTGTATGTGTAGAAAACAAAGATTATGAAAGATACCTAAAGTTGATCAACCTAAAAACTGTGGGTCCTCTGGGACAAGTATATATTACTGGGATAGTACCTGAAATACAAACACTTTAGTACTTATGTACTAATTTAGTACTTATGGAATATAAAACAAAACTTGATCTCAGAAGACCTTTTCAAGACCTCAGAACTACAACACAAAGTATTTAATAAGTAAGAAATAAACATAATTGTTAATTTTGAGCAACTTTCAAAGCAAAGGACTATGGGGACAGATCCAAAAAACAATTTAGGTGCTTATTCTGTCAAAATCAATGGATCCATGCAAATCTTGGCCTGAGTGTTATAATTTGGCAATATCTCAAATATATTTTATTTAATGGGAAATTACTGGTAGTATTTAATTGGCTGCTAATGTAAATGCAAACATTTCCTGTAGGCAATTTACCAGTTTGTGAACTGAAAGGAAGAAACATAAAAAAGGGTAATTTGGGAGAATTTTGTTTTGCAGGTTGTCAAAACAGGATACAATTTTCCTTAATTAAACCTAACTATTAAATTACAAAGTTTTAATTGGTTATAGATAAATCTTTTTCACCAATGTTGAAAGCACACAGATCATATTACTCACATATGCATTCCTTAGCAAAAATTTATCCTAACTAATGACGCCTCATAGAAGATTTTCTTTTCCCCTACTTTTCATCTCTAAAAAAGAATTGATATTCATTGCTCTTTCAAATCCAATATGGTGACTTCTGAAAGTAACCACTGACACAATACAGCACATGGGAGGTCATGCTGTTGGTTTTTTTCATTTCCATCCTCCACAGAGACTGTTGGGCTTTACTTAATGAAACATCCACTATCTCTCCCTTTGTTAGCCAAGGGTAATCTTGAGTAAATTAATGACAGACACTTTCTGTACGTAAATAAATAAAACTCCTGAAGGCTCCAGTACAAGATACAGTTGTATGCTTACCCCAGAAGAAACAGTTTGTTCCTTGCCAAGATTAAAATCTAAGAGTCCAGAAACAGAACAATTTTAAACCAGAGAAAAAACCAACAAAAAAATACAAACTTCACAAACAAATCTTCCGCTCAGATTTTCCTCATAAAGACAGAAGTCTTTTTCACTTGTGCATTTTGCCAGCAATAAAAAGTTATTGGTTCTAAAAATAGCATTATTATTATTATTTCTATTACAGACTGGTATACATTCATCATGTTCATGAAGTAAACAGGACTATTGGTGACACAGCAGTTCTGAAACACCAATCCATATACTCTCTTGAGTATTTATAAGGAGACATGAAGGAATAGAAATAGGACTATGTTAAATTCCTTCACTAATTCTGTTACTAATTTTCAGAAATCTGACCTATTTATTAGAAGCATCACAGAAAAATGAAGTGCTGGACCACCAAAAAAACAGAGGACCCATATCCAAACTGAAGACCACGAAGTTGCTATACTTTTAGTTCATGTTTAACAGAAGCACACAGCTTTTCCGTTCCACCCCTCTACCACTGGGCTCAGCTGCGACCCAATTAAGATTGAATATATGCTTTTTCACTACCCCCAGGTTTAATGCCAGGTGCACATTTCGAAGTGCTAATATTCATGTTGTACATATTTCTAATTCAGTTTATTTTTTATTTCTTATTTCAGTGTCTAATTCAGTTTCAAAATAATTTAAATAATATGCTATCTTTTAACTTTTTTCATGTTTTTTTTTCTCAAAATGAATTTTTTTCTTTTAGTAAAATTGGTAATGAAAAAAAAGAAAACAAAAGTAAATAAAAGAGAAAATAAAGATGAAAGGGATACTCTGGCCTTGATGATGTATATTTAGAAGGAAAAGGCTGAGAACAACAACTGTATCACTGCAGTCTCCTCTCCTGAGTCATCACTTCTCATTAAATACATTTGTATGGGATCAAACTTCTGTTGTAGGGTGGGATTTTAATGCCTTACAGTGTCTCACAATCTAAGTTGATTGAGGTACTACAAGAAGGTAGGATTTTACCCAGGAAGACAATCACATATTATTTTTCATTTACCTGGCACAAAGACAACAGCAAAGCCAGAAGTGTGGCCTAAACTGCATCCACCAACTGACCAGATACTTCAGGGTAGGGACTACTGAAACCTGTGCTCTTTCACTGCTCTCTTGGCAGACTAAAAAAATGACTATGTAGTCTCACATAGGGTAATGGTACTATTCATTTGGTACTAATGGTACTAATGGTACTATTCATTTACTAACTGGATAAATCCTCCAAACTGAAAAAAGAAAAACAAAATGTAAGAGAAATGGACATCTTTGCCTCAGCTATGCACTGTCTTTCCAAGTGCAAAATGAGCTATATGCGCCCAGAACTAGTGACAACTGGATGATCCATTATCTAAAAAGCCTGTAGAGTCTGAAATTGTAAGACTGTGTATTGTAAAAAAGGGAAACACTTTTCATATGTCATGTACGTGACGGACATCCTTTCCTTTCTTGAGGATTTAAAGTCTGTGATTTTTACAATTCATGATAATCACTACATTCACCAGTTCTGGATAACCTACCTTCAGACCTCTGCCTCCACACTGAGGCAATGCCTCAGTAACTCTCTCTTGATAAGATAGATATCTTTAGACTATCTTAGATAGTCTAAAGCTACTTATAATAGCAAAATAATAGCAAATGTCTGCTCTTCATACAAACCTATACTTTTGCAAGGTAATATATAAATCTGGGATTGGTATCCCAACTGAAGCAATATGCTGGTGCAGCTGTACTGTCTCTCTGGTCAGCATTAGCCTCGCTGCCGAAGTTTTGTTCAAGGTGACTGGCCACAGTACGATGCCAGTCTTTCAGAGCTCAACAACATGTTTTGAATACAGGCCCTTGCTGTGATGAACAGAAGGTCACTAGATCATTTCTAGCATTTAAGGTGTTTGCATAGATCAAAAGCTTGTTGGCCAAACCAGTCCTGTGATATAAAAAAAATTAAAATCATCTAAGACTCAATAATAGGAAACGGCGCGCTGCTGTTCTGTATATAAACAACATATATGACATGTAAAAAAACACCCTCAAGGTGGAGGGGTAATGGAAAGAAGCCAAGTGACACTTGAAACCTCTCATTTTTACCTCTGTTTTGGTAGTCTCAAAGTATGAACTGAAAGTAAACTTATATGAAGAGTATGTTTCAGGCAGCACCTGTTTTAATTTTATTGTTTAGACATATGTAAAATGCATACCTATGTTTAGACATAGGTAAAATGCAGCTCTAACTTAGAAGTGAAGTTCATATGTAAATAAAGCTTCAGTAACCTCCTACAGACTAGCTGACAAATAAAATAATGAAATTGAAGTAGTATCAGTGTTAATACAAACAAACTTAGCCAAGGGTATGTACAGTAAAATGTTTCAATGTAGTATCTTCACACACAAATTGAGGTCAGTTCACCATTGTCTCAAAATAAACAGAAAGGAGGGCAGGAGGTGGAATTGTAAAGTAGCAAAGACATTTAGCACTGAATTGTTTCATACAAAGCGGGAAACAGCTTCTTGCTGGAAGAAATACTTTTGTGAAACACAGATGCCATGCTGTTTGTCTAATGACAAAGCAGTTGAACCAGAAAGATGGATGGATTCTCACAGGCATTTCCTGCTGACCACGTTAAGTACCATAGCTGAGAGATTTTTAGACTTTCCTGGAATTACTTTCCATAAGACTTGATTGAATTAAATGTGCTCTATGCAAATGTCTGTATATAATGAAAACTTGAATCAGTAAAAAGGTTTTTCGTTGCACTCACTCAAACCACAATAAACATAGCTACATCACCTAAAATACAGGAACAGTGCTTGCACAAAGACTTCATGGTGGATAATAATCTTTCTGTGCTTTGTCAGAAGTTTCAGGTGCTTTTTGATTTCACCCTGAATTACAGAGGAAATGAGGTCGAGTTTCCACATTACGTACAGTGCAATCAATTATAATACTTTGAATTAAAGAAACTCACTCTACAAATGCTCATCACTACCCTGAAACATGATGCAGACATGCTAATTTCATTAGTACATTTTGAAGCCTCAGTTACACATCTTGCAATGCAGTCCTCCAAATGAGCTACTGTCAGATTTGCCTATAATTGTCAAGAGAACAGTCAAAGGCAACTTAGTTATTATAAAGCTAAAATGGGATTGAAAAATGAGCTGGGGCTACCACACTGCTAAAGTCTTCACCTAGTCAGCAATTCCTCTTCTCCCCACAAAAAACAAAAAAATCCAGTGCAGTTTAAATGCAAATAAGCTTCACTCACCACTTCGTGGCTAACTCAGTGACTACAGTAAAAATGCAGAAAATTATCTCAAAGGAATTTCAGAGAAGAAAGCATTTGATCGCTGTCATTGTTACACTGTCGAGACTATTGTTCTCAGAATACTTTAGCCTCACTCAATTCTACCTTTCTGTGTTAGTTTTAAAGTTCAAATTATTTTCTTTTATAGCTGTACTAGCCTATGCCACCCTTTGCAAAGCAATGGAGCTGTGTAAATGAACTGCACTGATTTACATCATTTCAGAACCTGACTCAAAAGACTTTAAGTACCATGCTGAGATCGGATATGTAACATCTATACCAGAGCATCTAGGATTTGATTGCAATATAATGAAGAGTCATTTAAGTAATTACTTTTGCATAAATTACTCTGTGCTGGTACATTCCAATCTATAATTGCAGCACATTACAAGCACCATGGTTACTAATCAAGGGGAGAAAGGAATTTGAGACCTGGAAAGAGCAAGAGAAATTAGGTAGAGCTAATGTATGGTTAGACTAAAGAACACATTATTTATCTTACATCTTGACATGTAGTATGCATATAAGCAGGAAGGTAAGAAAAAGGATCAAAAAGTGACATACATATCTATCCCAGTTCAGATAACACATAATTCCACTTGTCACAGAATACATAAACAAAGTGACTAGATTAGATCAATATAATAAATTCCCTCATCATGGTTTAAATAAAATGATAAATCAAGATGCAAACATCGCCATGTTCTGTACTTCCATAAAAATCCAATGTCCTTAAATGAAATTGTTCCATTCATTAGAGAAAACCCTGTGTTACAGATGTAGCAGCCTCATGGCCTTCCTGTGTTTTAGGAAAGGAGTCTTTGGCCACAGCAAAGTCCTTTTGCTGATTTCCAATTGCAGAGGAAACCACTACAAAGGCCCCCTGGAAAATGCATGAAAGTAGCATGAAGAAGAGCATTAGTAACCTGAGGGCAAGTCCACCCATTCTCCAGACAGAATGGGAGCAAGAGCAGTTGCTGACTTCTGAGGCATATTTACAAGCTTTTTATGATCCTGGCCCAAATAGCGTGTTTTTCAGTCAAAGCAGTTTTGACTGGTACTCAATTTTTGTCAGGAATACTTGGCACAGCGTCTCTCTTATGAAACTAAATATCTTGTGACAGTAAGCGTAGCATGATGGAGGGGGTCTGGCAGAGACATCGAATGATCTTTGGCCCTCTCATAGATGTGACATTTCCAGAAAAAAGCATTTTATTAGATAAGCCTCTAGGGAACAATCCTTCAATAGATGGCTACAGCCATGTTCTTCTGGCAAAGATAAGCTTCTGAGAATGCAAACACAGGTTAGGAGGATTCTGCAAAGCAAAGTAGAAATGGAAAAATAGGAAGGGAGAACTGTTAAAGGGCAGTTATGTGTGGACTGAATGACTCCCGAGGTGTTACTACACTAAGAACTGCCCTCAGCACTTATCCTGGTAAAGTACCAGCACTACCCATCAAGCTCAGCTGTCCCACCATCACTGTTATCACAAATAATTATTACATACTCACAGACTCTAATAAAGGCAGAGTGGAATCTGATAGAAAAATAGGCAAATTAAGAACAAAAGAAGGCTAAAACGATACACCAACATTTTCAAAACAGTGCAACTCCAGATGGTTTTCTTTGACAAATTTCATTTGCAGTCCGATCTCATATAAAAGTATGCAAAGTTACAAAGTCTGCAACTTTACAAACTATGAAAAATAACACACGGGAGAACATATCATGTCATTGAAAACACCTTCAGCCATTACCAGAAAAAAACCATGATCATATAATTCGGGAAACAAGGTCAAAGTCTGAACTGCTCTCCTATCATCTGGAATGAAAAGAGATGCAAAGTTTCTGCATAAGGCATTTAATTTTAATTACTAATTAAAAGACATAATTAATGAATACAACATAGAGTGAGGAATACAGGAAAGAAGAGATTGTGGGGTTTTTTTCCCCTCTCCTTACAGGTTGTGTTGGTGGGCTATGTTGTCAAGCAATCTCAAGTTAAAGCTAACAAAGTCTTCTGTGTGGGAATAGATTTATATACACATATCACACACATAGCTACATAAACACATATGCCCAAAGACAAGCTAATCCCTTTAATGAATCCAGCCCACAACAGTCTAATCATTACAAATTTTCTTTTTAATAGAAGCATATTCAGTTACAGAAACATGATTCAATCTCACTTGTAAAGTTCTGAAAGCTTTAGCCTTTTTGAACCTTAAAATAAGGCCTATTTATTTTCTCTCTAACTTTCAGGTCTCTTTGGGCCCAGATTTTAAATTTTCCTGATGTTAATTTCTGCAGCTTAATTATGCTACCATGATTCTTCACCCCCACTAGACATATAGTGCACAAACCTACTGAGGAAACATCAATTCCTGGCAAGCACTCTTGGCAAAAGAGTGATCCTTCCCTCTTCACAGAGCCATTTTGAATATTAAGACTATGCACAGAAACGCTAATGGGATGTCATGGGATGATTAGGATTTGTTGAAAGTCCCCTTTGAAGCCCGTTTGAGTAAGGTTTTGAGCTTGGCCTTTTCCTTGAGACGAACAAAAGCGCAACACAAAGGTGCAGAAGAAACAAGAGAAAATTACAAGGATGGAAAAATATTTTATCAGAGTAACCCTCCAAACCTCTACCTCTCTAAAACTATTCTGAACAGATGGGTAAAGGTGTATCAAGCTAAAGGTGTTGCTTTAGGTGAAACCTGCATTAGATGTTTCTGCTGCTCAGTAGTACTGCAAGTTGCATAAAACCTGGCTTGCAATATACTTACAATTCTAACCCAGCTGGTTAATATTGTCTGCATTTAGCCTGAAGAATTTTCAGGCTAGAATTAGACTAAATATTGGATCAATATAGCCCAGCTGATACCATAATCTGTGTGAGATGAAGGAATTTTCACCCAGAAGGTAAATAAGTAAATGAGATAATGACAAACACTAAAGTTCATTAAGAAAATAATGGTTCTTCAGTCATTATTCCATCTTGTAAAAGTATTTGTCTATAAAGACAGAATTCTGAAAATGAAGAAATTAATTAATACAGGCAGTCATGTAACCTTAGCTTTATGCTCTGCTCTCCAAAATTAGTTATAAACAGTTTTAAGGTGAGGTCTGTTTGGGGNTTCTGAACAGATGGGTAAAGGTGTTTCAAGCCAAAGGTGTTGCTTTAGGTCTGTTTGGGTTTTTTTTTTTGCAAGCTTCTCAGATGCATTCATTGTTACATGTATTTGTACAAATATATATTGAATCATGAGTTATCGGTTGCAAGCAGCTTAAAAGTAGCCTAATCCTAGAAATCAGGCTGGTCATGACCAGTGAAAACCCTCACTCTCCCAACAGCTCTGCCTATGATATAGAAAATTCCTGAGAAATACAGCATTGAACACTTAGATTGTGCTAGTTATCATGTAGAGGAGGTTGTCAGCAGGGAGGTGAAAGGGAAAAAAGAACAAATCAAGAATACCAAATTTTACTTACAGAAAAATCCTTGCTTTCATTTTTCTTCCAATGAAAAATACAGTCCAACATTGTTTCAGAAGTATCAAATTCACTTATTTAACAGAGGCATTTAAGTAATCAAATCTGTCATGAAAGCTGTTAAATTTTCAAAGAGGATGCCTCATCTTTTTTTTTTGTGCTGAATTATGGGATCTTTTGTAGACAAATAAAAATAAATTAGACATTATGTGGACTAGATATACTGCAGTTACAGGAAGAGGGGTATTTGCTGCAGCACTATTTCCTTCATTCCGACTAGCTAATCACTGGCTAAACAAGATGAAGTCTTGATAGTATGGCTAACTGTGTATTATTAAGGCATTAAAAACCTTGTTATTACTGCAATGTCAAAAGCAAGACAAAACTATTTTCAGTTGCCATTTGTCTTTCAGTGGTGGCAGGAAAAAATGCTGAATTTTCTCTCAAAACCAATTTCAGCTTTCAGATTATGCCACAACGTATCATTGCCTATACAGCATCTATTGTTTTCAATATCCACAATGAGACACAAATGCTTTTTAGCTACAGATGTTAAGGGTACCTAAGATTTCATTTTAGAAGAGCACACAAAACAAGCTAAGGTGTTTCACCTCTGTCTCCCTAGAGCACGGCTAGGCTGCATGTCATCTCGGCTCATCTCAGTTGTGAGCAGATTTTAATACACTACCCATGTTACACCTGGGACACAGCTTCAGTGGCCATGCAAAATAAATTTCTGGCCTTTCTGGTTTATATTACATTTTTATATTACATTTATATGCTCTATTACTACTATAATAGTAGTAGTAGAAGTAGTTGTGTAGCAGTTGTGTAGGTCTGACCTACACAAAGATATATGAACCGTCAATGTTGGGTGACCAGAACAGATCAGGGAGCAGCAGCATTCCCCCATCTTGTCTGCATTACTCACTTGCATTCAGCATGTGACTTCTTGAATAAATCACAATTTCCAGCTAATGTGGCATATTATTTTTTCCAGCTCTTGCTATTAACAATGATGGGTGTTCTATTTAAAATAAGCTCATGGACTACTCAGAGAGAAAGCCATGAATTAGATTCAAAATACATGGTTACTCACTGAAGCAGAGATTTGAATTTTTATCAGAGAACAGGAAGATTCATCACCTAACTCTGAGAAGGAGGACTGAAGTTTTACTTACACACTGAGACACACAGCCAGACCCCAGAGCTATCATACTGGTATTTTAAAATGTAACACTGCTAGAAATTGTATCATAATAAGTAGGTATAAAGCATACTCTTTAGAAATACCATCCTGGGAATAACTCAATTCCTCAGGCTCTCCAGTCTCAGCTGGTTGAAGAGTACCACACAGTAATCTTCTGTGCTGAAGATTTTGTTGGGGTGCTGCCAGTTTAAGTTATGGTGCAACAAAAGGTGTTCTTCATTATGAGGAAATTGAGGACAAGATGTAGCACCTGATGTCATCATCAGCTGCCAACCTATCTGCTTTGATTCCCCAGCAGCATGTGAGGTTTGGGCAAAGAGGAGAGTTTTATACAAAATGCAAGCTCCAGTAGGAGATGGGCTTGTCAAAATAAGAAGAGCAGATGCAAAATACTGACTTATCTGTACAACTCCAACTAGAAAATGCAGCTATATGAAAGTGAGATGGGAGCAAGAAAGGAGAAGGAAGAGAAAATGAAGAAAGGCAGTGCAAAAAGGTAAAAAGAGTGACAAAGATCACTGCAAAGGAGACCTTTAAAACAGCTAGGATCTGTTTGAAATGTACACATGGCTTTAGATCTAATAGGCTCGAAACATGTGACTCATGCCACTTCTTTCACCTCTGTGCACGGCAACATGTACCAGACAAGTGCAAACATCTGTGTTAGTGACTGGGCTTTCCATAGGCAACCAACTGCTGAAGATGCAAGGAAACACAAAGATGAGAACTTAAACAGCAACCAGAAAAGCAAATCAGATCACAAGCAAAACACCATGTTCGAGGTATCTATCATAGTTTAATGTGCCAAAATTATAATAACTCTATTAACCAGTCTAATCAGATTCCAAACTAGAAATATTTCCTAAAAAAAATTATTTATCAGACTTAAGGTAAGTTTCGTGTTGAAAATTTTGAGGACTTAACACCAAACAGAGAGAGTCTGTGTTGCAAAGAGAGTACGAAAATATTTATGATTCCCAGTTGAAGACAATGTTTAATGAAGCCAGTAAAAATGCAAAATTGTTTCCTGACTTCAAACTCTCCAAGACGTTTCAATAAATTCATGTCAAGAACAGCCTGCTGTCAACAGTTACTAATACAATCCATTTCACTGCAGTCTTTTATGGCCATATTTTCCAAGTCATATACATTTTATGCTACAAACACATCTGTTTGAAATTAACTCATGAACATGATTATTTAAACTGTGCAATAAAGTCAAAGAGTCTAGCTGGCCATATGCTAACAAAGGAACTGTACACCTGCCCTGAACTTCACTGTAGATCAGTTTATGCATCAAACTACAAAAGCCTGGGGAAGTTTGGCTTTTTTTCTGGTTTCATTTTTCCCTCTCCATTTGTACACCACTAGCTTGCAAAATATAACAAACTTTGGGTCTGAGATAAATGTTTTCTTACATGGTTTTCAGCATGTGGAGAATACTATTAGGCAGGGCTTGCTTTTCAAAGCAACTCTGATAAATAATTGCCACCATGCACTTAA
Organism: Pachyramphus minor; assembly: GCA_013397135.1. NCBI lineage: Eukaryota > Metazoa > Chordata > Aves > Passeriformes > Tyrannidae > Pachyramphus > Pachyramphus minor. Next base: position 753,293 of record VYXB01009982.1, on the reverse strand, counting down.
ATGTGTGTCAATCACAAGGAATCTTGAAGTCTGTAAAAATGTAGAAACTATTCATTGTGTAATTTTATGTGACACTAAGTCATGATTCACAGCGAAAAATAAAACAAAAAACCAGAACAATCAATGCCAGAAAAGCCATATACTGCAGTGGTCTACTTCCCAGTTACAATGAATCAAATGCAACTATGTGTGCTATCAAATATTTATGTTGATGTTTCATGTCTCCATGCCACTCAATTAATTTATCAGCAATATTCTTTAGAAATGCTGGTGCTATGCTCAAGAGCTTTGTTTACCTTTTACTACTGAACACTACATTCCTAAAAACACTAGGAAACAAGTTTGATGTCTGACAAAATACATGAAACACACTTAAAAATTTTGAAATCCCACTGTTACCTGAAGTCAGAGAACAAACTACAGAATCTTTGGGGGTATCATTAAAAAAACAACAACAAAAAAATAAAATGACAGTATCACAGGAGGTACTTATCAAGATTTACATTATATTTATCAATTGAATCTGAAATATTTTTTCCTTCAAAGTACAAATGGAACCCTATTATTTCATAAGCATAGAAGGCAATCAGGAATCATATCCAAATGTTTGGTATTTTAGATAATACATGATATCACACTCAAACAGATTATCTAAACTGATTTTTTGGTATAAAATGAGATGCCCCTTGCCTGACTCGAAACATACTCTGACATTACCATTCAGAAATGAGATCCAGACAAAGCCCAAGACACACAATAATTAGAATGTAAACACACTGCTAGAATATTTGCTGAACCTTCAACTACTGTTGGTTAAAACCGGAGTTCATGCCCCTTAGATAATGGTCCTTGGGGGTTGTTTTGTCCTTGAATTTGTCTAATGGCTTAGGATTTCCTTTTAAACCTATATAAACTTTAAGTATCTACATAATTTGACAAGAAGATTCACAATGTAAATATTTCTTGTGCAAAGAAGTACCTAGGGTTTTTTGTGCAAGATGTACTTGTGTGCAAGTTAAGTTATTGGCTCTTATTTATACCATTCTGAACATGCACCTAGACCAAATAACAGTAGTTGAGATAATTTTGGTTAATTCTATTCTGGAGAACATATTACTATAAACTACAACTACTGGGACCTGAATTGTTTGATAACAGCAAATTTTCTTTTCAAAACTAAGACCAAGAAGGATCTTTTGTTTGAAATGACAGCTAATGTATGGAAAAGATAAATCATAATATTTAGCTTACATCAAAATAAGTCTAGAACAAACAGTATATCATAATGATCATAATGACATGCTGGAGAACCTGATCCTTTCATGTCACAAAAAGCCACATATCTACAAAGGCAATGTCTTGTGTATCTACACACTTGTAGGTGTTACACTGTAATAAGGACAGACTTATTTAATATTCATTACTCTTCTTGTTTGCTCAGCAGAGAGGGTATTTGAACTCCAAAGTGTTCAAATGGACTTTACAGACTAATTTCCCTTGGGTAGTCTTTTTATTGAAATTCCTATAAATTGATACCAAATCAAGGGAATAAAAGGGGATGGGAAGAAACAAACAGTTGCAAAGCTTGCTAGTGTTCATGAACAGAAGAGAGTTTTATTTTCTAAGAGCACTGAAATTTCAGACATCAGAAGATTATTTCAATTTTAGCCCTAAATTAATTCTATCAGATGGTGTTTTCTTCTTACATTTGGTGAGAAGACCAACTTTTAAATTTTGTTTCCTTAACAGAAGCAAAATGCACATTTATGAATGAGTTACTCTGCTACAAAATACAAAAATCTCGGAAACAAAAGGCAGTCCTGGCCTTGTACTGATCTCAGAGATACAGAAGACTTTTGACAAAAGATCATCTATTGGATGAAAGTGGCACAACAGGTTGCCTCTGGCAACTATAACAAAGTATATGAAACCAAAATGCATTTAGCCATCCACACACTGGTGTGCAGAGAGGAAGGTTGGTTGTTTTTTTCTTTAAAATTGATTCTTGCATCAATCAGCTTATATTCTCTAACATATGATTTGGTTATTCTTATTTTCACATAAGCAACAATACAAATATCTTGGATGTGGTGGCCTGGAACTCACTTATAAAATGAATTCTTCTCTAATACAAGAACAACACAACACAGAAAAGTTAAAGTTATAATCTACTGAAAAGGCAACAAACCAACACAGCAATATACCATCTCTAACAGATAAAAGAGCAATATTTTTGAAAGGCTTTCATGTTTATCTTAGTCTGATGGTCTTGTGATTGTTCTTATCCAAGTGTTTCTTCTATTGTTCCATAATCCATCATTGCCTTGAAAAACAATTTCTCAGCATTTATAATGCTCCTGCAAGCAGAAATGCTTTTCTTTGTTGCCTGAGATTAATTTTTACCCTACCAAGATAATCAGACAGAAGTCAAAGTTCTCTAAACAATCATAGTGAGCCAACAGAAAAAGGCAAAATTGAAGGCAGGGCTGAGGCCTGTCATTCATCGATGAATTACTTGTGTTTAGTTGGCAGAAGTTCAAGGCACTATATAGAATAGACTAAGCTAACTAAATGATTACATTTCTGTTGTTTTTAATGTTGAAACTCCTGCAGTGACTTGCAGACAGTTCTCACCCCTAGATTTCAACATGATGTAATGGATAATATTGGAGCACACTGAACAGCACCTCCATAGTTGTTTACATACAGCTCTTTACCACCCATTACCACTCAGATCTTGCAGTAAAAAACAACAAAAACACACAAATAAAACCCAACAGCACTTAAACAAAAAAGCCAAGTGTCTAGGATTGTAGCCTTTGAGTAAAAAGCTAAGGCATATCTATCTTATTTTAACATTGCCTTTTTTTATGGAACAAGACACCACACTTCCCCTTGCTCCTTCGCCTTCTCCCATTTTCTGCTTGGGTTACATCGTCCTGCAAAGTATTTGTGTGATGTCTGCCTGGAACAAGTATTCTTTAGAGCTCTGATACCTTCCTTTGACCCTTTACTCACTCATCATGCTTTGCTAGTGATTCCAAAACTTGGCTGTGATTGATAACAGCAAAATAGCAAGCCTGGAGACTGAGCTTTGATATGAATTAAACAAAGTTATTTACCAAGCTTCACTAGCCTGAGAAACTCCATGAGAGCTAGCTCTTTTGTAACACTTAGTCCTACAATTAGAACCCAGAGTCAGATCCATACTAATGTTGTCAACTCAAACTACTTCTTTAAAGGACCATTGATGAAATTTTTCATTTTCCCAGAAGGACTATGAATTTTTTTGGTTTTGGTTTTGTTTGTTTTTCCCCCCCACACACACCTTTTATTGCTATGGGGAAGTTGAGAAAGTAGTTCTGATCCCAGGCTGTAACCTTTAATAAAAATCCTGAAAAAATGGATTTCAGAGTTGTGTGAAACATTACACAAAGGTTAACAGGGTTTATTAATTTAAACTAGTCATTCACCTACATGATATTACAAATATGTTTGCTCTCCACAAATCTGGACAGAGATTTTTGCATAAAATGCACTGGTAGGTATCTTTTTACTTATCAATATCTCTATTGCTCATCCCACTTTAATTTAAGCATTTCTCAAAACTGCCCCAATGACTAAGGTGGATGGGGATCATAAGAAGATGGGATTCAAAAGCTAAATCCACATCCAAATAGAAACCTCAACAGTGTTTGGCTCCCAATTTCCTCCACTGCTCAATGCAACTATGCCCATGGCCTTTAAAAACCAACCAAAAAAACCCCTCAAGTTTTCCACATTCTGCAGCAGATTTACAATTCACATTGATCTTGAAGGATAAACAATTACCAAACAAGTCAAGTGCATCTACACAAGCTGCAGGTGATGTCGTATGGATCCTCTTGTGATTATGGTGAATGATTAAAAATGTTGAAACTCACATATAACTAACTTTGAGGCGGGCAGAACTACTGAAAACATGCAAAATTAATCAATTCTGTCTGTAGGACCAAGGAAAACATTTAGGCTTAGCAGTAAAGTTTTTTATATTTGATCCAAGTTCAACTTAATGGCCACAGATTTACAAACGCCTCAACAGGATAAAGTCCTCTGGTGAGAAAAGCTGTGCTGCTGGAAAGCACTCATGAAACAGTGCTATGGGAACTATGACCCATAAATTAGATGTCACTGACTTTATCCAGTAGAAATCCTTCAACGTAGGAGTGTATCACTGCTGAAGCAATTACTTTTCAATGCTTTGTTGGGGATGTTTTGGTCCTTTTAAATAATTTTGTAACCCAGTAGGGTCACATTAACTCTGAGTGCTGGTTCTGTTGGAGCTTGTCCAACTGTAAGCTGAAATTCCCTGACCTTTGAGGCACAGAGAAGACCTGATAACATAATCTGCACTGATCACTTTTCCTAATTCAGCCTGTTTGGGTTTTTTCCCCCTTCATTTTCTAAAAAACAACCACAGTGTGTGTAACAGACACTTTCAGACTCTATAAATTAACCTGGCTTGACCTCCAAAAGAGAAAAATGTTTTAAAAGGAGAAGGAGAAATTATTAAGCTTTTTGTCTATGCTGCTTGTCAATTTGCATAGCATTATCTGTAATGTTTTGCAAACCTCTTTTTTTGGAGGTCATCTTATCTTGTTAAATCTGTCACGGGGCTGCCTCCATATCAGCCTTAGACGACATATTTGCATGACACAAGTCCCCAGCAATGGTGATAAATGTGCTTGTTTCTGGCAGTCCGACCACGCATATGCTTATTATGTACGTATGCACGCATTTACATTATTTAATCAGCTTCAGAAAGGAAAAAGAGGTCTCAGGCACCCAAGATATAGCTGGCTTTTGTATGTACTTACAGTCTGCTCGTGATAGTTGTAAACAAGCATTATTTGCCAGCTGATCCAGAAAGATCATGAACTTCTTAGGGATCCGACACCTTTAGTATTGTCACTGTTTATTTACAGAGACCTATCCATGCAGATGGAATACAAAGAGTATCTTTACCCTGCCTAAAACACTCCAACTGGAAAGTAAAACATAGTAAGTGACATCAAGTTCAGGGGAAGACAAATGTTGATAGCTGCACTTTTTGTACTAGAAATTTTCTTTGGCTAACAAAATACATGAAAATAGTAAGTGGATTGTGCACAACTCATCTGCTTTTATAAAGCGTGAAAGATTGAATTAATTTTCACTTTAGGAATCTAGTCCATTGGCTGCCAGGACCACAAGGAATTGAGAAGAAAGTCTACAGACAGAGGTCAATCCACACAGACTGGAAAAAGAAGTTTCAGGCACATCCAGGATTAAACAAGGCAATTAAAAAAAAACAACCAACCAACCAAAAAACTACCAAAACAACAAACAAAACAAAACAAAACCACAAAAAACCAGATGTTATTCAGAATTTGGCAATTAAAAGGTAAATTGCAAGCAAGCTATTTATTCTCGTGAGTATGAGAGAAAGGAGCACGTGTATCTCAGCATTTCATAAATCCCAAAGCTAGTGTCAAATAACCTATTTTAAGAACAGCATAAGTCCATAAACTGTATCAATTATCCTAGACCATTTGCATACTCATATTAGAAGATACCTCTGAGTCACAAGTTGTAGCTTGAAGAATGACTTGACTCTGAAGGCAGTAATAAGTTATCAAAGTAGATTATTTTTAATAATTTTCCTTTTCAAATCAAGACCTGCTGCCAAGTAAGAACTTACAGAAATTTAGAGGAAAGCAAAATTAAGAACTCAGGTTTCCATGTTACCACATTAGAAAACCTGTAAATAGCAGAAGTTACAACAATGATTAACACAAAACACTACCTATAAAAATCTTCCCTGAAAATATTACTTTCCCTTAGAAGTAGCAGATGACTGTTAAAAGCAGCATGGATATTTACATAATTTATACTTAATTGGTGCAAAACTGCTAATTTCAACGGCTTTCCACATATTTTAACAGTCAACACATCTAACATATCTAACAGTTGATTCAAACCTACTTTTTCAATCTGCATAATAGGTTACGATAGAATAAAAATCACAACTAATGATTAACTTTTATGAAACAAAATTACTTTCACTCTATTTCTAACATGAAATTATTTTAGGTAATGTAGTAATATAATAAAAAAAGAATTTTGACCTTTTTTGCAAAAGTAAATTTTTAGTTTCCAATAACGATTTTATGCGAATCTTACAAACATAATAGATTTTTAAAAAGGATGTTCCTCAGATAGTATCATGTAGTACCATGCACAGACTGCCAGAAAGAGAAGGTGACCACATTCACACTACTCCTGGTGAGCTGATCTGCCAAAGGTTGCAATGGAATCCGATTCCCTGCTCTCTGATTATCCAAATACAACATTAATGTTGCAAGATGAGCATGCTGTAGACCAAGACAGAGGTGTGTTCTGGTTATTTTCATACAGGTAATGTACTGTAATATGTACAGACTGGAAATTAATCATTTTTTCACTTATACAGGCCACTGTGAGTATTTCTACTTGAACAGCATGAGGAGATGTATTTTCAAAAGGGAACTAGGAGATACAGATCATCAACAAATTCTGTTAAATGTTAAGATACGACATCCCTATCAGCACTTTGAAAATTGCCCACATCAAGTGTTTCCACCTCTAAAATGAGAAGTTAAAAATTACTGTGTTTCCAGTATGGCCATCAATCTTTTTTTCTCTTGGTTATGACTACAAACGTCTAAAATTTCTGGATGCATTTTCTTAAGTGAGAAAACAAATATTCATTGGTCTGAATACACTGGTAAAGGGAAACATACAGCACCTATCATTTGTTAAGAAAAATATTTATATATATATATATACATATCACATGTTGGAATATGCAGCATATTGTTTATCATTGCTATGTCTGTTAAGAAATAATCCAACATATTCAGTACTAAGTCATAAATTCCAAGCCTTCCTTAAACTTACAGATGATTATCATGCTAATATTGACTCAGGTTGTCTCTTAACAGTACTTTCCATCTTGGCAATAATTTAGAAATTAAACATTACAAGAGAAGAAACTCTTGAACTAGAGTCTGTACCTTTCATCCTCATTATGCTCAAAGTGGCAGAGGAAATGAATGGGTAAGTTTGCCAAAAAATTGAAGTTGAGTATTTTTTAGACGAGAACAACTCCTGTTTGCTATGAGTAAACTGTTGTGTCCAGTTTCATTACAAAAAGGCTGTCACACTTTCCTCTCAAAAGAAGCTAAGCAAAGAAATCTTAACAGAAAATAAAAAAAATGTCTGCTTAGTATCATTACAAAGAAGAATCCCAACTAGGAAAAACAATATAAGTACTTACAATCCATTTAATTAATTCTTTTGGAAATAGCTATTTAAGCAAAATTACTGTGAGTTTGTGTTTTGGGTTTTTTTACAGTTACATTGAAGCAATCATGTAATTTTGCATGAATACGAAAACAAATTGGAGTACTGCCATAGCTCCAGAAAGACTCCTGTTTGTCTCATGGAGGATCTTCTGTCTTGCAAAATGTCATCAACTCACTATTCAAATTAATTAATTTAATTAAATAATCAATTTAGAAGCTGGGTGAGGTTGGAGAATGAGCAATGGAGATGGAAAAACACTGAGCTGTAGGAGAGATGGAGCTGGTAACATTATCATTCTCTCAGATATTTAGTTATTCCTAAAATTCCACTTATATCTGAATCAACCTACCCCAGTAAATAAACTTGATAACATTCCTATAATAATAAAAATGCCTAAAAGGTAGAAAAAAAATCCCCCAAGTCTGCCATTTCTCAGACTATTACAGAACTGATCCCTAGAGTAGGTTTATGAGCCATAAGCACAGAAGGGACAGACTATATTTTTTTAATTTTGCTTATGTTACAGGTTAAAATATACAGCATCTCAATTTCAAGGTCCCCAAGGAGACAAGGGAAAAACATGTTCCACTTTCAATCACACAGATATGAAAGTATTGGAAAATGTAAACTCCAAGAAAACTTTAAGGAGGTAATCTTTGAGTTATGATCTGAAAATCATTTTGACAGAGATCTCAGTTTCCTAACCTGCTACTGGGAGTGACATAAGCTGACAAAGTATGTTCTTTTGTGATTTTGAGAACACTGCAACTTCACAAAGAGGTCAGGAAGTACTAGAGAAATCAAAGACTTTGTTATTGATCAGGTTGGTGAAGATGATACCATAATTAAACAGGAACTGTGATTTATGCACAATTTCCAATAACTATTTGTCTACTACAGGGTAGCTCCATGGGATTCAACCTACATCTGCTCAGGCAGACAAAGTTACTTAGTCATTCCAGAAATACAGCACAGTCTGGAAGACTGTGCATAAATCTGTAAGAGGATCATGTAAAATAAGTGAATAATTCAATGAAGTCAATTTTTTACCAGATGACTTCACAATAAAAAAACTAGGAACTGTAAGAAAGAAGCCAGAAAAGCTAGAACCCCTATACACATTTAAATATTACAAGAAGAAACCCAAACCTTACTTAAAATTACTCTGAGATTAAAGAAAAAGTCTAATTAACTTAGCAAATATTTGTGCTGATTCAGGCTAGCTGCGATCCTTCAGGGTAGAACAGGCTGATGAATGTATTACTAACCTCCGGGCTCATGTGTGCTTAGTGAAGAGCAAAAGGTTGCATTTTCAGAAGGGCATAGCCCTGCCAGGGAAACTAGAAAGTCTTAGCAAAGACATGTGCTGATAGTTGTCTCAGCGTGACAGAGCGAGGATTTCAGAGCTGGGAAATGCCCATACTGAACTCCATGGAGCTGGACACTGTCTCTATTTCTCTGTTTTATGTATTCAATATATCTGTGCTTGGACTAGATATTAATGGTCTTTTCCAACCTAAATGATTTTATGATTCTAAACATACTGCTCAGCATGAAGTACATATAGCTCACTACACAAAGTTGCCTCTGAAGACAAGCCACTTTTGAGTGCTTGTGACAATTCACTTCTGGATTCTGGGAAAACGCCCTGATGCTGTAGGTTCGCATATAACATTTGTTTACATGTACCATGTGCATATTCTTTTTTACTATGCATGTAAGTCCTATTACCCTAAGAGAATACATAATTCTGTACTCCTTGGCATATTCTGTTTCCATCTGAAGCTCAAATATGGGGGCAGGAGGTGTGGCGTGCAGCACAGAGGGAAATCTCGTCTTGGTTATTTCCATCACTGGAAAAAAAAGCAGCAGCAAGATACTTTGCAAAACAAACTGTCCCTGTGAAATTCCTGCCTACTGCAGATTGAGTTGGAAGCCTAAGATTTGAATAAGCTTCTCAATTCCTAACATGCTTCTTTGGAAAGCTGCCGCACATCAGAGTTTCCAAACCTGTGTGAGACATACAAACTGTTTATTTTTATTTTTCATGCCAAGATTATTGAATTATTCAAATCTGAAAATACATACCACCAAGATACTCTTGCCTCTTCACTGTGCTGTTTAATCATTTACCAAAGATATTTGATGCTGGAAGTTGTTGATGCCACCAGTTAGATGGTCACTCAACTTAGTGCTTCCATGTCTTAATTCCACCCTCCCAGAAAGCTTTCTCCAAGAGCCTAACTGCCTGCATCCTTTCCAAAGACTTTTGGAACTCTCTCCCATTGCTAATACATGTGCTGAAATGCTAAACACGTGTTAAGTGGTCCACGTCCTTCTTTAATACTTCTCCCACAAATTATCAGTTTTGTGCAGCATAGACCAGGAGCAATGTCCCAGAGCTCTGAGTGGGTTCCTTCTCTTCCTTGTCCCATATTCTCAAATTTCCTCAAGTATCAGGATCCCTTATTTACTATTGGTACTTGGAGCTCTGAGCTACTCAACATCATTCTTTTATTATAGCATTCTTAATTATTTCCTTTCTATATAAAGATACGTTATTTAAATCTACATTTAAATATGCAAAGTTGAACGCTAGTAATGATAAACCAGAAGTATCAGCGGCTTTCACTAGTTAAATCTTATTCTGTATCTAGAGTCAATTCTGGTGGAATGCGCTATTTCCCTGAATGAATGGCAGATCTCCAGGATGAGCCCCCACTTATTTTTTAACTAAATTAATCTTTACATGCCTTCATATGTAAAGATAACTATAATGCACTGAAGATGACTTCCAATTCACAAAAACAGAGATGTCTGACTTTGCATCAGACAGGGACAAAATCATCTCCAAGGGAAAATGCATATTTCCACAGCATAACACATTCAAGGCTCTTCAGCATCCAAGTAAAACTGACATTTGTTTCAGCAAAGTGCTGCAAATTCCAGGGAGCATGTCTTTTTGGCAGACCCCCGTGATGAAATACAGAGCTTCGCAAGATGATACTTAGATATTATTGGTGTGTAAGAGCACCCACTGGGCAATTCTCATTAAGATCTTTGTCTACTGTATATCAGTAGCTGATATAATAAATTTTCTATGGCATATGTGCAATACAGAGTTGCAGCTTGCTGTAAATTCAGCTTGTAGCAAGTATAGCATGTCAATAATCCATGTTACTCTGAGTGGAGCATCAACAGATTAAAACACTCCCCAATTACGCCATGCAGCACAATAGACTATAACAGCTGTGAAGGAGCCATTGTGTCACTAGTAAGCGTTTTGTCATGGTCTGTTAGAGAATACTAAGGAAAATTCAAGTCTGTAGACTGCTGGTAAGATAAAATGAAACAGCTCATTCAAATATATATAAAATCTTGTCAGAGATTTACATGCAAAATTCCCCTTATGGGAATGAGCTCTATGAATCCCATACACACTTATGACAGCAGGATAGACCCTTGAGACAGTATAGCAACAAAAGGTTTGGAAATTTGTTATTGAAAGAACATTGAGAATTTACTAGTAGGTAGGCTTATTGTTTTTCATGGGTTCTTTTCTTTAAATGAAATAGCAAGCTGTTTCTAATACTTTTGTAATCAAACACCCAAGAGGCACTGGTATTTATCTTGCAACACTTCAACCAAATAATTTCCTCCTCCCTGCCCCCCAAGACTTCCTTTGAAAAGCATCAATACTCCTAAAGCTCTCATGCTCCTTCCAAGTATAAAAAGGAACATTAATAAATAGGTACATACAAAGTTTTTTTAACAAGCTAATTATCAGGTCTTCCAGCAATGAGGGTATTTCCTGACACAGAAAACAGGACTGAGGGAGTCACCCTAAAACAGCAAAGCATACTCATGACAGTGCAAACAATACTATCAGCATCACGTTTATAGAAAGTCCAGGGTGACTGTGCTTGTAGCCCTTAACTATTCCTGCAAAAGGAAGATATTGAGAGCTAGGGCATGTGAAACATGCCAAAGCAGAATTCAAAGTCATTCCTGCAACACTTGTGAATCCTCTAAGGTTCCCACTGCAATGGGACACAACAACACCTGTTGTTACAAGCAAATATCTTTCCAGGGAAGAATTCAGCAATATTGAGATTTATCTTTTTATCTTGTCTTTGTTGCTTCAGATACAAGAAAACCAGCTATGTAAACAAGTTGTTTACATACTTGTAAAACAAGTTTTATATGAGAAAATTCTGGGTTATTTCTTGAAGACCTCGTTCATACTGCCTCCCTTTCAATTTGTTCCTTTATATACTAATCTACTATGTTGTTTTATATCACCAGAAGCCTCCAATAAGACTTAAAAAAACATATGACACCTCTAATGTAATTTTTCCTCTCCTTTAAACAGATGGTCCCACATTACAGCCAACTCTGTTTAGATTCACACAAAACCTAAATAGATCTTGGGCATCGTACTCACTTTAAATAGCACCCAGTCCTAAGACAAACCGAGCTAAGGTAAGACATCTTTAGTGTGCTGTTGTATACCAGATACAACATGGCACGGAATTTTTACCAAGTCTGTAACTCACATTGGGTTGGAAGTAACACTGGTTGTTTTGCTTTGGGCACCCATTACTACAGGCTTGTGTTTCCTTTTAAAAAAGTTTGTTGCTAAGGCTTTATATTAAATTTTATGCAAACCAAACACAAATATGTCACTTCATTTCAACTAGTACATTTTTGATTCATGAGAACAATGGAAAAAAGAAAGTTAGTTGCCATGAGCAGTCTGACAACATCAGATCATCAGAAAACACATTAAATGAGAAGTTTGTATAGTTTCTGGCCTCACATAACAAAGCAGAGAACAGCTTTGGCCGCAGGGCCATTCTAATACAGAAAGATGTGTTTTAATAATGGATGCAAAGTATTTTATCAGCACAGCAAGGAGGGATGAGGGTGGGAAGATGATGAATGACTTAAAATTCTGCAGGGGGTTTCTACTGATGTAGTTGTTTAGAAAGATGCCATGCTCTGTCACACTGCTTTCCCTTTCTCCAGGCTATAATGAATTGAGTGCAGCTAGGGAATCATAACCTCATGCAAGAGCACGGCATGGTCTTATCTATCTTTAAGATCTAGTGCTTTACTACCTTCAGTCATGTGGCATCAGCTCACAAGATGAATTTCTTCAAAAGAACCAAGTCAGAGTCTAGACCCTTTGCCTGCAAGAAATGTTGTTTAGATTAGCAATCACAACACAACCTTTTCACTATGCTCAGAGACAGTCTATTATGATACACCAGATTTGTTTCAGAGTCTTTGCATGCATTGCAAAACATCCAGACCTTTTCGTTAACTACCTCAATACTAAATAGTCAAGGGGCTAATTACCTATAATTACTGCTCATGAACAAGATCAACTACACCCATATTACATGCTTTTGTTCAAAGACTTTCTTCTTTTGATTTAACAACTAAGGTGCACTTGTCTCTTTTGCAATTTATTTCATGGCAGTGTTCTAACCTAGTGCCTAACCTCGATATTGACCCTTAATATCAGCATTAAAAGCAGTTGAACTTGTATATATGTACATACTCTACTTAAAACCAATTCACATTGCTGCCAGTGACCCCAGAAATGCACATTTACATTTCACTGTCTTTAGTACCCAACTAAAATGAACAAAATAAAAGCCAAAACTTCTAAAAGAAATGCCTACAAGTTGGATGTGAAAATTTGAACCTCACTATTCTACGTACCCTGCACTTATGGAATACTGGGATGCTTACACCATTTTAGAATCAACATTTTTGTATTTACTGTACAACAAAAGTCACAAGAACTTGGATTCTTCTCCCCCTTTTTTCCTCTGATAGCAACTAAAGAAATATACAAACCAGAATGCTGTATTTCAACAATATGTATTTCTACTTTATATTACAGGTAATAAAAGAGTGGAGTTTAACCCTGATTTCAAAAGAACCATTGTACATTTTTTCCAGCTTACTTTTTGCTCATCATTTCTTAAGAAAAGGGTACTTCACTAGTTTTTAGTAAGGCTATTCCATAGGTGTTCCGAGGATACAACTGAAAAGATCCAAGAGAAATTTACTCTGGAATGTGTAACCAAAGAAACAGTTTCACATATACCACCTTGGGGCATGTCACTTTTAAATGACTCAGGCAACATTCCTAATAAATAACAAACTGCAAACGCTGTGGCTAAAGCATACAGGTATTAGATAAAACACAAAATCAGCGGGGAAAAAAGGAGTAGTTGGTCTTCAGCAGGGAGCAAACCACAGGAACACCAAGTGTTGCATACAACATGTATCAGGTGTCAGGGACTTCACAGAGCACACACTGAATGCTAATACTGGTGTCATTATATGTGTCTCATTCAGCTGCAAATTGCAGCAAAATAGCAGAACCTGAGTCACAAACCACAACCCTCAGAGAAAATGATTTACAAAATATCAAGGAGATCACAATCCTGGAAGACAGTTTAACAATATTTGAGATAGAATGATATAAAATTAAGCCAGATTTTGATTACAAGACCTGGAAACCACAGTAAAAGCTGCATTACAAGCAGGTTAGAGACAGAGAGGAGCTCTAACACAGAGAGCCTGAGCCAGCACCGCTGCTTGTGCAAATGAATGTAGTCCTGCAAGAAATGTTCCAGCTGGGAATCTGACTACTGGCCTTTCTGAAGGCAGGAGATCTAGCCCATTCTGTCCTTTGTACAGTTATCTTGCAGACAGTGCATGAACACCACAGAATCTCTAGTAACAGGTTATGCCTTTGAGGGTCTAAACAGCTAAATAGCCAGCCATTCTCTGACTAAATACGTTGTGTTTAATACAGTGGAGGAGGTAACATAATTTCATCTATTGAACCTTTAAAGGCCTATTATCGCAATTTTTAGGGAAATACATGCTTATATTAGATTTCAGAGAGTAAAAGGATGTGTTGAAAAAGGGCACATTTATTAGAGGAGACCTAATTGCATACTTGACCTTATATATGTGCTGTTTTAATGGCAAATAAAAATATGCCAAGCATGTTGTATTTTTCAGAAAAAGGACCAAAGGCAACAGAAGAATCAAACTCTAAACACAGAGAAACCTTTTCTTTTTGCCTTGTTTCTTCATGGCTAAACCAACCTCTGGATGCCCTCAGATTTAAATATCTGCATACTAATAAAAAAAATGTTTTACAGAAGAGGAGCTCTACTCTCTGCAGTCCCAGTAGTCCCACCCACCACTCTGCATATATATTGCATTCTCATGCATCTCAATGGCAAAACAATTGTCCTTAGAACTAGTGGGCAATATTTGGTAAACATGATGTTATAGTTAAACTCTTTGCACCTTCCTATTTCCATTTCGTTGAATTTCCTATGAAACCTTGCCTTTCCTACCAGTGCCATGGCAAAGCAACATGCCACACTGAGGGAAATCACCTCCAATCATTTCCAGTTAACCACTATGCCTCTCAGTAACTGCTAAAATCACAGGGGCTACAAGAACCTAAATTTTCCTCTCAGGCTTTGGAGGGAGATAGTCCACGATTATTTATTGCAAAATCCTTTTTGAGGACAAAAATAAACAAAACAAAGCAACATCCACATTCACTCAAGATGAGAAAATTTAATTGGAAGAAAAATTACGACATTGATCTCTCCTCTGCTTGAGCCTGATCACCACAATCCCACCAGGGAGCCAACTCATCAGTCCCAGAGTCACTCTGCTGGTCTTAGAAGTCCTCAATAAATTAGTCCCCAGAGAAATGAAGGGGATAAAACTCAGCCCACAGTCATGTCCGTCTCCATTCACAAACAAGGGACAAGGGCTGGTTATTAAGAGGAAACCTACCTGTACCAGGTACCAGATTTTTCCTCCCAGTGTAAGAGGGGAGGATATGAACTACTTGTTTACAGATTAGATACTGTGTGATTCTTGTTCTGAGAGCAAAGATCATGTCAGTAACCAAACAGAAGTGAAAACAAAATTTATGTGGACAAGCAACCTGTGAAGCATCAGCAGCTGCAATCCCAGACAAAACTGGCAATGTGTCTTCCTGGTTGAAAAAATCAGCAGTTCCTCAGGAAGAAGAAACATGCTATATTAGTGCACAGTAGCTCCTGACAACCTGGGTTAAAAAAGCCTGCATATAATTCAAAGCAGACCATCACAGAAGATGGGGAACTGGCACATGCAGATCTGGATATTCAATCCAATACATCGGTCATTAGGACTGTTCCAATTTCTTACCACATGCTAAAGATTTATACCAAATCTGGGGCTTAATCCCAGAAGATATTGGACTTGCTGAAGAATTTGGAAAAGAAGAACATAAAAGCTAACAAAACAACAAACACATTTTTTGTTGTATTCCCTCTATTTTCACTCTCTGCTTGTGCATGGGTTGTACATGTTGTTCAACAGTAAGAGCTCTGTGTGAATGCATGATTGTAAACCCCCCTGGGACTGGCAGGTGTGTGCTTTGCATGCCTCCTCTTCTGTTAACACAAAAAAACCTAGAGGCAAAGTGACATATTTGCTACAGTCAGACATTAGAATTATAAAATAAGCAGGCATTTGAATAATATAAAAATAACTAAAGATCCCAGCTGTTTTTCCAAGTGAATAGTAACCATGCTTCCTCCTATGAGAATGCCAACATGTACTAAAAAGAATACTTTCTCCCCTCTTGCAACACTGTCAGCAGATATACAGACTGAAATTCCAGTATGTGACAGAAATTGTATTTTTGTATTCTCAGAAGTGTGAAAATATGGAAAACAGTAAGAATCACATTGTAATATAATATACCGATAGTATTTGAGCCTAAAATAATGTTTTGTATTGTGAAAATAATGCACAAACATTACTTAATTCTAGTAGCATTTTAATAAGCAAGCACATATTTTTCTTTACAAAGAGAATTGTGCTTTTGAAGTCAGACAAAGACACCCAGACTTCAACTTATGTCTTTTTACATCTCTCAGTCAGTTGTGTATTAACCAGTACCATACATTTATTCTACTACCTTGTATTTTGAGACTTCACAGGGAAGGAAAGATTTGCTTGCTTTTATCA
This sequence comes from Pachyramphus minor, assembly GCA_013397135.1. Classification (NCBI taxonomy): domain Eukaryota; kingdom Metazoa; phylum Chordata; class Aves; order Passeriformes; family Tyrannidae; genus Pachyramphus; species Pachyramphus minor. The sequence continues at coordinate 736,853 of VYXB01009982.1, read as the reverse complement.
GCCAGTCAGTTGGGGTGATTTTTTTTTAAAGGATTATCTGTAATTTGCATTTATTCTTTCATATTTTATCAGCAGTGTTAGACAACTCTTCCATTCTGTCTACTTGCCCTTCAAAGTTTACTATGAATGAATAAGCAGATCATTTAATTAAAAAAACAAACAAACAAACAACAGACCATTCACAAAATGGGGAGGGAAGGAAAGTCTATGTTAATGTTCCATGCCTTATTTTTCACTTTTATGAAACCAGGCCAAACTATGCATTAAGATCCAATGAAAGTTGAAAGTGAAAAACAGATGCAGATTAAAATATTGTAAAGTTTCTACCACTGTGAAAGGATACAGGAAGAATATGGAACAACAAAAGGTGATTAAGAAAGAAATTACTTAAGAATAATTAAAAAGTTGATCCGTGCCAAGGCTGGAACTGCAGCTTATCTGAACAGTCATAAGCTCCTATAAGTAAGCAACCAGGCAAACAAACAAAATATACTTCTGTTGATTTCCTAATCACCTAACCGAAAGAAATCTGCTCACTCCCTGAAAGTATTATTAGTATTTATTAGAAGGGGTACTTTGTAGTTTTTAGGTGTATTTAAAAAAATCCTGGAGTTATAAGAGTAACTCTTAACATATTGCATGGAACACAGAGCGTAATATGATCTGAATGGAGGATGACTGTAAGCAACTTATTTCAGACACTGCAGCAATAGATGGCTGAAGATGGACATTTCTCAGAATCTTGGGGGTCTCCAAAAAGATAACCAGTAACAGAAGGAAAACTTCATTACTCCCTCCTTCATCTCATTAATGTTTCATTCAAAATAAAGCTCAAAGCTAAACCAAAACTTCAGTGTGTTAAAAAATGCTATGATTTCATCAGTCAAAACGGCAAAAAAATCCCAACCAAGCAAACATAAATATGAAAGAATAAATGCAATTCAATTCATGAATTGAATTCTCTGAGGGCAACTAAACAGAACCTGTAACCAGGTGGATAAGCTACCTGAGTTGATGTCTAATTTAATAGCCAGTGTAGCCCTCTTTTCAGGGGTCAGGCTGAACTTTGGATCTGATTTTGAGGAATTGTAGTATTTCATAGTCAAGCAAGTGGAAGTAATATTGTGAGAAACTGAAATCCCCGCTCCAGAGGAAAAAAAACACAACAAGCTTTCACGTTGACATGTTATCATTTATGAAATACTTAGCTACACTATATCTGCACTTTCTAATGAAATTCAAGTACTAAAAAAGAAAAGTACTGTCAATTTACCCCTCCACTAAGTGCTGCTTCGTAAGGTTTTTTATTCTCTCAATGTTTTCCACTTGCTTGGTTCCAGACATTTTGAATTTTGTCACATAGTAGGGTGCATCAGCGTCAACAGAAACAGGACAACTAAACTGTCCTTATAATGAATGCTTTGCAGTATTGTATTTTAGAAACTTGTCTGTTCTCTTACCAAATTTCAAAGTACACTTTAAAGGAGTCATAATTTATTGTGATTTTCTGCCATGAAAAAAATAAATTGCTTCCATACACTAAAACAATCCCTTTCCATACACTTTCTGTACCTATTCATAGAAAGCTTTCAGAACACACCTTTTTCTCAGTGACAGTTACAGAAATCAGTATATAACACATGATTTTTTAAGACCATAAACATAACTAGAAATGTCTTCTTCCCCCCCCCCCATGGTAAACTTTTATTTAAGTCTAGCTCAGAGAATTCTAGGAATATTTTAATTAAAGCCTACTCTCTGTTACAAGATGTCTTACATGTAAATTCAAGGATAACTGCTGAAAGTGGGAAAATATGCTGTAGAATATCTTTGATGCTTAAACAGTCAATAAGGGTACAAGTCTCTTTAAGCTATTTAATTGTAAATTGCAAAAACTGCTTAATATCATTGCTATATATAGTAAGTTGTTTTATGCATAAATACGTCAAGGTCATTTGGTGCCATTACTAAGAAGCCATTTCAGTATGAATGTTATTAATTGGAGGATTAATCAGTCATACAGCAATGCTTAAGCAACTTCTTCACAAACCTTGCAAATTCCAGGGTCACCTCTCCAAATACTTAAAAAGGACAATGACTCCTTTCCCTAGTTCATAAATCTCACAAGGGCACTAAGTCTAGTCCCACCTATCCATTTATGAGGGATTTCTTCCTCTACAGAGGAAATAACTTCATAATTTTCAAGCAACAAATAAAACAGCGTCTCTTACACTCTCTGTTCTCAATATATTATTTCTTGCCTGTTACTTATCAGAAGCCCTTACTATGATCTCATAAATTGAGTACATTCACCATTATCCACTATAGCTTATCCATGACAAACTAAAAAGACTGAAGTGTGGAAAAGCAAGTGTGGAAAAGCAACTTTAAACAGTATACCATTTCAGGTGAATAGTCTCTATAAATTTTAAAAATAAATATAAAATAATAATAAATATAAATATAAACATTATAACTAATTATGGGCAATTAAAAACCCAATAGTGACTAAAGCAATGAAAGATGCATTACTGACAGATTTAAGAAATTACTGAAACTTGACCTACCCTTTTTGTTTTGATAGTATTTAATGACTTGTAGGGAAAAAACCACAAAGAAACAAATGAGCAAAGTCCAAAAAAAACCCCAAAGTCAAACCCAGGAGCATAATGTGAACAGAAGTCTCTAGAAAAGAATGAGCACCTTAGGACTTAAAAACTATTCTATTCCCATTTCTACCAGAAATAATTCAACCTCCTATTTCTTTCCAAAGACCACTAAGATTGGAAGAACAAAACCAGCACAGATGTTACTCACTGGTGTTAACTTCCAAATCCTATGTACTGAGTTAACACACTCCAGAAGATAAAATGTAATCCAAAAGAAATTACTGCTCTGGTTACTGACTAGGGTTTGTGTACCTCTCTTTTTAAAGCTTGATAAAATTTTCAGCTTTCACTTTTTATTGGGACATCTGATACTGTTCTGGTAGGAAGTAGCTTTTGGGTCACAGATGATGAAAAAAAATGGAAGCAGTTTTTAACCTGTTCATACTGCATTTTTAGAAACTAATAAGAGAAATTTTACCATATTTGATAATTATTTTTTCCTACCCACAGTCACTGAAGACTAAAACTATTTAGAGTAAAATGAATAAGCTTTGAATTAACACTTAAAATAAGCAACTAGGAAAATCTGAAAAGACATGTATTTTAAATTTTTGATATTCATCAAAAGCCTATTTTCTTTTCCAATTTCTACCTATGAAAACCAGAGAAGAACAAAACAATATCAGATCAAATAACAAGAAGAGAAGCTCTGCATTTTAAAGCACACAAAAAATTAGCAGTTATTAGAAATTAGTTATTCAAATGTTGTCTATTCTACTGTTATTTTTTGATATAAAATTTTATATACACACCTCTATTTTAAACTGTCCTCCCCACTCATTTTTCTTCCACTGTTTATTTTTTCCTGTAACACCACAACACACCTTCAATACACACATCTTTACAGAGGCTGTATCTTCCAAAATGGTCTATTTCTGCTCCCCTCTATTCCACCCTGTATCTATCACAAATGAAAATCCACGACTCTTCTCTAGCTGGCTTTAAATAACCTCTCCCTTTCCCTTCATGCAGCTGAGGAGAAGCTAAAAGGTAGGAAAGCAAAGCATCAATTCCTACCATCAGATACAGCTGGTAAGTCAGTCTTTTCATGTTAAAGCTCTAAGTAGAATGGGGCAACTTGCCTAAGCTTATCCTGTGACATTTTCTAGGCAGGAAAACATAGTACACGGGTAAACTAATGATTACCTAGACATGACAAGTGCTCCAAAAACTGTATTTGGTTTTAAGACTGCAACTGTTTTTCAAAATCTACACCTGGGCTCAATGCAGTAATTCATCTGCTGTATTAGAGAGAAACTTCACCACACACAGCTTCACCTAAAAAGAGAACCGATATCGGCAGGATGAGTATGCTCTTTTTGGACTGTTTAATATGTGACATCATGACATAAAGTGCCTTTTCACTCAGAGATGGGATGTTGTTTCTTTTGTCCCCTGCCCATTTCACATCTACTTTTTATAGTACTTGATGAGTCACAGCAAGACAGACAACTTAGATGAATTGGATCATAGCCAGTAAAACCCATCTAACAGCTGCTCTCTACCTCTGCAAAAGAAACATCCTTCATCATAAGATCTGTTAAAATAAGCTGTCAATAAAAATTCCCTGCATTTATCTGGGAAAAAGTTGCTAGCAGAAAAGGCCAGTGCAATAAAACTAGAGACAGGCACTGCAGCATCAGCCAGCATTCAGTGAGGAAACAAAATCAAATTGCTCTTTTACTTTTAATTAGGATTAGGCAGAAGAAAATACAGGGCCAAATATTCAGAGTTTGTAAATCACCTGAGATCCACTAAACTTTACACCTACTGACATCACTAAAAATACAAGTGTCTTTCTCTGGAAATGAAATGCTGAAGAGAGAGGAAGGTGTTTAATGCTTATTAACATCCTGTACATCCAATGTTTTCCTTTCAGTGCAGTGCCATATATACTAGTCTACCCTGAGCAGATTAGCAATTTCTAAACAGAAAATGCCAGACCGTGGTCCTGCATGTGGTATCTAGTTTAACTGCAGGCCATAAGCTGTACTGCCTGGGTATACCAGCTGCTCTACTGCTGGGTATGAAACAGCACATTATTTCTCTATGCACTGCACAGATAAAGGAATAACCTTAACAGGTAGTCTTGTTACAAAACCACTAATAAAGTAATTTTACATGTGATGAAAATAAGGCAGTGAGACAGTAAGTAAATTGTCCAGCCGCAGGCAGAGCCAGAAGTAGGGAAGAGATTTTCAATTCCAAATCTGTTGCTGTCACTTCTAGACCATATTTTCATCTTCTTAATTGTCCACTATTGATCTCCGTATAGAGCTCATTTCAAACTCCATATGTCTTAAGCAGAAAAGACAACACCAGCTGATCTTTATTGGCATGAAGGCACTCCGTTGTCTTGGACTGATCTACTAAGAACAAAACAAGGTTCAAAACAATCCAGCCCAAGGCATTACAGCTGAGGAAAAAGTGATTAATCTTCTGTTCTTCCAAGGTTTCACAATACTACTTTTTTCTTATAGAAAATTACTAATCAGCATTTCTAGAATTTCATCACTACTGCTTAGATGAGAGCTAGGAAGATGCAAATAAAATACACTCAAAAAAAAAGAGATTCTTTTAGAACTTTGAAGCACCTTGTTGCCCTGCATAAGCTTATGAAGCCTCAAGATTCAAGTAACTTACCCACTCCACAGAATTGGGTGGACAGAGGAGACCTGGTTCTTTAAAATAAGTGGGCAGAGCTGCATCTCTCTGTTTAAAATTAAGTAGTAGTGAAGTCCTCAAAATCAAATTTAGAGTATACTGAAGTGTGTACATGTCTCACAGGCTCCTTATCAAGGGATGACAATCATTCAGACACCACAGAGGATTACTTTGGTTAGTACCCAGCTTCATATCCTGCCTCTCCAAGAGCCTGGATAAGAGGGGACACTGCATTAGCTAAGAATGTCTACTGACCTTCACTGAAGACTGTGGAACCTAGTAAAACATGAGTGCTTTTTATCAGTTAGGTTGTTTGTAGAAAAAAAGTTTTCAAATTAGTTTTCAAAAAGTTTCAAATTAGCTGCTAACTGAAGGCCTAGTCACATGATAATTTGAAAACAGATTTTAATGTTTGAGATTTGATTGCAAAGCTGTCATAGATTACATTGGTCAGTGCTATTTCCCACTGCCAGTGGTTATGGGACTTGCACAGAATATCAAACTCAAGTTCTCCCCTTTTCATCGGAGTGAGTTGAATCTGTAGCTCCCACTGTAAACATCTGGCTATTTCATAGGCTTGGGTAAGAACCTTGTGCTCCCTATTTCTCCCACTGACAGCATTCCTTAAAAAAATGGGCCTGAATATTTTAAAGTAAAAAGACTGCAAGTCAACCAGTCATCTTCCATTCCTTTTAAAGTGACCATGAATTTGGCTTCTGCATTTGTCTTTGGGCATCCTGTTCACTTAGAGATGAAACATGGCAACCCACACATAGTGCACAACCTTTGCGTATTCCTTTCTAAAGAGCTTTAGTATAACTTGCTTTTATTTACCATGAATTCCTTTTTCTAATCACTGATCTGAATCCTTCCCTCTATAGATAATCCTTACTGAAAGAGACAAACAAAGTTTCAGTGCTTTCTTACTGTACATTTTATTCTTGCATTGTAAATTAATGTATTTTGCTTTAAGGCATTTTCCTTCACATTCTTTTAACCAGAAATGAGCTGACTGTTCATCAGTAGCTGTGGGATACAGCAAAGAGAGAGCAAAATGAACTGCAGGGCTATGCCCTGCTTCCTTTGGGAATGAAGGAACAAATCCAATAAAAGACTTGCACATCTTTTATCTAACTTTCCAAAGACTGCATCACAGAGCACAAACAACATTCAGGGTACTCTACCCTGGCAATAGACAGATTTTATTATTCCACTGACACTACAAACTGAGCAAGAAATGGTCTCAAGTCTTCAGACTGATCATACAATTGCTAAAATTTCACCAACAGAAGTACACCAAAAATGGTGTAAATCCGTTCCACACTGCAGCTTCCATCATGTGAGACACTCGGAAATTAGATAGTTTGCCAGTCACAGCAGTCTCCTGGTAAGGCACCTAATTATTCCCTGCTTGCCCAACACTATGTAATGTTCATTCTTTTGGTTTCATAGTGAAACACAGCAAAGAGTGAAAGAGGAAGCAGTGATGCTCTCCTCACTCTTCTTGCATGAGTGATAGCTAAGGGTTGGGAATTCACAGTGAGGAAAGGATAGCTCTTGGTTCATCGTTCTTTAGCTAGGGGTGGGCTTAACTGTGTACCTACCAAGGGAAAAATGACCCATGCAGAGCACTGAATAAGGAGCTGAGAGGTGCAGCACAGTAAATCAAAGTTTGCAAAGTAGAGGAAGTAGTGCAACTTCATAATTGAGAACTCATATGAAAGAAATTAACCTGATACCTTTTCCCTGGGCTGCCCACATGCATCATCCAACAACTAGCAAGTTGACAAATCTAGACCTGGCAAGTCTAAAGCAAAGCCAGAAAAGGAGTCAGGCCCCCAGGTGCTAAAAATCAAGCACTGGTCAGTAGGTCAGCGCTCATTTCCCAGGAACAACATCCCATCCCACAATCTCACTAAAGCCCTTGAAGCCTGTTCTCCACTCATCTGAGTGAGATCAGTTCAGTTCCATGCTTACTTTCCAGAAGCCTCTTAATAATTACATTACTCAATATTCATTTTTTCCAATAAAAGTTTTATGGAATTATTAAATAAATTTTAAAAACAGCTTGCTGGAAAACAATGTTATGCCTTTGAAATCTACAGCATTTACACCAAATTCCTTTCATTATGTATATGCTTTCTACTTTATAATTAAAACAGCTTTAAAACACAAAACAGCTTTTATACACAAGCCTTCTAAACTATTTTCTCTCATGAGAAATAACAGCCTTCCATTTATATAGCCTTGTTATATGAGAATTTTCATGTAAAAGAAGAATAATGTTGCACAAATGCATAGGCATTTTTGGCCACAGAACTAATACACAAAGTCATTAAGTTTTCATACTGAAATTTGGTATGTACCAAAAATGCTGATGAAGATATTGAGTTCTTATACTGATAAAAAGAGATTAGGAAGTTTTACTTTAGGCAGAGAGAACACTCAGTAATCTCTTGAACTATCCAGTTTCAGGAGATTCTTTGACTGCTGGACCCTGTGAACAGCATTTCCAGCATTACATTTCCTTAAGTCAAATGTAATGCTGGAAACATATGATTGAAATTTCGTTGAAGTTTCATTGTGTGTGTGTCTGTGTTTATTACTAGAAATGGCTGCATGAGCCACCTTCTCTACTAACTGTAGAAAAATAAATTTTGTTCCTCATGCTGATACCTTCAGGGTATCTTTTGCGGATCATACGCAAACATAAAATAAGGAGAACGCATAATTTTGGGTGTCCATGCTAAAATTTCATCTTATATATAAAGATGAAAAAACGATGTTTCATAAATATAAAAAACCAAAGAAACAAACAAAAAGATTAAGACTGTAATAAATGCTACTTTTGAAATAAAATGGTACAAGAAACATTACAGGAGTATCACCTTTACTCTAACATAGGTAATCTAGTAGAACCTATTATTGCAACAAGTGAAGTTTTTACTATGTCACTTTACACCAAAAAGGCTCACTCAACCACCACCTCCACCCACCCTTCCCCATCAGGAACATATCAGTTTCATTGAACTTTTTTCACTGAAGATTTTTTTCAGGCTCAGAGAAAAGAACAAGTCATGCAGTACCACTAGGGTTTGAAGAGTTTCCAAGTTATTCTCTTAAGTTCAAGTATGCCTTATTAATGTCAATAAATTAATGGACATTACAGGTTAGTTAATCATTGTACTCTACTGACTTTCACCTACTGTAGCTAGCTAGCCTAAGCTTTCTGCAGGGCACTAGATTTATTGGACCTCTATGACAATGTTCTTTCCAATTTTTCACCTGTACTACTTTTCTGGAAAAAAAAAAAAATTAAAATCAACTGTCTGTATTTTTGGCCTACCTCTGTTGGATCTGGCTGGGATGGAGTTCATTTTATTCATAGCAGCTCCTATGGTGCTGTTGAAGTTCTGTGACTAGAACAAGGCTGATAATGTTTTAACTCATGTCGAACAGTGCTTGCACAGCATCAAGGCTTTCTCTGCTTCTCACTCTGCTCTCCCAGTGAACAGATTCAGTATTGTGCAAGAGGTTGGGACAAGGCACAACCAGGCAGATGGTCCAAATCAACCAATGAGATATCCCATGCCCTATAACATTATGCTCAGCAAAAGAGGCAAGTTAGCCATCTTTTTCTTGAGAACTGGCTGGGCACTGGTCTACCCAAGTGACTGCTTTTGCATCACTGGTGGGTTTTTTTCTCTTTTCTTCCACTTCTTCACTTATTACATATATTTTATATTACATATATTTTATCTGAACTCACACTTGATTTTACTCTTCCTTTTCTCTTTCCCCCATCCCACCGCAAAGGTGGGAGAGCAGTCTAGGGGCAGTGAGCAAGCAGCTGCGTGGTGCTTAGCTGCCTACTGGGGTTAATCCTCAACACCACTGTAGTTCAGTGATACAAAAAAAATGTCTCCTGCTCATGTCTGCTGCCTGCAACTTCAGTCAGAAGAGAGTGAAGGATTTGCCAGTTCAAAACTGTCATAGCATGTGAGAGAGAAGAAGAATAAAACGGTGAGTGGTACTCTCAGTACCACCAAGAGTAGCAGACTTAGACATGGAGTGAATAACTGACTATTGCTGCTGCACATTTTGAAATGGCATCTAGTTCTGTGTGAAGACATAAAGACACAGGAGATTTCCCTATTTTGTCTAGTGGCTTATGTCACCACCCAATTAACAAACCACCATCATTATATCTTTTGAATTTATCTGCCTTTACCCCTACACTCTTACTTTTCCTTCTGTTTTCCTCTTCTAATTAGAAAAATATACCCTGTATTTTTCTTGAGAAGATGCTTATGCTTTATATTTCAATACTTACCTCTCTATGTCCTTGAAAAAAAAAGTCCACCAAATACAACACCAACAACATCAACCAAGTGATATTTATTTTATCACTAAATATATTTCTCTCATTCCTTGAACCTTTCTTTGTATCTCATTTTTGAAGTTAAAGTTGAACACACCATTAGTCGCCACCAATTCAATGCAATGATTCAAAATATGGGTCAGATGCCCAATGTGATACACAAAAACTATTAGTAACTCGGTATATCAAAAGGACAATTTCCCAAAGGATTCCTTATTATTTTAAAGAGTTTTGAAGGAAAACTTTCAGAAACTCTGGCTTCTTTAGATTGGTTTATTGGATGACATCCTAAAATTTCTGATGACTTTCAAACAGCTCATAATACTGTACTGATCGGAACAATCACAGAGAGGCAGGCAGACTAAAAAATGGCCCTGTATTTCAGACAGCAATTTATGCTTAAAGATCCTTGAATCTTTTCACATACTGTGAATCTTTTCACTTCACTGTGCCTTATCTTCACATATGCTGTAACATTATATATAGGTAGCGAGGCACCACACCTCTGCATTCAAGAATATTCAACGTGAAAATACTCTTTGCTATCATTTCAGCATTAAGAAGATTGGTGCTTTTTGATCTCCTAAAAAAAGACCAGCAGTTGGCATGAACTGGCTGTGGTACTTCAGGGACTTTTGTAACCTGAGAGCAGAGAGCAAAGTGTTTCAGCACATTCAAATTTCAGAGCTTCACATGAACCAACAGCAGTGTATTCCACTGCTCTCTCCCCAGTGCTGAAACAGCCTTCAAAAGCAACACATTTTTTTTGGTAAGAATTCTCAGGGATTACATCAATAGTTTATATCTTAACCTCTTCTAACTATCTTGTAATGTTCAACAGGGATGGAAATTTTCAGCTTGTACATTGTAAATATACACAGTATAAGTATATAAATGTGAATTTCCATATATTGTGCCATATCTAGTTACTGACTTTGGAAGACTAGTAAACTTTCATTCTTAAAATCTGCACAAAAAACTAGCACTCAAATTACAAGCAGTAGAGCCTAGTAGGAATAAACATATTAAATACCTTCTGCTTAGTCAGAATGAATTATATCTTCAGACACAGACAATGCAAAGGGCTTCCTGTAATTGTTTCATTGATAAAAAAGGTTCCACTCATAAAATGGATAAAACTAAGCCGAGAATGAGGTAACTTAAAGATTCAAATAAAGAATTCTTTCCAAGGGAGATTCACTGCCATCAAACCATTACTATTATCTGTTATTTGTGATTTGCAAAATAGTGATTTTACTAATAGATCAGTTTACTGATCTGAAACTAAACCTTCTGCACTCTTGAAGTCAGAAACTCATTTTTAAATGAACTACACCTTATGTGTGTTTCTTTCAAAACACAGGAGGGGAAGATTTGACTGGATAAATGATGCTGTTACCCAAGAACAAACACAACACAAAGCTATTTATATTATCTTGCCTACACAGCACAGTATAACATTTTCCTTCTATATAATAGCATACTCTGCATTTACAGAACAGAGATATTATATGTTATGACAGAACTGTTTTATCCTGTTCAAAAAATGACATGCATCAATGGGAAAATATCAAAAGAGCACAAGGAGAAGATTTTTTATTATTACAGACATGGTAGTCTGTCGTAAATTAGCAAGGCCATTATAAGCCAGAACACCAATATGCACTCCCTGACAGAAGCCCATTTCAGAAGCTGGTGACATTTTGATTAATGCTATATAATAGCACTGCATTTCACATGCTATATATCTTTAGAAAAGGATTGCAGCTTGGACAGGATTTCACCTTAGTTCTTGCCAGACGACATTAAGAAGCTGGATATATACCTCAGTTAAATGCTTGATTATGGCTACTAATTGCTGCTCAAATTAAGACAAAGACCAAAAAGTCTAATAACTGCATTTTGGAATAAAGGGTTTCTTATTTTTTATACCGTGTCAATAAAAGCACAAAAAACATCCAGTGAGCTACAGGCATTAATAAGAGATAATATGCTTTCAGAAGTTAAAACCATTCAGTTGATTGCATTAAGCACAGCTTATGCTTGCAAATTTTCCTGGATGTTTTTCTGCTGGAAACTGTTTCATAGGTGATCGGTTTCTGTAATGGCTTCATTGTTTCATACAAAAGCAAGTCAGGGCCTTATTGGAAAAGCTGCATCAGGGATCTGAGGTGTAACACTACTGAGTCACAAACCCACAGTGTGTTTTGTGATGCCTGCATTAAAAAAATTTGGGATCACCAACGTGTTTCTAAACATGGCTGAGTTTGAGCTCCAGAGATAGTCATCAAAACCAGGTAGAAAACAAGACATAGGTGCCATGTTTTAAATAATGTAGAAAGAAATATTTTAAAAGAGATTTCCTATTTACCTGACACACCTCCAGGGAAGGAGTTTCTATACATTCAATCCCACATTAGGAATAATTGACAAGGAATAAGAAACAACGGGCCCAATGCCACATACAAATTGTAAGGAGGCATATGTAGAATTTTGTAATTCATCTGCCTTCAGCTTCCTAAATCAGGTCCTTGATTTTACAACAGCACTCACACCAACCTCATCCTCACAGCTCCCTTTCCTGCCTCTCTGTCTGGATGTTAGAAAGGCAAGATTAAAAAAAGAAAAAAATACAAGTGCTTTTCATCATATGGGTAATCTGCTAAAATCAAGGAGAAAAACCTAGTTTCTTTTCAGGAAACATGAGGACAATATTGTACGTTTTAAAATAATACAGCTTTCACATGCCTTTTGCCAGTAGCCAGAGTAAGGCACTCTGAAGAAGGTGAGACACTTCTGTTGGTTGTTGATTCAAGTGAAACCAGTGAGACACATCAGTGTACGAGAGGTGAAACTTAGCAGGCCTGCATGGTTTTTATTTGGATTCTTTACTTTGAAGTCAACTGGGCTGATCAGTTTTAAGAGACAAAATGCTCTTATATAGTGTGTTTTATTCGACTGGCAGATACAGAGCACCAATTGTATTTGAGACACGCAGAGTGTAGGCTATATCCAGAGACTGTAAACAGAATATATTGTGGTCAGTAAACCTTGAAAATTTGTGTGTCACTAAGAACTTCCTGAAATGCAAGAAATAACAATCAACTCTCCTTCAAGACTGATTCTCAGCCACACAATGTGGATGGATGTCAACATCTCACACAGTACCCACCTCTTCACTTACTGAGGACCACAGGAAAAAAAAACATCCACAAAGAAATTAATTTCAAATGGTAAGCAAAGTACTGTCTGAGGACGGCTGAATTTAGAAATATGATGACATGCATGCTCATGGTGCTGCTTTTAACTGTGGCTTTGTTTGAAATACATTTGTTACTGCTTTTTGGGACTTTACAGTGGCTCAAGGTTTCAATTTCTTTACAGCTTTCCCAAATTATATTGCCCTCAGGCTCATACTGGGGTTCTCCCTCCTTACAACTTATGCAGTTAGATCAAATTCCTTATGTTGGGTCAGCCCAGGCCTGTGTATTTTACTGTCTCTTGGGTGAATAGTGTCAGACAAGGAGAGATTAATGTATTATCACACAGCTTCTGATTTAAAATTAGCTTACCTACTGAATCTTTTTCAACTGGCCTTTTGAAAAGGATAATATATTCAAACCACCGAGCAAAGATGTCTCCTCTGGCATTGATTGAAATAAAAGAGCAGTTTTGCTCAAAGAGGATTCCCCTTCTGACCCTTCTTTCACTCAAGACTTTTGCCTGCAAATTTTGGTAACCTGAAGCAAACCTCTAGCCTATAGCCATTAACCTCATGAACCAAAGAAGGGTGCAACTTGGCAAGGGAAGTACCTATTTTACACTTTCCTTCCACCATCAAAGCCCTCATTTTGTTTAATTTTCCAATCACTGTTCATTTATGCATTACAAGGTAATCTCTCCAATCACAAAAGAAATAATCAAAAGACTGCATTCATATACAATTAATGTTCAAATAGATTGTGAGTGGAAGTCAGTTTTTGCTTTGACTTATTTATATAAATGAACACCAGAAAGAGTCATACAGGTGAAGACCACAGAGTTTGATACATGAGCATGTTGGCTTAACCAGTTGAGTTTCTTTCTGCTTTGATGCACCCATACAGAGAACTGACATTTATTTGACAATGAAATGTCTGTATTAATCCCATTACAGCCTATACTACATGACCATGTAGGCAAGAATATGATATACTAGGAATGAAGACTATACAAACAACTCAAACTATACAAAATTAATCTATCGCACCAGAAAGGACTAGTAATAAAATTTGCATAGAATCACGTTAAAATCTTACTGATGTCATATGCCCACAACAATACACCTGCTTTTACAAAAATAAAAGGGAAAATTCTATGTTGGATCCTCTACTTTTGCTGTACAGCTATGTTGATAATTTTGGAGATGAAGATTGCCTACTCATAAGTGATTTAGGGCCAAAATTATCACTAGGTGTGATAAAAATATTTAATGAAAATAGGATTTTTAGAATGCCTTTTAAAAATACAAGAAGGGCAAAGACTGGAGAAGTGTGAGCTACAGCATATTTAAGATCTTACAGAAACTTTCTTCAAACTCTATCTAATGTTCAAGAGCAAGTACATTTGCTACCCCCTCAGTCGCCAGCATTATTGTAGCTGTTTCACACTGAAGCTACAGAAATCAGAAAGTGCATCATTAGGGGATATCAGCAGGAAATCTCCTTCCCACAGTGAAACTTTTCTACTTCTATTTCCTTTGATAGACTGAGATTCAGAAAAAAAGAATGCTTGCCATTGCTGGCTCTTCAAATGCACAGCACAAGTAAAGGCGTTCTGCTCAAAAAGCAATGCCCCACAACACTTCTTTTCCAAGTACTTGAGGATGGACTGAATGCTTACAATACAGCTGTGAAACATTCATGCTTGCTGCAGTCATGGTGAGCTTGCAAGAATCAAAGGCCCTCAGGCCTTAAAAGACCATCAAAAATACTGGTTAGTAAAGGATTTTATTACTTGGAAAACCGACCTCCCAGATTCACAAGTTGCTCAAAGTAAGATAGTGTAAAAATCTACCCCCACTTCACAGTATCTGCCATGTTTTTTCAGCAGATAAAACTGTTTTTGCTTCAAGCAGATATACTACTAACAAGTTTGAAGTTTGAGACGTTTTATCACATGGTATGAAGTAGGCTTTAGCATTTTTAATAAAACAGTTGATTTCAGAGGGTACACAGTATTTCCTTTTTATCATAGCCTGTAAGTGACAGGAAGCTCATCTTTGGTTTTAAAACGTGTTTTACTGTGATATTTTTCAATTTTTTTTTTAAATCTTTCATTTCCAGCATTTTTATAATTATGTGTTTCAAGATGAATGTGAATTACCATATGGTTTAAAATGCAGTAATTTTGCATGAGGCACACCTGGCTAAGTTAAGATAATGGCATTTTTGTCTGTATCATATTCAGTGCTTAACTCATAATCAAAAACTAGTAGGGATCTCACAAAATTCTTGATGAGCTGTAAATGAGCCTCCATCAATCCACAACCCTAAAGCAAAATCCATTTTGTTGCTTCAACGTTTTTACATGTGCCACCCTATGTGAGTGTAGTAAATTGGTGATAGACCCAATAAGGGTCAAGTTCTTCATGCTATCTTTGACACTCAGCAGCTGATTTTAGGAACCAGAAACTTCATGCTTGCATGTGAAAGTGTCGGTGATACTGTTTTCTCAGCTTGCACCCACAATTTGTACGGATATACAAATTTCCTCACAAAGAATGACTAAAGACCTACGTACAGAAGATCCACTCATATTTTAGCTGCCTCAGTAAGCCTTACACACCAGGTTATAAGAAACCTTCTGCCCAGATGCTTATATGCCAAAGCATCTAAAAGTGCCTAAAACTATTACAAAAATAATACTGCATTACAAGACATTTTGCTATTGCACTTCCATATTTGCCATCCTGAACAGCATGGTGCTATAGCCTATACTGCATAGGGCCAGTCAGAATTCATAAATTATACACCACTGCACTTACTTCCTGTGAGTAGCTCAGCACACACCTGACACAAGCTCACAATACCCAATTAAGTGCAAAGTACAGTACGAGAAATACAGTGGAAGAAAAGGCACCTTGGCAATAATAACCTATTGGTAGTAGGATCTTGGTCTAAAAAGTCTACAAAAGCCTAAACTGGTCCCTCAGTGCACTTTTTTCTTAACATGGAACAAGCGTCTGAGAAACACTGCGAAATTCAAGGAGACAGAAGGAAAGAAGTGACCTGACACGGGAAGAAAAGAAAGAACCCAGAGCCCACGCCATTCATCCCACCTCTGTGGAGGGCAAAGCAACAAGAGACCTGCTGGCCTCTTCCTAGGGACAGGGCTTTATCTATTGGGCTACAGTCACGCACTTTCACAGCATGAATGCCTTAACTGGAAGGTATGCCACTCACGTTTCTTAAAAATTATCAAATGAAGTAGAAACACTACATTCTGCATTATGCCAGAATAACTCCTGTGTCCCAAGATCACTTTATAAGTGAATATATAATCACAAATTTACCAATAAAATTTTGTCAGGTCATCTATTTCCCCACAAACTACTTTTCTTTAAACTAAACACAAGAAGCCTTAATCTGTTTATCTGTACAACAATTAGATACTCCCTGCCAAATTTGTGTGCTTACCTTTGAAATGCAAAATAGAAAGAGGGAAACACATGAAATATTAGAGGAACTCAATGTATTTATGCTGTCTATATTCTAAGTGAAGCAGCACCTACGTTCCTAGCCATATGCCAACCCACTTAAGCAACAGTTTCACCAATATCACTCTCATGAGAAATGTTTTGCAGGACTCAAGGTGCTCCAGTGCAAATAACTCAGTAAAGATGAAGAAGAACTCTACAGGGAAAGCTCCTCTTTGTAAAGGAAAAAGTTAGAGAGCTAAATTTTAATGCTACTTTCATATTTAAATTACTATTAAAAAAAGGATACTTTGCATTTTTATAGCATGTATTTATAGTAATTTCAAAACACTCTGCACAATGAATAAATTCCATTTCTTACCTCCCATGAAGTATGAGAACATCACCCTGATTTTAATAGGCAGAAGCTTAAGGTTTTGAGATTAAGCTATTTACCCTGGGTTACAAAGAAAGAATAAGGAGAGACAACAAATGCTATAACCCTCTCAGCTCCTCTTCTCCCTGCTACTCAACACTCAAGACCATGTTTCCCAGAGAAATTTAAAAATACACCTCTATTTAAAAGAAAAATAAATTAAACTTTATATTTGCTCTCAACACTGAAAGAAATATCCCTCTGACATAAAAGGGAATGCGCAGCTTTAGCAAAAGGGAAAGGATAAGTCAGCATGTTCTCAAGGTCTTCCTTTCAGTAGTCTTCTAACAGCTGCACAGTTCATTTGTCTTCCAAAATATTCTTCCAGCATAACTGATTCCAAATCATCCCCTCTAATAAACAACAAACTGTTCTATTTCTTCTTACTGGGAACACTGAAGCACAAAAGTCACATAAGCTTATGCAAAGGTACCTAAGGGCTCACTGTGAAACGTGGAATTAGCTAGAGATGAACAAATATATTTATTTGTTTTGATGGTATAAGTGAAAAATAGTTAAAGCAGTTTTATGTATGTGATTTTAGGTCAGTCTGGGGTTCTTTTTTTATCTATTGCTGTAGTGGAGAAAAAAGGCAAGAAAATGAAAAAAAAATATTCCTCCTCACATGAAATTAAATTATACTACATTTCAGTTACTAGAACTGCTAATAAATTTGACTTTTTCCAATATAAAAATATAATTAGAGATCATATGTTATTAGGGGGTTTTTTAAAATTGAAAACAATTCCATAAAACAACACTGAATTTTAAAAAAAATTCTGCTAGCTTCACTCTAGTTTGAAGTCTGTTCAAACTAAACTTAAAGATCCAACTTTCAGACACCACCTTCAGGGACTATAGTTACCAAGGAGGTAAGAGAGCCACTGAGTAAGGAGCTTCCTATCATAGCTCAAAAGCCACCTGTACTTACCCCCATAATTTCCTTCTGAGGGCTATAGCCTCTGGTGTTCAAGTCAACTGACCCTGACACGTGCTTCAAAAACCTTTAGATGTGTTTTTGTGACATGCTTTCTGCATGAGGGAATCCAGTAGCTAAGAGAAAACCTACATGAATCATGCCTATTGCATACAGCCAGCTGTGAAAAGAGAACTGGTGACATATGGGCCTTCAGCTCCAGGGTTGCAGATGTTATGTTGTGGGCTAAAGCTGATCAGGAAATCACACACGCATGCACACACACACGTTCTAGTTGAATACTTTCCATTTCTTCTGACAATAGTAAATACATGGATAGCCAAAAGGAACAAAGATAATCCAAAGAGATCACACCCTTATCACATCAATTTTCTTTTGGAAGAAATTGCAGGAAGTATAGATTTCCAAGACTGGATCGAAAAAGGCAGAAATACAGCGGAGATGTGCAACAACCATATAAGCTAGAAAAGTCAAGTTGTTAGTTGCAAAACTGTTAAGACCAAATTGAAGGATTTTGTAGCTATGGAAGTCAGCCTAATCACAGGATTTCAGGGATACTCCTCAAAACATTTTACTGGCCATTTCCTTTATAAAGAAGCTGGGGTATATAGTCTCTGTGGCTCTTTATAACTAACCGGTTAATATTTTTCTGAAATGTCACCTGGATTCCACCTGAGTTTATGTGCAAAAATAATACTAATATGAAAGTGCTCTTCTGAAGCAGCACATTAATTGTGAACCTCTTTAAGAAGGCCATACCAGAGCCAAAGGGCCAAGTTTCAACTGCATTAATCACACCAAGGTGATGGAGCAACAGAGATTGGTGAATTTTGCTCCTAAATATATCAAACACACATTACTTTCTTAGAAGTAGATAACCTCGTAGGTTTCAGTGTGTCAGAGGTAATATTCAAATTGTCATGAGTGGTTGTGAATTGAGCTCAGAAATGAGATACTACTGATTGAGAAATTTTAAAATACCAAAACCTTAGAGAGAATATATACAGGGAATTATTTCCATGCATCTAAAATAACACCTCTGTTTGTTATGAAACAACAATTGTGCTGGATATTTACTCAGGACATAATTATCCTCATTTACTATATGAGCCTGAGCAGATGAAACAAAAAAGCACAGTTCTACCAGTTCTAATACCAAAGCTTGTTTTCTGCTAATTTGGAGTACTGCAGTTTCTCATACAGTGTGTTGCCCTGCATCTACCACCATCCTGTAACAAAAAGTAGATAAGCATCTATCCTTGGAGAAGGCATACCTGCATGGGATACAGAGCTGATGACACCATCCTGCACTACATAAGCTTCCCGGTCCCAGTGGGATTTGGGGCTTTGTAGGGGGGAGAGGTACATGTCTGTTTGAGGGACTTAGGTCAGCCACCAGCCATGATCCATTGCTGCTGCAGCAATCCCACAGCCCACCTGAGATGTGCACCTATCAGTGCAGAGGTTTCATGTAAGCAAGGTGTGAAACACTACCTGAAACCCCTTGTCTGTGCTCTATTCTGGGACCTTTCCCCCTCTTCCTACAGGAGAGATGTTAACGCTAAAAGAGAATCCAGAACAATATTTCTTAAGGAAAGACAGAACTTTTGCCCACGAATTCTTCTGAAAGGTGACTGCACAGGGCCTTAAACCCCAACCTCATCATCACCAGGCAGCTGCTAGACACAGTGCTTCAAGCAGTGGTTGACAGGAGCTGAAATATCAGCACATGGGAACTAGACTCTGTTTCTTTTAGAAACTGCTTTTTCCACAGAGGTTGATACTTTAGTTCAGGCCTAAAAGCTATTTATCTTCAAGCTAACACAGAGAATCCCAAACAGCAAAGAAAATTCAACAAGTAGAAAGAAAGTGCCATGGGCACACAAAGACCCCAGTCCCACAGAACCCACCTGTTTCACAAGGTTTGAAAGAATTTCTTATTTTCACTGTTGTCTTAACAACAGATGAATTCAGCTATAACCCATCTAATGCGTCTCCCTCATTTATCATCTGTAAGTCAGACTGTCTTTTGAGGTCCAAAGTATTTTATAGATATTTAGATATATAGATATATAAAAATACATATTTATTGCCCAGTCTGTACAATACTAAAGCTCTACAGTTGCATTGGAACAATATAATAATACTGTTAATTTCCTAGTGTTTAGGGATTTGTGCCTTTCTTTAAACCTGGATTGGAACCTATGAGTTTGAAAACCTTAGTTATTTCACCCTTCACAGGAATAATTCTGGGAAGTTCTGTAGCCACTATTGTACAGCATGAATGATTTATCAATCTCTTTCCTTTCTTTTTTTTTATCCCTTTAATGAAAAGAAAAAATATGCATTTAAGTGTTCCCTGATTCAGGACCTACTTTACTAATGTAAGGCAAAGTGTAACTCAAAAAAACCCCAAAACATGTTGCATGTAGGATTGCAGATTTTACATGGTCTCTACTTCAAGATACATAGTGTAGAATACGTTTCCTGTGTACCAAATTACAGTACCTGAATTTCTCAAAGCACAGCAGGGGTGCTTGTTTCTTGTCTTCTTAAATACATTTCAGATCATTCTAAGTATTTAATAAGAAGATATAATGGGCAAAAGCAGAAAAAGCTATATAAATATTTTAATAGAGTACCATTTTTATTCACTTCAGTTTTGAAACTGCTTTTTTTAGCAGGTGGGAGGCCTTAACTTCCCTCATTTTAAGGGTAAATTATAATTAAACCTGTCATTTACATATGAGAGTAAACCAAGGATATTTTGGTAGGGAAGATACAGTTCTGACAGCTAGGTGCTCCTTTAAACACTTCACTTGTTTTCACTCTCATAACCTACAGCCTACAAAACAGAAACACGAGAAAAAAAATGCCATCACTATAATTAGTGAGAAAGGGTTTCATTCTTCATACATCTTAGCCCTATTCTGCAGGAGATGACATCAAGAGCCTCGAGAACGGCATCATGCCAGCAAACCTCAGCAAGCTGCTGTCACGTGTATGTTGATACCACTCACCACTATTCAGGAGGGCATCAGCACCTTTAAGGAGGGGGATCTTGATGCAAATCGGAAGATGATTTTCTGCGTAGTAGTGGCAGGGGTAGAGAAGAACAGCAACATTACTACTGCATTCTGCTCTCCTTATAGTTCATGCAAAGAGGAATGGCATTTTCTTTGCAAATTATCAACAGCCAGTCAATTTCAGGAAAAGTAATTAAGCCTCATCTAGCTGCCAGTCATGTTTGTTTCTGGACAAATATTTCAAATCAGTTGTATTTTGTAAATGGGTAAGGGGGGGGGGGAGTTTTTCTTCATCTAAACCCCCAAAATTCTATATAAAATAAGCTACACAACTCTGCAACAAGCTTTCTAACGAATGCTTCCAATACCTCAAGGGAAAAAAAAAACCAAACCAAACCTGCTACATCTCATGAATTCAGATATGAAGACTTCCTAGAAAAGGCTTTCATTTCAGATTTGTGAGATGCTTTATGAAACAAAGGCTTTCAAAATTTCTTTTGTATGATCCCAGTCTGTTAGATGAAGCTATAGGGATGAGCAAAAGGGCTGCTGAATAGGTTAAGAGAATAGCTAAGAACATCCTTTGCTCACCATCCTGACTTGTCATAATATGTCATTGCTTTAGGAGAAAGAAGACAAAACAAACCATGTTTGATTGCATTGTTGATATGATTTTAACCTCAGGATAAACATCTGGACCAACTCTCAGCATCATTATGATTTGTTGTCTCTATTAGCCCAGAATACACAGTTCTGGAGCAAGACCACAGTAATGCTAAACCACTGGGTGTTGACAAAGCAAAAAGGCTCTCTCTTTCCCAAAAAACTACAGATATTTGAACAAAAGGACAGAAAATATAAAAAAGCCCAAAATAATAAAAAACCTCAATGGCATAATACAAATGATAATGGCATTTCTATTTGAGGAGGGTCTTTAGCAAACCTTTTGAAATAGCATAAATTTTACTGTAACTTCTACCACACAGAAAGAGCCTATCAACCACATCTGTAGGCAAAACCCCTTGAGAAACACCTGAATCCTACATGAATGAACGTGACTGACCAACAAGGAATGTACCCATTCCCTATCCCAGGAGGTGAAACCAAGATACAAATCTAAAGCAGACACTCAAACACCAGAAATTTTCCTCAGTTTCTCTAAACATTTATTAAACAAACCTTTGCTAAATTTTTCAAACCAAAAGCTGAACAGCCTGCCTGCAGTGTTTCTTCTGCCGAGCATAATCACTGAGCACATTTACAATGTTTTGTAACTGTGACTTTAGCACATTATCATCGTTAGGTTTAAAATGTAATCTAATGTTATACTAAAATTTGCTCTTATATTTTATCTACGTGATTATCACCAAAACTGAAGAGAAACTGTATTTGAAGACCATGCAACTCCTTTAACATAATTTGAGAGTGACCACCAGCATAGAGAAGCCCACTGGCATAACAGAGGCTTCAGAGTTAGACCCAGACTAAAGATGGAAGGGGCAGGAAGTCTGTGCCAGCCTCTAGATTAGCCACGTGGATAGCTATTTGTCTTCCTACATTCAGGGAGAAGGAATTTCTCAAAAGCATCCATGATTTTTGCAATAAGTCCTATTTTCAAATAATTGCCTCATTGAAACAGTAGAGATTTATCTTTACAGATACAAGGTATATTATACTAGCTCTTCCTCTTATGAAAGAGATTCTTGATTTGTTTTGGGAGTTGGGGGGTGGGAGTGTTTTTTTTAAAGGTTTTTCTGAGCCTTAAAAAATATTTGTTCTTCTGCCTTTTCAAGCTAGAGGACGATGAGATCATATTTTGTGTTTTAGAAGTCTGTAAGCCTTCCTTTGGAAAATCACTATGTTTATGCACAAGCATTGAACAGTACCACTTGACAAGGTTATCGTCAAAAAACTGGTTTTCTCCCTAGCAGGTCCAGCATAGGAATGCATGTACAACACAGTCATTCGGTGAACTGGAATTCAACTGAATTACAAGGAAATTTGTGAATTAGTATAAATTCTTCTTATTATTATAACATTTCTGCATCACTGATTTCATGAACTATTAAAAAAAAAAAATTACTTCTTCCCTATCCCTCATTTCACCTACACACAGGACAAGCATTGTTTCTCTGGCACAACAAGGGGTATGCCAAATTATTTGAACTGACAACTCAGTTTTGACAAGTTTTTCTCTGAAATTGGGATTACTGTTGTCATTGATCATAGGACCAGACACTACACCTGAAAGAACGACGATATGTCTTCATCAACACTACTTAGAGTGAAGGAAAGTGTTCAAATTACTATTCTGTTTAGCTGTATGCATTTCTCATGATATTTAAAATGAAGATGGATTGATTTCAGAACTTTCACAAAATTTGCAATTGGTATATAATGGGAAGGAAAGATAAATACTGATCTTTGAGAACTTTGAGAATCTTTGAGGAGGGTAAGATCCATACCAGTGAAAGACTTGTGAGTCTCTGAGTTGTGGTTAGCACTTCACAGGAAGTCTAGCGTCAAACAAGCTTCCCCAGTTACCTGAGAGAGACCCTGCAGGGAAACATTACTATTTGCTGCCTCTGTCCTGTATAGAAATCAGCTCACCCATGCCACTACATCATACATCACAATCCCATTTCAAACCACATTATTTCTCCAGCTCACAAAAGACTCTAAAAGGGAAAACAGGAGAACATGAACTAAGTAATATTGACAGGTTAAATTTAATAGACTAAAGTTTTAGGAGGATTGTAAATCAGAGTCATTCAGACTTTGAAGGCATCTGAAAAGTATTTCAGACATCTAAAAAGAATACTTGAAGAAATTAATCAGCTGAAACATCATTGTGAGTCCTGAATACAAACTGATCATTATATACAGTGGCAGGGGGTGTCTTTCTGTATGTCCATAAACACACACTTCCAGTGATATTACTGGAGAGAAGAACAGTCTAATTAGTGTTGTATATCTATCTATTTATTTTTTTAGTCTTGGGATTTCTTGAATAAATTTAATTAAACTGTGCCTGTGCTTTCACGCTTTGAGAGCTTGCCATGGGTGGGTTGAAATGTGCATTCTTGATAGACTGTTCCATTTGCTTAGCAGTCTTGGAGGGAGGGGGGCGGGGGGAAGGCAAAAGAAAGCATGTCTGCTGAGTCACTTTGACTAAAACCTCCATTTCTGCTTCACTCGAAATTTACATAAAATCATTAAATTTGCTTGTCTGATTATAAAAGGACAGAAACTGATTTTAATTCCAATAATCTGGTCACTTCACATTAGCATTATATATAGAGGACACAATGACACCATTTTTCCCTTTCTTTCGTGTTTTGGAATATAAAGTAGGTTACGTACCTCTGCATAGGTCTGTAATATATCAGTACTAGTTTACAAGCTGAAAGCCTACTATGACCTTGACAAGCAGGTAAGAATATAAAACACGGTTTTTAATTCAATGTTATCTAATTGCTGACTCTCTTGTTTTTTGGAACAGCCATTATTTCTCTGTTTGTCACATTTGTTTCACTGTGAACTCCAAAGTGGGTAGTCTCATGACTGAAGTGCTTATTTGGGCCTAAAAATTGAGGATAAAATCTAGGTCCTGCTATAGCTGAAGTGAGTTTTGTCACTGACTTCAAAAGTGTTATAATTTCACCTTGGGAAATTTAAATTCCTTCGCTGGTGAATCGTGTGTATGTTTTCCATGAATACCCAATTCTGTCAGCTCTGAAATACTAAGTATAAGGGGATGCTGCAGGAAAAGTACAGGAGAAAAACAGAGTACTCAGTTTTGACAGAAACAGATCTTCACAGAGGACTTGAATGAAAGGCCAAATTTGAGGAGTATACAAAAGGAAAAAAAAAAAAAAAGGGAGAAAATAGAAAGGTTGTAACATCAGCGATTTACTTGACTATCAGCTTCACATATGCGTTGTAAACGCATTGCATGTGACGACCAATACCACTTCATGAGCTGGTGAATTCTGCTACAAAAGTCTATAAATTTGGTGTTTGGTTAAGATTCTTTTCATCACTGAAAACTACAGGGAACCTAGAAAAACAGTTTTAATTACTACCACATTTCTGATCCTCTATAAGTTCAGGTAAATAGTATTGCAATATTTTGGAACTTTATCTCACATAATATTTTTCAGTTTGCTAGAAATATTCCTCCCTAAGTAAAAAAAAAGAACCACGCTTTTATCCAAAAATCAGAAGTACTCAACCCAGATGTGCAACACCAAAGTTTAAGCCATTCTTTCACTTTCTAGTATTTGGATCAAAGTCTTCCATCTATTTTGGTTTGATTGCAGTAAAAAGTAAATAATATTTTTATAGTCATACTCATTAACCTGCAGACTATAAATTCATGTAGAAGAGGCAATATAAGAGTGGAAAGCAAGCTAGCCCCACATTCATCAACACAAATCACTTACATTTAGTGAGTTACTTAGTTTTCTCTGATTTCACTTTTGTCAACAAGTTTAGCAATCTTCGGAGAAGGTCGACCAAATTCTATATGCAAGGATCACGTATGACAGATAAAGATGCTTATTTCCTTCCTTCTGTCCTCAAATTCAGCTGAACTATTATATTTACACATCCCAATGGCAAGACCTTTTGTGGGGCAACACACGTTTCTGTCCATACAGATAACTAAACACCTAGAGCACACTATACGCAAACACAGAATAAAATTGAGCAAACAAATCATTACATTGCATTCTTGCAGATGTAAATTATAACCACCTCTTCTTTCACCTTGTGGAGGGGAGAAAGGACACACCCCTCAGAGCCTGCTCCTTTCCAGAAGTACAGACAATCCTGATCTCCAGGCACAGTGATCACACAGATGAGTTTTCTCTGGGTATGCTCTTATCAAACTCAGACATTTCTCACATATCTGTGCAACTTAGCTAACACTATCCCACCAGACTGTTTTCCCTGTGGAAAGGTGCTGCACCCAATATCCATTCATCTCAAAAAAAATATAATTAATGCTAAGCTCCAAATTGGATTAGCCACGTAAGGCAGCTCCGTAAACAAGTTAATAGGATCTCTCTGCTAACAACACTCTTACCAATATGCAATTACTGTAACCAGGTATTAACCTAATGGTGTTAGTCTGTCAGATTCTAAAATTTAAAGCATACTGCTGTAACATTTTAATAAAATTTAAAAGTAATTTTCCCCCTATACTAAAATATGTGTACTACCGTTTTAAAAATATATATATACATGTATCACAGCAATGGCTATATAGAAAACAAGCTAAAAAACCCAAATCAGCTGGGACTTGGGACTTCCATTACTACATTAGTCAAACAGTGATGTTGACAATTTTGCTTGCGGGTTTTTTGGCCTATTAGGTAGAGCAATGCATCTGACCCACTCCATTGAATATACAGCAAGAAGTTTCTACCAATCCTTCTAAATTCCTTTAAAACCAAATACTAGAAATAATAATGATTACTATCAGAATCCATTGTGGAATAACAAAGAGAACCCCTGTTCATTATTTAAAACTTTTCTCTCCTAGTTTCTTTTATCCAAATGATAAATACAGTCTGTCAAAGAAGAAATAGGAAATTACTAAAATGGAATTAACAACAAATATAAAATAGACCACAACTTGTATCAGACAACTGTTTTCTTTTGTTCTATATAAGAAAGGAACTAACCAAATACTAATTATTTCTGTTTGTTCATTCACTTTTAGCATACCAAGTCATGATCTTGCTAAGCACTTACACCATCTTGGCTACACGGAGCTAGTCCATAAAGACACAGTTAGCTGAGCACAAAAGAAAAAACAAAGATCCACTAAAATTTGCATTCTGCATAGCACAACTATCTCTTTAAAAAACCATTATTTTCTGAATATCCATCCCAAGGTAAAAAATAAAAAAAAAACCCAAACAAAATGAAAGGTAATAAGAGATAATTTGTGATTACAACTCTTTAAATGAAAACAACTCTACTCACAGATTCAATATTTTATTTGCCCTATAAAAATAAATTGTTTGATAAAGACTTCAAAATTAGTAATATAGAGATAATAAACATAATGTTCAACAGCTTAAGTGCTATTAAAATGTTAGATAACGTTATATGCTACTAAATTTCAGAAGTAGCCCTAACTTTCTATTCCATGGCTAAGATTTAAAAATTGTAAATAAAACATTATCATGTCCTTATAAGTCTGAGGTACAAATTATCCATCTATCAATTTCTCCTTGTACCACACAAGCTATAAAAAAATGCACAATTTCAGGACTACTACTTATTAGTCCACACTTTTCTGACACCCCACATAAACCTGATTTACAGTAATAGGAAAACCCTTAAACTGAACTCCAGATCACTCACATGTTCACTAATAATGTTCAAGTAAATTTTCCTGGGAGCTTCTACATGCCTTTCTTCATGTTCTATAGCTCACATTGTTTGTATAATAATATAAAAAAAGTGTAGTTATATATTTTTAAAGGCCTGATAAACAAATTTTTCCATCTCTTAATACATCCCAGAGGTCTTTGTTTCATTTTATACTTCCTTGGCTAACATAGCAGGTTGAAAGTGCACCATGTTTAAAAAAATGTAAGTACATAAACTCACATAACATATAAGTCTGTAAATTCATGTTCTAAATAATCTAGTGAATTGTTAAATGTAACTACTATTTATTAAGGATCAAAAAAACACAAAGACCTTCTTTCTTTCATTACACTTTGATAAAAAACATAACTAACATGTCACAGAAGAGGTAACACAAAGATATTGCCACATTGGACCATCAAACATAGATCTGACATAGAAAAAAGAATTCATAAAATTACCTCTCCTACACATCAGCCACTACTGAACAGTTTTTACCTTTCTTTCTATCACTTAATAATTGGAGGGCTTGTATCTTCTTTCACACCATTGCTACAAAGCAGGGCCACTGAGACACCCACATTTAACATATCCACTCACACATGTATATAAAACATCAATTGTTGTAGGATGAATGAATAAACTGTAAAGCCGGCAGAAGTTCTCTGAGTTTGAGAAGACTTGCTGTCTGCAACAAAAGAGGTCAATGGTTCAGAAATCTTTTCCTAACCCTTCTACAATCCCAAAGCGACCTGCATAAGAAGAGAGTGGCCATCTGCAACACTTGTCAGTGTTTGAAGGTTTCATTTTATTTTTTGTTCCTTATCCAGGCTAAAAGGCAGGCAATGGAAAGAGAGAAAACTATATGTCTAATGATTTTGCCACCTAAAACAAGGCTTACAAATGCTGTGTAAAGTCATCCTTTCTACATAAATCTGTATTATATCCCCATCTAGAATTCAATTTTTGACAAGAAATTACAGAAATCTTGATAAAATTAATACATCAACTTTAGCTGTATAGGGAAGGTATTACAGCAATAATGAGTTAGACTATTGTACACATCCTCCCAGCTGCAGCACCCTGGAAATATTCTGTACCTCACCTGTTATACCTATGCAAGTTTGCAATGAATCAGACTTACAATCTGTTGGAACTTAGTATCTCCAATCTACGTAAATATTAAACATGATATATTCACTTGCTAGAGCCACCAAACAAGGTAGCAGTGTAGGTTTGCCTTTTATTTTTTCCCCCCTTGGTAAAGAAGTAGATTTGAAAAGTAGCCCATGGAGTTATGAAACACAAGACTATAAAAATCTATTAGCTTCACCAAAATAACTTTTTGTTGTGCGGTAAAGAACAGCTGGGAACAGAATTCTATTACATATGCAATTTAAATTGTCCAGGTTTATCTCTATGATTATGGTACAGATAATAGGATCTGTGGACTGGGGCCACTAAGAGAAGACTCTTTCACCCTGATTTGATCCCCAGAACATCCCCAGTTAACAGGAAGATTCATGCACCATAGTATCAGGCAGGCAAGTTACTTATACAACACTGTCATGGCTCAGAACTTTAGATGTTCTTCCCTGGACGGTCCAGGATGTATATAGGTACATAAGAGCACCTATTCCCAATGTCACACTATTTTTAGGCCTCTCCTGGTAGCCAGAATACCCAAAGAAACCTTGCCCAAGAGCCCATTTACTGCTGGGTGCCTAAGGGGTACATCATCAGCTGCTGGGAAACATCTGCAGCACCAACCCCTTGCAGGACTTCCCTGACTGATCAGATAAAAGGCCCTTCCTTCTCATACATCATAAATATACCACATGAGCACTTCTTCTCTGCTGAGCTACTTTTAAATCCAGAAAACATCTTATAAACTATAGAAACACTTCCTTGTCAGGTACAGAGAAATATCTTTTTAAATGCAAACAAGCAATACTGGCCTTGCAAAGGGACTACTTGACCCTGAAAGAAGTTCTACAGTCAGCAGCACTGCATGGATTTACCCATCCACTGAGAGAACAAACAAAAAAACCCCACAAAGACAGCACAAAGATAAAAGAGAACATTTATAAAATGTTTAGTCCCTTTGCAGTGATACTGGTATATTTTACTCAGAGCACAGTCCAATCACAGAAATGAAATTACTTTTTTATTTTTCTTAATGCGATTATTACAAACTGGCATTATTCTACAAGAGAAAACAGTCACAGAAAGAGATGCCTCAAGATCTTTTCAGATGTACTTCTATACTAGAGATTATTTCCATGGAAGGATAGGTAATTCAGAAAAAGAACATAAGTACAAACCATGTCTATCTTGACCCTTATAGGAAGCTGAAAAATTGCATTTTTCAGTAAGACCAATAGTCTGAAAGACCATCTAACGGTCTAATGGCCAAAAGAGCCCTCAAGTTACTAGGCTGCCCTCCTTGTCTTTTTCAGTCCTGGCATCCAAGTTAGAGCTGTTGCAGATTACATTCCAAAATATGAACCCTGCTCTCAGGACATGTTTGTTATGAGATTATTCATCCCTGCTCAGATGTGTGTGGCATCATGATCACATATCTGAACTCAGATTCAGGAATTCAGAGTATTCAGGACAGTCTATGAGCAAGCACAGTTGTGGTGGAAGAGGAAATGATGGCTGGTTTCCCAGTATTGACTACTGGTAAATAGATACCCATGCTGTTGCTGATACCCAGTGCCAGTTTAGATGCTGAAAGATCTCAACCTCCAGCTACCACTCCAGAAGAGAATGACAATCCTTTTGGACCTATGTTATTGCCCCCTTTTGTACCCTAGACAGTCTGAGATATTCTCTGAAGCATTTCCAATCTGGGATGTAGCTCTCCACCTCTTATTTCCAGATTAAAGTCCACTCTGAGCCAATACAAGCAAGGAACACACAATAAGGAGACACTACTTTTTCTGCAGTCTCATCCTGCAATACAGCAAAAAGAGATAACAAGATCAGCATAAACCCTTGCTCTCAATATGCAAATTTTCTGAAAGAAAAAGGATTTTAAAACGCTGTCACTCCTTAAGCAGGTCACCAGTTTTTTTTTGTTTGTTTTTTTTTAATCTTTTTTAAACTGTATGCCAGTCTGAAGACACAATCACTTATGTGAAGTTTGGGGTAGGGAACAACCCTTATATAGTCACTGTCTCTTAACTCTATTCTGCAGTTCTCTTTCAGGATACCTCACCTAGAGTCAATGCACTCAATACTATAAGATGATCAAAAAATGGATTCACTGACATGCTGTTCCTACTCCTTAAAGGAGTGGGTTCCTTAATACAGACTATTGACATGGGTTTTCCCTCTCTATTCAGGGTGGAAAAAAAACGGTGAGCCCTTGTAGCTCACTGTGGATTCCTTGTGGCTACCTTACAGCTCTAGAGAAGAGCTGGTGAAAGCACTTGGGTAGCTGCTGGTCCACAGATAGACTGAGACACAGTATCCTGAGAAAGAGCCTTCCCTCTGTCCACATGACATTTCTAAGGCTGTCTAAGGACCTGGTTAAGGGAAACTTGCAATTCCGCAGATATGTAAGATGTTTGACCACTTTTTTACAAGATATACTTATATTCCTTAAGTCTGGTGTGTTTCCTTTCCTTCTCTCTTTTTGTCTCAAATATGTGCTTATTCCACATTTCAGACTGCAGCCTCTTTGTCAAAGCCTTCTGGATCTCTGCAAGAGGATTACCTCCATGAACAGTTGTTATTACTTCAGAATAGACTTCCTTGACCTTCCACATGTCTTTATGGATAGCTCTGTTAAAACTGCATTGCATGCATACACAATATTGAAAGGAAGGCACAGATCTCCCTGAGCTTTGGGCAGCACAGCTCTCCAAAGCAGCATGGACACATCCCAGCAGCAGTGGGAGATAGATGGTGTGGGTCATGCCATATGTCACTCAGAGAGATGTGTTGGCAGAATTGGGTCATTCCAAGCGGGTCCCTGTGAGGTGCGAGTCATCCAAAGTGCCTGCACACACTTTAGAGGGTGGGTGCTCCTTAGGTTTCACCCTCACATGTCCGATGGGGCACCCTACTGGCAGTACTAGGCACTAGTCAGAGAAAGGAATCCCTGGGAAGCCTACCAGTGCAGTACAGACATGCCCATGAACACCTGAAGTTATAACAGACACGCTTTCAAAACTGGTGGATGGTAATGACTGACAAGAATCCATGGCTGCTTTTATAGCATTCCCTAATACAACAACTGCCCAGCAGAAAGAGTCAAAGGGCTTTTTCTTGGGCATTTTCCCAAGACGTTGATTATGAGCATGGCATGAACTCTAATGTCCAATAGTGAACAGAGGTTGATCAGACATGCTATTTTTTTAAATGGTTCTTCACTATCCAAAGACTTCAGTCAATAAACGTACTAAGCTGGCAACGTACTAGTGAAGATAGAAAATGAGAACTTTTCATGCTCCTATATACCATTAAAAATTTCAGTAAGCCTATATACTTTTAATAGAAAATAAAGAAAATTCACAATACACTATGTATCTACAGATGGCAAACTACGTGTAACTCTTATTTTTTTCAGTACCATAAGCATTGAACTTCAATCAGTTTTCTAGTGACTTGCTGTCTAACACTTCTGGGATAAATTATGAAAGTTCTCTTCTGTAACAGGATGGTAGAGTTCATACAAAAGGGTATGCAACAGGAACTACAGAAGAAACTAATGTACCCAAGCACTGCGTGGATTTTTTTTGAGTGATTTATTAGTTTTAATTAATCTAAGCTCAAAAACATCCTGAGCCCTCAAAAAATATTTGAAATTACTTCTATTTGGTTACAAAATAAAACATTATTTCAGGTCAGTTTCTCTTGAGATTTGTCAAAATAATTTTATGGCCTCATCAAGACTCTTAGCTTCATTCAAAATTAAGTTAAAAAGAAATATCTGAACATGGATGTGCTGTACAAGTCATATCAAAATTTCAGGAAATTCTCATACTGGAATTTGTCAAAGATATTAAATTTAACATATCTTTTCTTGCAGAAGTAAAGATATTAAATTTAACATATCTTTTCTTGCAGAAGTACCACAGGGTTTAAAATGGAATCTACTGTTCTTTAACTTGACATCTGACTGTAACCACAACAGCACAAATAGCACAATACTTGAAAGCCTTATTACAGTATAAAATAAACAGGAAGAGAACACCTCACTTTATTTCCAGCAGTGCCTATGTCGATACCAGAAATCACAGCTAAACCTTGTTAAGCTTATGAAATCCCATAGAAGCACTACACAGATTAGTAGTAGTAAATATAGTTATTCTGTATACCAAACTACCCAGAAGTACTTTGATTTACTTAGATTAATTCAGGTTCGATAACATCAAAGCTTCAGGTCATTTAGATGGTTATACATGGTTTCTGTCTAAAGTTTAAAGCAGTATTAAAGATTTAATATACAAGCTGCAGTTCTTTTGCTGTTTTTACTCTCTGGTACCAGTTCCCTGGTCACTCTAGGTCACCAGCATTTCAGTGTCCATGTATGGGCACAAGATTTATTTAATTAATTAAACGACAGACTTTTTAACATAAGAAAAAACTCCCACCATTATATTAATTGCAAACAAGAGTGAATCAATACTATTTTTTCCCCAGAGAACTTTATACTATTACTCTACTTGTCTACCACTTGAGATGGCAGCTACCCTCAGGAATTATGAGACAAAAAGGTAAATCACTTCAGTTCAATAGACAATTCACATTACATGGAACAGTAATTTGTACTTCAGCACATATGAAATCTCTCACCTCTAGGGTTTTCCTCCCCCATTTTTCCAGTTAAACACAAGATATAGACTATGAAAATGTGAGTCAAAACTGTGCTTTTAGGATCAAATATTTACAGTTCAACTATAAAATTTACAGTATGGAGAACTTCCCTGTAAGGTATTTAATATCATTGATCCCAATGATGTCTTTAAGCAGAATTCTCTATCCCTTCCTTTGTTCTCTGTTGCAGTTGGAAGCTGATGGTATCATTCTCAGCTTTAACTCCTCTTTTAAATGCAAAGAGATACTATCAGGTGTGTTAAGCAGATGTTGCTTAATATGATGTGCAGCTGTCATCAAACATTAGCTTCAAGCATACAGAAAAAAAATGCATTTACTCATTCTGGAGAATAGCACTAAATAAATTAAACAGGGATAGCAGTTAGTATCCTGATGCCACAGGCATCATGAACAGGTGAAAAGAGGAAGAAAGGTGTGGAGAGCAGCAGAAAGGCAGAGAACAGCAGAGAAAAAGGGGCATAAAATAAGGGAAAGGGAACTGGGTGTCTGGACTATAGTCATGGTTTTCTAACATAGGGGAGAGCACGGCAGAGAAGGTTGAAGAAGGAGAGAGTAGGGCAGAAAAGGGCTAAGACTGGTGTGTAGAGATGGGCAGGCAGAGTCCAAGGGGGCAAAAGGGGTAGAAAGGGATCAGTGAAGGGCAGGAAAGGTCAAAGAACGTAAAAAATGGGCAGAGCAGAGAAGAGCAGGGGAGACTACAACAAGGAAGAATAAAGAAGGGGGAAAAAATGGACAATAAAGGGTGAAAAAGAAAGGAAAAGAAGAAAGGTAGAAAAGAAAGGCAGGGAAGAAGAGTGGAGATCAGCAGTGGCAAAAGGAGGGCAGAGAAAATAACAGAAAATTGGAGAAGGTCAGAGTTCAAAAAACTTCGAAGAAGGTCAAAGAAGTTCACTTTCCCATATTGGTACTAGGGATGTACTAAGCAAATTCATCCTGTGATTGATCAGAGTTGCTTAAGGATCCATGATCAGCACAGTGAACCTCATTGCCCTCAATAATATACACATATATATGGATTTTTCAACCTGAATGGGAAACATAGGAGTTTTGCTCTCCTCTTTTCCTTCTCCACTCCTTTTTGATCTGGGAACAGAAAATTCCCATCTACTCAGCTCTGTCACAGCAAACAATTTCCAAACCATCTGCTATCTAATAAAACAACTCATCTAGACAAATCCTAACCCAGACAACAAACCTGATATTGTACTCGAAGTTACCATAAGTATTAACAACCTGCCATATATATGAAATAAAATATTTCACAATCAAAAGACTTGCACTAAACCAATATTAAGGATGTAACGCCAAGTGCTCAAATCCTAGGCAAACAGCCTATATTCAGTTCTCTCTACACTATCAGTTTTTAATTTCATAAAGGCACTTTTTATTCCCCTCCTGTGGGATGAGTGCTTCATTCAGTGTGTAGTGTGGGGCCATCCGACACAAATGAAACAGGGCTGAGCAGGGAAAGTCGCTGCCATGCCTCATTTGTGCCAATGCTGCAAGGAGTTAATAAATGGAGTTGGACCCAGATGGAAGAGAAATGAGGGTTTGATAGTGAAGACAATTGAATGTTACTCTGGAGAATTGTATTCCAACACCACCTCTGCCATCGAGTCCACTGTGATGCTGGGCAAACATTTCACAGATGGCTACTAATTGGCTGTCTCTCTCATTTCCTCCATGCTCAGTGGGCAACACCTGAGGCCAGATTTACAGAAGTACTAAGCATTCAAACTGCAACTGTACTTGACTAAAGAGGCTTTCTGAATGGAAACACTACTGTAGAAACTTGATGCCTCTGAAAATTCAGATCATGCTTCTTCCAATAAATGTTTCCTTGACAGTTTTAGTCATAATATCTTGAAGAGTCAATCATGTATTTATAAAATAGAGGTAAGGCAGTAACTTTCGTTTGGCTATGGTTAGGATAAATTCATTAAAGCTTATACACCACTTCAAGACCATAGCCCTCTACTACAAAATTACCACTACAACACTGATGATGATGATGATGTAGAGTATTTAATGAGAAACTGCATGAAGTGCACTAAATACAACATTCAGCTATACATTGGGGAGGACTAAAAGTACAAATACATGCACCAAACAACTGACAATTTCCTCACTATGTAAGACTTCGGAGAAAATAGTGTATGACCCTACAAGTAAGTCTAATTTA
This sequence comes from Pachyramphus minor, assembly GCA_013397135.1. Taxonomy (NCBI): domain Eukaryota; kingdom Metazoa; phylum Chordata; class Aves; order Passeriformes; family Tyrannidae; genus Pachyramphus; species Pachyramphus minor. The sequence continues at coordinate 701,645 of VYXB01009982.1, read as the reverse complement.
CAACAGAACTATATACAGAAAGGTAATTGATTACTGATAGAAGGCAATTTTAATTTTGGTATTTCCTATCTTTGTAATATTTGATTTTTGAAATCCTAACATCCTTATTTTCTGACACAATTTTTACTTACAGGAATGCATATACATTATAGAAGGATTTCTGTCAAATTTCATAAGTTTGAAATAGTTTCCTTGGCAACTAAATTTAAATAGATCCACTGGCTGCTATCTTGACCCTTTCTTTCTGAAGCCATTTGGAAATTTAGCTTTTCAATACTTCTCAATATCCTTTTGCTCTGAAAATGAATATATACCACAGAATGCAGCAATAAGGCTTTTATGAGATTATGGGCAATTTCTGTCCATTGTTGTTGTACACTTCATAAATCAGGCTGTCTGATAATAGAAGTCACACTTTTTTTTTTTTCTCAGTCCACTTTAAGAATTATTTCTGCAATTAGCCATAACCCCACTTTGTGCTCAGGAAACGGGAATGGGATTTTTATCTCTGTTTTTCAAAGTTTATGACTGAATTCTGGGGTTTTTGCCTTTACAGTTTGTGCATGCTGTCTTTTTACACCAACGATCAATAATTTCAAGACAAATGTTTCACAGTAGGGCTTATCCTGATCCTGCTGATGCTCTAGTGGCTATACCTTGACCTTCCCCTTTTCCTTTATAATCAAATCACAAATTGGAGCCACCTCAAGGCTGCTCTAAATTGTGCCCAAGTACAGTAAAGCAAACAAAGCCCTGCTGGACTCTGAGATTTACTCTAGACAATTTTTTTTTCCTTCTCCGTACTCCCCATGGTGTCATCTGACACTACTTTCATTGCAGGCTGCAAAGAGAAGTGAAATAAGACAGCTCTCCTGGCACGATGCCACCAAGGGATTTTCTTCCCTCCTGCACACTCCCCGGGCAGTAAGATGTGCCAGCTGCCCTGCTGCTCCGATCTGCAGGAACAGTGCAAAGCAGAGTGGAAGAAGACAGAAGATCTAGGCCATGATACCTTTTGGAAAACAGCGATTCCCACTCTGTGTTTTGTATTCAGGATGTTTCTGATGAAAGCTTTTTTAAAATGGTAGCTCTCAGGTTGAGGAAAACAAACATAGTTTTACATTCTCTTGTATTTGCCTACAACAGGCTAAAGTTTAGAGACTTAGAGCCCACAAGTCAGTGGGCAAATAGAAGTGGATAACAAACACAGATTTCAAGACTTGGTTAAGCATTTGTCAATGTACCACTAGCAGCAAAAAATACCAGGAATAGTTCCCTCATCTAAGGTATTTTTTGAACGCTTCTGTAAAGAACTTGTCTCCTGCAGAAAGAGAACAATGGCTATTTGGATACTGTTTATGTCAAAATAATTACATTTGCAGGCTATCTTAAGTGGTATCAGGAAACTTCTATTAAAAACTCAACAATCTAAATTTTCACTGATAATGGTATTCACCAAGTGACAGCTTCAGAAGCACTGTATAAAAAACTGTCAGTTTTCATTTCAGTTTTGCATTAGAAGGATGCATTTGGAATGATAAACTGTAAATTACAGCAAACTAGAACAAAATTTCATAAATATTAGTTACATTAACCAAAGCATAATTCCGACATATTGAATACAAGGCAATCAATCAAACTCAGCTCCAATTAAGATCAGCTACTAACCAAAGAGCTGCCATTGTCAGAAATGGGGATTACTTTCAAAGTTTTGAATTAGAATTCAAAATTAAGTTTTAGCATATGGTGTGTCATGAGGAAAAGGAAATCCTTGTGGCTTGGATACACTGCAAAAGTGAAGCCCACATGGGTAAGAAACACTGAGCAATGCTATTAAGATACAGTTTATGCATATTTAAACCTCAATTCAAATCACTTCCATGTGATTTCATTTCTGTGGCCTGAAGTATTTCTCATTATGCTCTTCTGCCTTTTGACCAAGTTGTGCTCACCTGAAATTACGCACTGAGTGAGAATTTGATAGATTGCCATTCTGTCCATGGAGGTCCATATTTGTCAGTGGCAATGCTGGAAAAAAAGCCATCAAGCAGACAGATCTATTTCATTCTGAAAGGAGAAACTTCAGTAAGAGGCAAACAATATATGCTACATAGGATTATGAGTTTGCCTTTGATATCTGCCTAACTCCCTACACAACTAGAGACCAAAAGCCACACAGAAGAAAGCTGCCTCTAGACACAGCCCTTTTTTTAATTAAAGGGAAAGGTCTATACATTTGGATTCATTTCCCATCCAAAGTGAGTAATAAAAATTCAAAAAATAAAAATCAAAGACTGCACCCTAGTATCAGTTATTCTAAGATGATTATCTCTGGAGGAAAATGGAATGATAGATGTACTGACAGCAAGTCTTCCCCAGACTTAGACACACTCACAGTGAAAGTGGCAGCAGATCACCAGCTTCACAATTCCATCTGCACCATTCCAGATTCTTATATAAGTTCCTTAGAGACAAATGGAAGTGCTGTGCTCATCTACCAAACCTACTAGCCTCTGATACAGGTTTCCATAATACAGTACCTGATCTCCTTTATTTGCCACAGTTTCGTACTGGAGTTTGGGTTTTCTTTAATGATAAATATACTTAATTTTAGCTTAATGCTCACGTTTGTAACAACAGACTTTGATCCACTTCATGTATGTCTACATTTCACCAGTGAGAACAGGGCAAAAGTATTTCAGCCTTTACATCACATACATTACCTCTGATGTAGCATAGGGTTGCTGCTTCTGTAATGCATCTAGTGCTAGCTTGTCTTCAGTTACCTAGAACTTAAAATTTTATTCCAATCCCATATTTTAAAATAAGATCCTGAACTTTCCTCATAGCTTTCCACATCTAGAAATGTAGTTCTGTATCACCTTTAAGTATTTCTGCCTGGCTACATGAAGGATTTATCTAAATTCCTTCTGGCTGTCAAAATCTTACAGTAACAACTTCCCATGGTATTATTTCCTTTTATGATGAGCTTCCATCCTACAAAGATAAATGGGGCATACAAGAAATTGAGGCCAGACATGCACGCAATCAAATGATAATTTTCTTTGCATGTACTACAGTCCTCATTTGAGTCACAGTTCTTTCCCAGATGAAAACTGCTCTTCTTAGGACAGAGGTTACTTCTCGGGCTTCACACCATGCTAACACACTCTTACCAGTTTTCTTCTCCTGCTCCAGTCACTGGAAAAGTGAGCTGCTAGGCAAAACAAGCCCAGACAAGGAGAGAATATGAGCATATGATGAGACTTTGTGCATCCAGCTATGCCCCCTCGATTGCTCAGCACTTCATATTATTTCTCCCTAATCTGTTTTGCTTTCTGACCAGAAGACTAGAATTCTACAGTTCAACCTGGAAGTTTTTTATTAAAGCAAAACAGAACCCAACACTTTAAAAAAATAAAGTCACACACAAGAACAAATTACTTCAGGTTCAGAAGGATGCTGCAATGTTATATACTTTAAATACAATATGATGCCAAACCAGCCTGCCTTCACGGTGCTAGATACTACTCAGACATATTTTAATGTAACCCTTTTGGATCAACTTTCATTATGTTTATTCACCAAAACATTACTTCCAGCCAGTGAATTTTCACTACATAATACCACATTCCAATATGCTCTCTACATCAAACCATAAACAATTAACTAAGCACTAATCAGCAAAAGCTAAAAAGAACATAAAAAAATGTGCTATATGTGGTGTCTTAGCATTGCCATTTTGGAGTCTTCACACACTTCTGGACAGGAGTATTGACCTGTTGGAAGGCAGGAAGGTTCTGCAGAGGGATCCGGACAGACGGGATTGATGGACCAAGGCCAGTTGTAGGAGGTTCAATAAGGTAAAGAGCCAGGTTCTCTACCTGGGTAAAAACAACCCCATGCAGTGCTACGGGCTTGGGGACAGAGCGACTGGAAAATTGCCTGGTGGAAAAGGAGCTGGGGGTGCCGGTCAAACAGCCAGCTGAACATGAGCCAGCAGTGTTCTCAGGTGGCCAAGAAGGCCAATGGCATCCTGGTCTGGATCAGTAACAGTGTGGCCCGTAGGACAAGGTCTGTGATTGTCCCTCTGTACTCAGTTTTGGGCCCCACACGACCAGAAATATATTGAGGTGCTGGAGCATGTCCAGAGAAGGGCAATGGAGCTGGTGAAGGGTCTGGAGCACAAGTCCTTTGAGGAGCAGCCAAGGAAGCCTTGAGAGAAAGAAGTTCAGGAGGGACTTTATCGCTCACTACAGCTACCTGAAAGAAGGTTGTAAAGAAGTGAGTTTCTGTCTCTTCTCACAGGTAACAAGGAATAAGATTCTGGAATGGCCTCAAGTTGCACCAGGGGAGATTTAAATTGGATGCTAAGAAAAAAATTTCTTCACTGAAAGGGTTATCAGGAATTGGAACAGGTTGCCCAGGGAAGTGGTGGAGTCACCATTCCCAGAGGTCTTTTAAAGACATGGAAATGTGATCCTTGTGGACATTGTTTAGCGGTGGACTTGGCAATGCTGGGTTAAGGGTTGGACTCTATGATCTTAAAGGTCTTTTCCAAGGTAAATGATTACATGATTTTAACCATAAACCTATGTGCTCTGCTCTCTAGGCTCCCATATCTGCAATACAAGAAAGAAAGTACACAACACTTGAATATAAGCTCTGTCGACAAGATTTCATCACGCTAGAATTAACAGAAATTCCAGGGCAGATAGAAATGATAAAACTTGACAACTTTTTTTTATTTATTTTGAGTTTGCATCCTCAGGAAGTGAAGCGTAACAATATTTATGTCGATATTTCATATTCTGTGTTCGTTCAAACCCAAGAAACCAGGTTTCCCTAGCAACCTCCATTGTTTCACCTCCACAGGTTGCTTTAGTCTACAATCACCTTGGCACTTGTGACACAGTGCAGCCAGCAGGGCTGGGACAGAGCCGTGCTCACTTGTGCTGCTACCTGCAACAGCCACTGACCTTCAGCAAGCTGTAGAGCCCATCACCAAAGGACCGAGGCTCTGAAGTCTGACCTGGCCTTCTTGGTGGAAGCCCAATTAATTTTCACAGATCTTTCCCACAGCTTCAGCTTGTCAAACCACACGGCGTCAGCCTGGGTTAAACTGCCTCCAAAGAGACAGCAGCTACAGACCGGCTCTCTGATACAGCTGGCAGTCCACTTAAATGAACTGATATTCAAGAGCTGAAGGGAGGGAATTAGAGAAGGTGACAGACAGACACAGGGTGAAGCCTTTGCTTCCAGAGGAATTGCCATAACGTGTCTGAGCAGGTGGCTACAATGAGAGGAAAAACCTATAAGAAGAATATGAACTTCATTTCTACCTCAAGTTGTTAATAGTAGCTGAGGCACAAGCTCTTTCACAGCTGAACTGGCATTTGGATTGATCAGTATTGACAGCTTGTTTACTTGGAGGATCTCAAGAACTAGAGGCGCTCACCAAGTAGCTTAAGCTTCTGCCTTCCAACACAGTGAGGGGGAGGCCAGGTCCTTACACTCTGCTGCTGTAACAGGAAAAGAAAACCTTTTACTTCCTGGTTTTGCATTGAATTTAGAAAATTTGACTTGCTAATCTTTTATACGTTGGCATTCTTTCATCTTCTTGAGAGATAAATATTTTTAATCAGGCAATTCCCTTCAGCATAACAATGATTCAAATTATACTGATGAATGATATCAATCAGTTATTAGGCATGGAAATGTGTATGTCAAACTCTAACAATGTTTACACTAACAAAAGTGCAAAGCTCTTTTCCCCTTCTTAAGAAAACCCAAACCTCTAATAGTTCTTTTATACACTCAAGAGGGCTTTTATTCTTCAAATGTTAGGATAAATCCAGCAGCTAACTAGTGAGTCCTGTTTGCAGTAGAACATTATTAAATGTTCTAATTAATCAAATTAATGGGAGATACCATGCCATATGCCTGCAGATATACAGAAGATGTTTTCAAAGGCTGCTTTTTAAAATGTAAAATTAACATTAAATAGCATTGCTGACTTTAAAAGCCCTAGACATGATTGTCTTTTCTTCCTCATTATTTTGCCAGATATCTATCTTAACTCAGACAGCATCTGACTTTTAAGGATTTTAAATGATCAGGATATCAGGGCTTCTCCCATGGGAGGTCAAGCACAGAGCTCTACCTCTCACTGTCCCTCATCCTAGGAGCTTATCACTCAGCTTCTTCATGCAGTAAGGGAATGATTGGGCCACACCATGAGGTTTTCATTGGCAAACACTATGCCATGCAAATCAGTACCCCAGGGCATCTTAGCTATATCTGGCTATTTTACAAACCAGCTAGGAATTTGTAGTAGGGAGCTGCAGAAAATTGTATAATGAGGAGACAGGGATTTCAGGTAGAAAGGGAAGGGTGTAACCAAAGGCCTTGCTTGTAGAGCCCCATATGCCAGCACAAGAATCACTATATAACCTGAGCATATGCCTTGTTTGCCTTTAGCTTGCTCCTGTGGAGATACACAGGGGCAGCTCTCAGCAGATTTCAGTGGCTGCTGAACGAACTCAGCCGATGAATTTGTAATTGAGGAACCCATATGTAATTCTGACCTAGTCCACACGTGATCTAGGATTGTTCACGACACAATCTATATACCTTGTCTTACCTTTAGATTAAGCAGCATATCTATATGCAACATTCCTCTAAGCAACAGCAGTAAAGATGAATATGTTTGTTTACTTTTAAGAAAATCCTATGAAACAGCCAAAGACCACAATGCTGACAAACCTCATTATGGATGGGATCTACATAGCATGATAACAGGATTCTTTTAGTATTGAGATAGTCAAGGTTTTAAGAATTAGAAGGGACTTAAGCTTACTCTCACATTTCCCACTTGTTCTCTAAGTATCAGAAAGGACACAAGATTGCTTTCACCTTTTATACTTCCATTCTTTATGCAGTAAAACTCAATCAGCCTCAAGCCTCTTTGCCTTACTTACTGAGAACCCAGAAGAACCTGCACACCCTTTGGGAACAAAAGAATTTATGATGTGTATCTGGCTACTCACATGTTTCTGTAGGCTTATTTCCTTAAGTTAGGAGGAAAAAAAACCCCAAACAACACAAGTTTCTTTAGCCAAGCCATGTGTTCTGAGGATAATTCAAAGATCTGTAATACAGAGCTGGAAAAAATACACTGACAAAATCAAGTACCAGACTTCTTTGTTTCAGTTGTGTTCAACATAGTTTGCTTTGTTCATGGGAACAACATTAGGAGTCTGACCTAAGAAGTCACTTGCACTTCACCTGCTGTTCACAGAAGACTTGGCCCTCCCCACCTCTGCAGTCACAAGTAAGAGTGAAATGCTCCATGAAAAGGAGTTTGACCACTGCCATTATTTTAAGCTCCCTCTCAAGAGAAAAAAATCTGAATGTTACACCTCCAACATTCAAAAAGAGGAAGACATCTTAACTGGTGTTCACAATAGGATCTCTGTAGATAATGAAAACAGCAGGAATCTACAGAAGAAATGACATTCTGAAAATAAGTCAGGAAACACATTGAATATCCAAACAACTCCCTATGGAAGGATGATAGAGGACAAATAATGCTCATCTAGATTAAGTTACAGTAAAATTTATTAATTTTGTAACAAAAAAATTCTTATCACTACTAAACACTATAAACATCTAAAGCAAAGGAAGATGCAGCTGCAAATTATGGCATAATGTCTTCTTTACAGCTGCTTTCTTTGTCATTATGGAACTAAGCGTATTATTTAGCTGCTGGACTCAGAAGTCATTTTTACAAAACAATATTTATTTTATGCAGAATACATCTGGTACTGAAAATGAAAATGCAATATACAAAATATACACATGAAGATATTTTGCTTAAGTTAACACAGTCATTTGAAACATCTCACCTTAATTTAAAAAAAATCAAAATACGAACTTCCAAGATCAATTCTCTGTGCAAAAGATATGTCTGTTAAGAGAGTTCTCCACAAACTATGAACTAGAAGGTGTTGTTCAAAGGAATGTATTTGGCACAGAAAAGTGGTAAAGATGACTACCCAAAATTCTCGCTTGGAAACATTTTAACCTAGAAGAAGTACCAATCCTATGCACAAAGTTCATTTCCTAGAAGTGGGTAAATGCCTAATCCAAATTGATTCTGGACAATATTTCATGCTTTAATCAACAAATATATGTGACAGAGCGCTATCTTGGGAAATTAAAAAAAAAAAAATAAAAAAAGGCAAAACATAACAAAACATGGGTCCTGATCTGATGCCATGAAGGATATTCATTAATACAGCAACAGATGGTTAATCTGCAGACTTAAAATATGTCAACTTCATTTAATTAAAAGTCAACATTATTATAATATTGCCATCATGAAATCAGGTTCTGACAACATGCCAAATTTTATTGCTGTTTTACTTTTAAACAGAAACTTTTTGATGAGAAGCAACACATTTACCACTTCTGTGAACATTCGTGTATCTCAATAAACACAGAGCCACTCTTCCTGTGGGCTTCCTCCTGCAGTGGCTTTGCCACACACAGCAGGATTTTGATACCTCTACTCCTACATTCAGTAACATTTCAGGCTGCAACAGGTTCTGAAGCCAATACAGCTACGCCACTACTGGTATGCAAGCTATTCAGTTTTGTGCCAGATTGAACAGCTCAGCCTGATATCACCCTGTAATTTGCAGTGTAAATACACAGCAGTGTGTCTGACTGTAAGTGAGGTGTAGCTCGCTGTAGGGGTATCAATAGCTGGATAAGTCAGGAACTCAACACAAGGATGCACCTCACATCAGGTAATATTCATTCTTTAGCATCGCAAGCCACCAAACTGGCACTGAGGCACAAGGGGTAACTACTAGAGTTGGCTGTTAGCACCAGATAGTCATTACAAAACACCACGCCACCAAACTTATCCTGATCTCGAGTCCATTACATGACTAGTTTTCCCTGAGGCTTCCCAAATACTTCATTAAGCAACCTCAATTCGACGCCTAACGTTTCTGGATTTAAAATCCCAGGTGGCAGGGACTGTACCTTTGGCAGACTTCAGCCTGAGCTGTACTGCACTGCTGCTCTGCAGGAGTTTTTTCACAAAAACCTATTCTCCTAGCACAGAAGACTCCAGATCTAAATGGGAGAAGAGCATGAACTGCAGGACCTGGCAAAGAGCAAACACTTGACACCCACCGGTACCAGAAAAGAAAGGAATCACATCTTGATGCACAAGCCCTGGTGACAGCTGGTTTGAAAACCCTGCTATGAAAGTGCCAGGTAAAGAGACGGGCAAAGTCACATCTGGTTATGGACTACTTCTATGCTCTGAGGTTTGGTGCAGACCCAGTTCTGTTAATAATATGAAATACTATCTTACTGGCTTGGATTAATTTGTCCCAACAGTAAGAAAATAAATGCAATACTTTTATCTGGAGGAAGAAGTTAAAAAAGGGGGGATAAAAAAAACGACTAACAAAAAAGTACCCAATAGTTCTGAAGTACAATGCCCCATATGTCACTGACCTACAAATTTAAAGTGTAAGTAACAGCAGCACCAGAACGTATTGGCTCAGGGGCCAGAGTAGGAGAGCTTATTTTTATGTTCCAAGAAAACACCTATAGGCAGTCTTTTAAAACCATTACAAGTGTGTGGTCTGCAGAGAGATCACGAAAAAAAAAAAGAAATCAGACTGGTGTTTTGCTTTATGTTCCCAGACATCAAACAGGGAGCTAAATTCCTGTCAGTCGCATCTGCATAATTACCCAGCAGCCATCTAACCCTTCATCAGCCCCTTTGGACAGTTTCACAGCTGCTGCAGCTCTGAGCAGCGGGGCTGGACCAGGGGTCAGAGAGGAGGACAGAGCCAATCACACAGATACCCTAGTTAGAAACAAGCAGCTAAAGTCTATGTTTTGTAGCTCCTAAGCACATCTCTTATCTGAATGCAGTGTCTGAATTCAATCAACAGAGCAGGCAAACACACAGGGACAAATTCATCACTGCTCTAGTAGGAAGGTGTACAATGATAATGAATAATATAGTATTTACATGTGCCTCAAGGTATTAAAGAATGCTAAGCAGAACTTTGTAAATGCTACCAAAAACCTGGCAGATCCTAACTTCTTATTTACACTTTAATAACTCTGCCTTTACCTCCAGAGTTTTGGATCTTACTCCTTGGATGTACAGAACGGTGACAGACGCATTCTTAGAAATATCAATATAAAAAAAATGCACTAAATTCTTTGAAGCTGAAGGCAGAAAGGGGCTGCAGCGTTGTCTTAGAAGTTTATAGTGCTTCTTATTTTAATTAGAGACTAGATCAACCACTCCAGATGCCTATCCCAAATCTGGATGATACAACAAGAGTTAAATACATAGATGGTAAAAAGCCAGGCATCAGCAAACGCTGTTATTACAAACCAAGCAGAAAGGCAGAAGTCGCAGAGAGCTGATACATTCCTGACTCCTATTTCCCGTTTGTAACTTGGTCAAGTTTACGGTTAACAGGTGTAGAAATACAGCAGAAATAGAAAGCAGCAACCTCTTAAGTAACACATTCTAATCCACTTGAATCTGCAGAACAGTGTAGAGATTTCTGCTGTTGTCAATGGACACAAAAACATCAGTGGAAACCCAACATACAGATCTATAGACAGATAGACAGGCCTAAACCAAAAACAATTTTAAGAACCCCATCCTGCAGTCCCTGAATTCAATAAAAGATTCCCAAATTCAATTCATATAAAAGAGTGGAATTCAACTGGGTTGTACTGTGAGAGAAAATACTTTCTGGTGGAAAAATATGCAGTGAACCCATAATCTCTCTATTGTAGGTTGTGTGCTAAATAGCAGAGAATTTCAGTAAATGAGATGCCTTGCTAGGTATAGACAGGTGTTCAGCCTCAACTTTTCCTGATAGTCTTAAGTAAACCTTATGTGAACACAAATTAGGAGTAATACTGCTGTTTGCTCAAATAAAGTATTCTTTTTTGTAATTACATTTTGAACACATTTACTTCAGTGTAAGACATTATCAGCAATTTTAATAGTTAATTTTTTGTCACTGTAATGAAAAAAATATCATTTTCATATAGACAGCAGGTGTTTATACCAAAACCTTACTGAGATCAACTACCTTAGTAACTCATGTCTGTTGGAGATATGTGATGTTTAAACACTTTCTCAAAGCCAAGAATAAGACCCCAAGGACTTCTCCAGCAAAGAGATATTTTACAGAACCAAAACATTTCAGTTCCCAGAGCGCCTCAGGATACATCCCAAGTATGTCACTAAGTCAAGAAAAGAAGAGAGTAATTACAGGAAAACATAAAATGCTTACAACACGATCCAAAGGTCACTGGGATCATTATGAGTTTAGCAAAGTTTCTGACTTGACCACAGTCACTCAGAAAAGGAAATCAGGAACAGACTCAAAGAACTGACAATAAATACATACAAATAGTTGAAATATTCAGTACTGCACAGTGGTAAAGTGTTGATACTCTATCATTCTCACAGCATGTTTCATTAAAGTGAGGATGAGCAAGTATTAAAACTCTTTCAACTCCAATAAATTCTAAGGATGATAAAAAGAGATCATATTCAAAGATAAAACATATGCTGATTACCTGATATTTTTAGATATCACAAACTTTACTTTTTAGTTCAAGTCACTTATTTTAATCCTAACTAAAAATAACAGACTTGCCAATTCCTCTGCTAGCCCAACAAGTAGTCTAGACACAGTTAGATAACAGCATTCACCTTTGATAGTCCCTTCTGATGTATTAAACATTTGTTAATGGTTTAATAAATTTCAGTCGAATAGTGTTTTATGTCAGTTAATAAATTCCAAGATGTTTATAACTACAAAGACCAGCTTTGCCCTGAGACACCTGAATTAGCATACATTATGAGCATACAGCTGTTATTGACATATGGAATAGAAACATAATTGATTGAAACATACTGCAAAATTCTCTTCATGATTCCACAAACACAGACACATAACAGTTACATTTGCTATGACAGATACTCTAATGAGAAAATAAACATCAGGCTACCTTCTGCCCTTCGAAAAATCTTCAGGTTTGCAAAAACATATTTAAAATTTTCCCACTATTCAGCATTATGCAATCCTCACATGTGAACAGCTTTGATGAGAGGCAATACTCAGTAGCACTTAGTCACAAGTCCACCACACATTCTGCTTCATCCTGGAGTATTTTCTAAAACAGTCTCTCTTTTCCTCAAAATCCATAAATCCTTACTTTTCAAGAATATTTATTTTCTCAAACTAACTCACTATCTCTGAATAACACACCTTATTTTACAAGATAAAGTACATTTTCTTACAAGTACACCAGTCCACATAGTAAAGAAATTTTTCACACTACTGAAAAATATTTAAAGAATGTATGCTATTTCCAGGATATGTATTTGTCTAAGCCTTGTCCTTCAGCTTCCTCCTAATATTTCAAGCCATCATTGCCTGGCAAACGATTTACCAATAAGGAAGGAAATAATGCCTCTGGGTGTCTCAGCAGCATCTTAACACAACAGTATCTAAATATGTGCTGACCCTAAGCCTGCAAAAAGCATCTGTATTGGCTGATAAGAAATCTATACAATTGTTAGGTCACAGATCATTCTACCTCAATGTTTCAGTTTGTTGCAGTAAACTCTGACAAGCTTAAGCGCCCCCAAATGCTCTCCTGCTCCTACAATAAAAGGTTTAATATTGCCAAACACATTTATTCCCTTCAGCCTTCTTTATTCCCCAACACAGAGTGTGAAAAACAGCAGACTATACAGTATGGCTACTACCAATGAGCATATGGGCCTCCATTTAAGAAGGATAAATTAATTCTCCGCTGATTGCTTGGAGAAATTTAATTGGTGTCCACCTTCTGTAGCTACTGAAGAACATCTGGGTTTCCCCTACCTTTCTTTTTTATTGACAAGAGAAGGACAAAAATTCCTTTCTGTTCAATGACGGCAGAAAGGAGAACACTGCTGCTGTTCTTGGATGAGAAGAAGGAAATCCAATTTATTGATACTAACACCTGACAAAAGTTTTGATTAGGATGGTTCCCATCTATTCCAGAACAGCAAGGCAGGGAAATTAATCCACTGGCAATTAAACCAAGAAGAGTCATAAACGATTTCTGATACAATATTTTTTAACTTTTGTACCTGGACACTAATCAAGAGATCTGACCACAGCACTTTCTGTTTAGAAGGTCAAAGTCAACAAACTAGTACAGTATATGTGACAGGCAGGTGTTGGCCTTCCATGTGATAGAAGTTCACTTGTCTCAGACAGACAGGGCAGAGATGTTTTACCATTTTCCTAAAAGCTCTTTCCAAATACTTGTGAATGCTTTAGGATCCAAAATACCAACTTACGAACTGGTTCACAAATGAAAAGCTCACAGTTGAAAAGAGATAGTCAGTTCCACAGATTTCTCAAACTATCACTGTTCAGTTAATGATTATTACTTCCCCTTGTCTACATTTCATTAGTTCTTTGTCCAAGAGTAACATGAATCAAAGCATCTGAGGAGTCACATCACTTTGCTGGAAGTCTGTAACATGGTAACTCGGTATAGAGAAAAATAACATGAAGTTTCATGAAACCTGGCACATGTGGCCATGCTCAGGTCCTACAAACTTCAATGGTGTCAATGTCAAGAGAAAAGACTAGCCTATGGTTTGGTCTCAAGCTTGCCACAGCTTCTAAAAGCCAAGAACTGTATCCAAAACACTGTACTGCAATTCATTGCAGTCAGGAAAGAAGCTCCATACACCTGAAATAATGATAAGTCTATCACCCTTGGGAGCACTCCAAGACAGTTGCATACTTAATTTTTCCAAGCAAACTATCAGACAACACAGGTAGAGAATTCCTACCTTTTGGATACTAGCATGCACCCGAAAGATTGACCCTATGGGTCACGACCATATTTGACAGATAAAGACTATCTTCCTTGGAGAGCTGCTAGCCTAGGCATGCATAGTAAGGGTACAGCAACAGGAATGCTGCAAGCCTTGAGATATACATCATCTGGGTGGAATAATACAGGGCAATCCGCTCCAACCATAATATGAAGAAAACACTTATGTGCCTCCCCCTGCTGAGATCAAGCCTGCTTAGAGCCCTATCCAGACACTATACCAACAGAGCAGGTTTTGACCTCTCTGTGAAGGGCAAGTGATGCTGTGAAGATAATACCTCCCTCCTTCCTGGGAAAATTCTCTTTGTGGAAGCAAAAAGGCAGTTTTTCCCTTTACAGTGTCCTACTGCATGGTACCCTGAGGTCAGCATGCCAGACATGCTCTGGATATAAATGGCCTGATTTTTCCTGCCACTTCTCCCCCCTCCCCCTGTCACGCTTCAGAAATTCAATAATAATAACAACACTAAAATAGAGAGGAAAATATCCTCCAGAAGACGGTTTAGACATATTTTAAATACGTATGGCTATAGAGTGTAGACCTTATTGCTTTTTTCAACTACCTGAACTGAGATTGTAGTGAGGTGGGGTTCATCTCTTTTCCCACGTAACAAGCAATAGGATAACAGGAAATAGCCTCAAGTTGCCCTAGCGAAGGTTTAGTTGGATATTAGGAAAAATTTCTTCTATTCAAAGGATTATCAAGCATTGGAACAGGCTGCCCAGGGAAGTGGTTGAGTCATCATCCCTGACAGCATTTAAAAGACATGTAGATGTGGCACATAGTTTAGCAGTGGGCTAAACTCTTCCAGTTCAATACATAAATGCACTAATCATCTGTCACCTCTAAGCTGGAGATGCTGAGCACTTCTGGGAGAAGAGTGAAGGGAGAAGTCTTCTATAAACTTAGTAATGAAAGTAATGAGGGCAAATGCCTCTAAATCCATAAGAAAATACATATTTTCTTATATTCTGAAATGGCTTTTAGTTCTCCCAATCAATTGCTCCTGAAGGTAGAAATTCAATATTAAAGATATGGCATCAATATATTCTGTCCTTTCCTGAATAATTTCTCCAGAACAACAAAACAAGTTTAACAATCTAACAAACAAAACACTAAGAAGTGGACAAATCACTGACATCATAAATTGTATGTTATTTGGTTCTCATCCATTACTCCTCAGGCAAAAAAATCCATGAATATATAATGTAGATAATACTTATGGAGCTTTTCTACATAGGATAACTTTGTATATAAATAGGTAAAGACATCAGTGTGTGTCAGACTATTTCCTCATAACTGTTTTTTCTTCTAAGGATTCTTACTGGAATTGGAAAGCATCTCTGCAATGAAGTAAACAACCAAGAATATCTACACTGAGCACAACTACAGGCTAACTAGTGAACTACAAATGTACCTCTAATTTGTTTGGCTGTAGTCATCCTTCCCCAGCTAGAGAGAAGAGATAAAAAAGAACCAGAACTTGTCCAAATGCCACCACAAACCAGGAAAAGCTACCACACTTCTATTTCCAAAGAAAAAATATCACAGGGATAAATATATGGAAACAGAGTTGTTTTCATCATATTCTCAGACCATGGAGAACTTCAGGGATGATACTTCTGAAAGCCATAGTTGATATTTAGCAGGAATTCCATGTGATTGGAATAAACTGATTAATATTTGCATGAACACAGTCAGAAGTATTTCTGTAAGTAGAGACAATATTTTCTGCTAATATAGTTATCAGATAAAGATACTGAAAGCACAAATACTTTTACTCAAAACGCGTTGGGTACCGCACTTTGCAACTTAATCACCTAGAGAGGAACTAAACAGCAGTTCAATCAGTTTTATTTTCTCATCAAGTTCTCAGTTTACTTCCAAAGTACATCTAGTCATGTGCAAACACCAAGCCAAGCACTTCACTAAATGATGCCAAGTTACTAAAAGCATTATCAGAGAAGTACATCCCTTTGGCTGCTTTTTCAAGAAAAAAACAGGTATCAATAGAATGTTTTTTGATTTGTACCACAGTACCTAATTCTGGCATTTTGCCCTTGTTGCCACTGGCAGCGTGAAGGACTTTTACTCTATCTGGAGATCTAATGTGCAGTGGAACAGGAAAGTAAGGGCAATACACCAAAGATTTCCTAACACCTAAGAAGTCTTGATGAAAGATAGGTTTTCTTTACTGTGTCCATGCCTTTGTGCTCAATTCCAACCCCTAAGTAGGGGAAAATAAAAGTATCAGAGACAAAATTCCCCCTCCCTGAGGTAATTTATGGAAGTGATTTTATGGAAGTGCAGAGTCATTCTCATGTTAAATCAAGAACTATTTCCTATACCAAGATTATTATCTGCAGCACCTCTGGTTGGTGTCAGACATCTTTAAACAATATTTATCAAAACAAATGGTTGAGTGTAGTTTGTTCTTTTTCTGCCAGCTCAGTAACAAAAAAAACACAACCACCCAACCAAAAAAAAAAATTAACCCAGATTTCTAAATTTTTCTTTTGCAGCATCAAACATTTCCATAAGATGTATTATGAAACATACCTGGACTCTTTACAATAATACTAAGCTGTTTTATGTCTCTAAATCAAACTAAGGAAACTCATTAGAGCTTTTCAAAGACTGTGAGAACAGTTCTTCAAAGAACCATCAGTAAATTCTAAATATACATATGCTTACTTCAAAAGTTCTCAGTTGAACAGGAAATGGATCTTCAGAAATACTTCAGGATCTAAGCAATGTCAAGTAAAGACAAGAAACAAGAGAAAGCAGAGAGGAGTTTTTTCTAAGAAGTGATAGGGAATCAGATGGAGCAATGCAAAATGAGGCCAAACACCCAGGGAGGAGAGAGCTGCTCTCCCAGAGGTGAGATACAGGCCAAGATTACCTGCTAGAACAGGGGCATCCTAAGTCCAGATGTTTAGTTTTCTCTGCATTGTACTGCTGTAAAGATGACAGAGGCCTCCTGTGATAGGTTTGCTACTCTCCTATCAAGTTCAATAGCAACTATCTGTACAGTCCTGATATGGAATTGCAGTGCTTCACTAGTGTCACGCAATTAAACTATCCTTCAACAGACAACCTCAGGCATTAGGGTTTGAGGGTCTTGGAGGGTTTTTTTGCTGTTGTTTTTACTTGTAGGATTTTTTTTGTACACTGATTTTACTTAGTCATATTCAATATTACAATTCCGTCTCAGCCCATTCTCAATTAAACTAATATTGGCTCTGTGACATTACCTCTTTACAGCAGCTTATGCACTGCAACAGGAGCCATTCACAACCTCTGGCTCTTTCCAGGCTTAGATTTTCAAACCATTACTTATTTGGTGTTCCTCATAAAGCAAATCCTGAAGTGACATTGTGTTTCCTAATAGAGGGCAAGCCACATTAGAACAACTTAATGATAGCCATCCCCCTAAATTGAAAAGAAAAAAAAAAAAAAATGGAGGGGGGGAATACCTCTTCACAACTGTAGTAAATACAGATGTTACGCAGAATCATGGCCTCACAATGCTGTCAGACAGCTTTCTTAACATCCTCGAGAAGACAATGTCAGGACCCACTAATCTATGGGGGCCAAGCCCCTCTAATAGTTCACATATGAACTCCTCCTTCACTCACAGTGGGTCTATGTTTGCATAAGCTTGGGGTTTTGTTCCCAAAGCCTGGGGCCCAACAGTGCTGGTAAAGCCACAGGTGAAGAAAGTGTTGAGAACCTTTGCCTTTCCAGTGTTGTTGGTGGCTAATTCACCTCTCCTGTTTAACATCAGGCCAATATTTCCCTTCTTTTTTTGCTTTTGTAACCCTTTACCATGGTTTTTGCTATCTCTGGCCAATTTCAATTTGAACTGAGCATTTGCCTTTCTAACTGCATCTCTGCATGCCTCGGTAATGCCCTTGTAGTTCTCAACAGGTATTTTTCTGCTTTTCCATCTCTAAAACACTTCTCTTGATTTTGAGCAGACTCAGAAGGTCACAGTTAAGCCAAGGGAGTCTCTTTCTCCACCTACTTCCCTTACCTTTAAAGGGAATGAAATGTGGTTTTTTGCTTCTAGGGGAGTGTTCTTGAAAAACTCCCAGCACTCAGTAGCCCCTTTATCCTCCATGGAATCCCTCCCAGCTGACCTCTGAGCAGGCTGAGTTTCCTCTTCCAAAAATCTAGAACTTTTGTCTTAGCACTAGCCTTCACAGTGTTCAGCAGGATCCTGAACTCCATAGCATTGTGATCACTGCAGCCAAATCCATAACTAAATGAAATATTACTAGGCAGGTTTTCTTGTTTTATGAGTAATGAGTCCAGCAGTGCCTCATTCCTGGTTGGCACATCTAACAATTGTGTGAGCAAGCAGTCCTCTATGCATTCCAGAAACTTGATGGATGACGTGTGAGCTGCTGCACTGTTCTTCCAACAAATGTCTGTGTAGGTGAAGTCACCCATAAGAACCAGGTTATGTTGATCCAAAGCTTGCTCAAGTGACATAAATATTGCTTTGCTGTCTTTATCATCTTGGTTTGAAAGTCAGTAGAAGATGCTTATTGTAAGATTCCCCTTGGAGACAACCCCTCTGATCTTGACCCAGAGGCATTCCATAGTGCTGGAATTAGCAAAGTTCACTTCCATACATTGAAGATTCTCCATAACAAAGAGCACAATGACTTTTTCCCTGCCTATCTTTGCAAAACACTTTATAGCCATCCACTACAATGATCCTCCAGTCATGTCATTTGCCCTCCCATGTTTCAGTTATTCCTAGGATATCATAACTTTCAGACTGGACATGAAGCTGCTGTTTGTTCCCCAGNAAACATACCTGGACTCTTTACAATAATACTAAGCTGTTTTATGTCTCTAAATCAAACTAAGGAAACTCATTAGAGCTTTTCAAAGAGTGTGAGAACAGTTCTTCAAAGAACCATCAGTAAATTCTAAATATACATATGCTTACTTCAAAAGTTCTCAGTTGAACAGGAAATGGATCTTCAGAAATACTTCAGGATCTAAGCAATGTCAAGTAAAGACAAGAAACAAGAGAAAGCAGAGAGGGGTTTTTTCTAAGAAGTGATAGGGAATCAGATGGAGCAATGCAAAATGAGGCCAAACACCCAGGGAAGAGAGAGCTGCTCTCCCAGAGGTGAGATACAGGCCAAGATTACCTGCTAGAACTGGGGCATCCTAAGTCCAGATGTTTAGTTTTCTCTGCATTGTACTGCTGTAAAGATGACAGAGGCCTCCTGTGATAGGTTTGCTACTCTCCTATCAAGTTCAATAGCAACTATCTGTACAGTCCTGATATGGAATTGCAGTGCTTCACTAGTGTCACGCAATTAAACTATCCTTCAACAGACAACCTCAGGCATTAGGGTTTGAGGGTCTTGGAGGGTTTTTTTGCTGTTGTTTTTACTTGTAGGATTTTTTTTGTACACTGATTTTACTTAGTCATATTCAATATTACAATTCCGTCTCAGCCCATTCTCAATTAAACTAATATTGGCTCTGTGACATTACCTCTTTACAGCAGCTTATGCACTGCAACAGGAGCCATTCACAACCTCTGGCTCTTTCCAGGCTTAGATTTTCAAACCATTACTTATTTGGTGTTCCTCATAAAGCAAATCCTGAAGTGACATTGTGTTTCCTAATAGAGGGCAAGCCACATTAGAACAACTTAATGATAGCCATCCCCCTAAATTGAAAAGAAAAAAAAAAAAAAATGGAGGGGGGGAATNTTCACTCACAGTGGGTCTATGTTTGCATAAGCTTGGGGTTTTGTTCCCAAAGCCTGGGGCCCAACAGTGCTGGTAAAGCCACAGGTGAAGAAAGTGTTGAGAACCTTTGCCTTTCCAGTGTTGTTGGTGGCTAATTCACCTCTCCTGTTTAACATCAGGCCAATATTTCCCTTCTTTTTTTGCTTTTGTAACCCTTTACCATGGTTTTTGCTATCTCTGGCCAATTTCAATTTGAACTGAGCATTTGCCTTTCTAACTGCATCTCTGCATGCCTCGGTAATGCCCTTGTAGTTCTCAACAGGTATTTTTCTGCTTTTCCATCTCTAAAACACTTCTCTTGATTTTGAGCAGACTCAGAAGGTCACAGTTAAGCCAAGGGAGTCTCTTTCTCCACCTACTTCCCTTACCTTTAAAGGGAATGAAATGTGGTTTTTTGCTTCTAGGGGAGTGTTCTTGAAAAACTCCCAGCACTCAGTAGCCCCTTTATCCTCCATGGAATCCCTCCCAGCTGACCTCTGAGCAGGCTGAGTTTCCTCTTCCAAAAATCTAGAACTTTTGTCTTAGCACTAGCCTTCACAGTGTTCAGCAGGATCCTGAACTCCATAGCATTGTGATCACTGCAGCCAAATCCATAACTAAATGAAATATTACTAGGCAGGTTTTCTTGTTTTATGAGTAATGAGTCCAGCAGTGCCTCATTCCTGGTTGGCACATCTAACAATTGTGTGAGCAAGCAGTCCTCTATGCATTCCAGAAACTTGATGGATGACGTGTGAGCTGCTGCACTGTTCTTCCAACAAATGTCTGTGTAGGTGAAGTCACCCATAAGAACCAGGTTATGTTGATCCAAAGCTTGCTCAAGTGACATAAATATTGCTTTGCTGTCTTTATCATCTTGGTTTGAAAGTCAGTAGAAGATGCTTATTGTAAGATTCCCCTTGGAGACAACCCCTCTGATCTTGACCCAGAGGCATTCCATAGTGCTGGAATTAGCAAAGTTCACTTCCATACATTGAAGATTCTCCATAACAAAGAGCACAATGACTTTTTCCCTGCCTATCTTTGCAAAACACTTTATAGCCATCCACTACAATGATCCTCCAGTCATGTCATTTGCCCTCCCATGTTTCAGTTATTCCTAGGATATCATAACTTTCAGACTGGACATGAAGCTGCTGTTTGTTCCCCAGGCTGTGTGCATTGGTATACATACACTTGCAGTGTTTGGTCTTCTGCTTCTCAACCTGGGAAGCAGCTAAGGAACATTTGTCAGTGCTCTGGTTGGCCTGGCTCATTCCCCAGTTGGTTAACTTTGGACCCCATCCCTCAAGTCCTTCAGTTACACCCTGTAAACTAGATAGTTACTGAGGGAAAGAACCTTTATTATGCAGCCACCTTACAAGCAGCTGCCTGCAATCACAATAGTGACCAAACAGCTTAGCTGACACTTCACTGAGGGGATCAGTTTCAAGGACTTTGATCAAATTCTGATGGGAAGGAAAATACCTGCACAACAAGCTGTTCCAACTTACAGTTGTGAAAGTAGTCAGATTTCATCTTACAGCAAGAAGAAAGATACAAAAGAGCCAATGCTGCTTTTACTACCCCAGGAAAGTGGAGGAGTTTCCAAATTTCCATGTATGTAAATCAGAAAATTACATCCAAACAGTGGCTGACTTTGAGCTGACAATTAATCGTCCGTTGTTCCCTATTATCACTTCATCCCATCTTTTGCAANGAAAAAAAAAAAAAAATGGAGGGGGGGAATACCTCTTCACAACTGTAGTAAATACAGATGTTACACAGAATCATGGCCTCACAATGCTGTCAGACAGCTTTCTTAACATCCTCGAGAAGACAATGTCAGGACCCACTAATCTATGGGGGCCAAGCCCCTCTAATAGTTCACATATGAACTCCTCCTTCACTCACAGTGGGTCTATGTTTGCATAAGCTTGGGGTTTTGTTCCCAAAGCCTGGGGCCCAACAGTGCTGGTAAAGCCACAGGTGAAGAAAGTGTTGAGAACCTTTGCCTTTCCAGTGTTGTTGGTGGCTAATTCACCTCTCCTGTTTAACATCAGGCCAATATTTCCCTTCTTTTTTTGCTTTTGTAACCCTTTACCATGGTTTTTGCTATCTCTGGCCAATTTCAATTTGAACTGAGCATTTGCCTTTCTAACTGCATCTCTGCATGCCTCGGTAATGCCCTTGTAGTTCTCAACAGGTATTTTTCTGCTTTTCCATCTCTAAAACACTTCTCTTGATTTTGAGCAGACTCAGAAGGTCACAGTTAAGCCAAGGGAGTCTCTTTCTCCACCTACTTCCCTTACCTTTAAAGGGAATGAAATGTGGTTTTTTGCTTCTAGGGGAGTGTTCTTGAAAAACTCCCAGCACTCAGTAGCCCCTTTATCCTCCATGGAATCCCTCCCAGCTGACCTCTGAGCAGGCTGAGTTTCCTCTTCCAAAAATCTAGAACTTTTGTCTTAGCACTAGCCTTCACAGTGTTCAGCAGGATCCTGAACTCCATAGCATTGTGATCACTGCAGCCAAATCCATAACTAAATGAAATATTACTAGGCAGGTTTTCTTGTTTTATGAGTAATGAGTCCAGCAGTGCCTCATTCCTGGTTGGCACATCTAACAATTGTGTGAGCAAGCAGTCCTCTATGCATTCCAGAAACTTGATGGATGACGTGTGAGCTGCTGCACTGTTCTTCCAACAAATGTCTGTGTAGGTGAAGTCACCCATAAGAACCAGGTTATGTTGATCCAAAGCTTGCTCAAGTGACATAAATATTGCTTTGCTGTCTTTATCATCTTGGTTTGAAAGTCAGTAGAAGATGCTTATTGTAAGATTCCCCTTGGAGACAACCCCTCTGATCTTGACCCAGAGGCATTCCATAGTGCTGGAATTAGCAAAGTTCACTTCCATACATTGAAGATTCTCCATAACAAAGAGCACAATGACTTTTTCCCTGCCTATCTTTGCAAAACACTTTATAGCCATCCACTACAATGATCCTCCAGTCATGTCATTTGCCCTCCCATGTTTCAGTTATTCCTAGGATATCATAACTTTCAGACTGGACATGAAGCTGCTGTTTGTTCCCCAGGCTGTGTGCATTGGTATACATACACTTGCAGTGTTTGGTCTTCTGCTTCTCAACCTGGGAAGCAGCTAAGGAACATTTGTCAGTGCTCTGGTTGGCCTGGCTCATTCCCCAGTTGGTTAACTTTGGACCCCATCCCTCAAGTCCTTCAGTTACACCCTGTAAACTAGATAGTTACTGAGGGAAAGAACCTTTATTATGCAGCCACCTTACAAGCAGCTGCCTGCAATCACAATAGTGACCAAACAGCTTAGCTGACACTTCACTGAGGGGATCAGTTTCAAGGACTTTGATCAAATTCTGATGGGAAAGAAAATACCTGCACAACAAGCTGTTCCAACTTGCAGTTGTGAAAGTAGTCAAATTTCATCTTACAGCAAGAAGAAAGATACAAAAGAGCCAATGCTGCTTTTACTACCCCAGGAAAGTGGAGGAGTTTCCAAATTTCCACGTATGTAAATCAGAAAATCACATCCAAACGGCGGCTGACTTTGAGCTGACAATTAATTGTCCATTGTTCCCTATTATTATTTCATCCCATCTTTTGCAAATAGCTCAATAAATCATATTATCCCACTGTATAAAAACACACCTGCCATGAATTTTCATGTCCAATATACTGGAAATTGAATGTCTTTACAAGAAAGAAGGTGCATGTGTGAGTACAGCTGTAAGTACTTAATCTCAACTAACTTTATACAATTCATAGTTGATATGATTTTCTTTCTCCCATACTCATTATAATTGATTCCTTTCCCTTCAACTTAATTTTGCCAGATTTTTCATCCAACACCTCTATCAATCNAATTTTCATGTCCAATATACTGGAAATTGAATGTCTTTACAAGAAAGAAGGTGCATGTGTGAGTACAGCTGTAAGTACTTAATCTCAACTAACTTTATACAATTCATAGTTTATATGATTTTCTTTCTCCCATACTCATTATAATTGATTCCTTTCCCTTCAACTTTATTTTGCCAGATTTTTCATCCAACACCTCTATCAATCTCTCTAGGGACTACAGCATATATTGAAATACAGTCTGGGCTCTGCAGCACTGTATTCTGAGTCGCACAAAGCCTTTGTATCTTTAAAACACTGAGGGTGGAGCAGCATGTACCAGAGAATACGAAATCTCAGTGATGTATAAACAAGTGTGGATGATGCCTGCCAAAGATTTACCGACCTACTAGAAAGCACTTTAAATAGAAGTGATAGCTATATAGATGGAGAACTGGTGGTCTTCCACATCTGGTCCAGCTGTCAAGTTCACCACATATGCACACAGCTTCTGTTAAAAAGCAACTCAAACTCATGAGCCTAGAGTTCAAATCCATCTTGTACTTACCTCAATAAACATTTCTCCTTTCTGAGACCTCCAGCCACTGGGAATAACCAACAGTTTCAAAAGATGGGACATTGTCCAAACCCAAAGGAAGATCGTTCCAGGCCCAGTGCAGGTACTATCTGTGATGCCCAGAAGTAGCAAGCATGGTATAAATACTAACAGCATAGGCTCCAAAGTCAACAGCAGCTTTGATACCCATTTCAGAGGTGTATAATACAATCCCACAGGTGCTATTGCAATCCAAAAAATTATAGAACAGCATAAACTCTTGAGTTGTTATTATTACTATTATTAGTGATTGATCACCCAAAGCATATTGCAGTGAATAGAAAATCACTTGAGCAGCTTTTCATGCATATGTATTTACGTATTTAAAATTTCTACAGACCTACCACTGTCCAATTATATTAGGCTATACTACAAACTCAAATAATTCAAATACTGGTACAGACGATGCAGTTAAACATTCCAGTAGAAATCTATTGTTGATCATGAGTACAGGGCTATTGGAGTTTTTTAAAGGTTTTAACATGAAATACAGGCTCAGCTACTATGTAGTTAAGAATAAAGCTTGTGTTTCTAGATACAACAAACACATTAATGCAACTATTTTACATATACACAAAAAGCACAGACAAATTGATACTTTTGCTAAAGTAAGTTACTCTAGAATTCCATTTCTTGACTATGGCCAGCTAGGAAACACTGAATTCAATCCAAACTCTGCTGTTAATGATCACTCAATAACCATGGTACTTCCCACAATGCTTTCAGCAATTAGGTGCCTGGTCTCAAATAGCAATATGTAAAAATAACAGTATCAGGGTCCTGCTCAGATTCTGTCTATCAACTTTTACTCTTAAAAGATTTCCCATTAGTGAAAGATTTGGCCAAGGAGGAAGATGACTCACTAGTGGCCACCCTCACCAGAGCTGGAATAAGAAAGATGATTGCATGTTAGGTGCAAAGTAACACATAAATCTGAACTCATCTGAGTTAGCCAACTGCCAAAAAGTAAATAGCAGGTCCTTCATTCAGCCTTAGCAGGCCCTAACAGAAGTAGAGACATCTAGAGACATGGTCCTGTAATACAGAAGAGACTGGCAAGACTATTCTTTCCTGACGGATAAGGACTAATCATATATCCCTCCATGGCATCAGGAAAAAAATGAAGCTTCCGAGAGCAGGTGTTTCTCTGCTACATCTGCCCCAAAGGATTTTTTCCAATATCTTCATCATCTTGGGTGGTCACCTTATATCCATGTACTAAATGCAATTAACGTACTATGTTCAATTACATTGTCAAAATAAAACCACAACCTTAACGCCTGTGTCTGTATCATTCTCCTTGGTGTGTCAAAGCTAATAAAGCCATGGTCATTTCAATCAGGAATTCCTTAAATTAACATTGATAATCTCAACCTCTCACATACACTTAATTTTGCCTTGTAAAACCCTCTTGGAAACGTTCAAGGCAATCTCCCATCACCTGCTTGCATACTTAAAGGAATTCTGCAGCAAGTTAATTACCTAGGAGGCCCTCTATCACACTACTGTAACCAGACAGATATATGCATAAACACACCAACACGCACACACGTACATCAGCAACTGGGAAAATCATTTAAACTGCTTCATCTTCTAAAATTACTTAATTTCTTTCGGTGAAGGAGACTGTATGAATCACTGCTGTAAGCCCATTGACAGAATGCTTAGCTGACACTTGCTCAATTGAATAAAATGGAGACCAATAGAAGTTGAAAGTAGAATAATAAAGAACATAATTGTCTCAAGTCCTTTTTTCTTAGTCCTCCTAAATCACAGCAGCACAAAGGTTTCTGTTGCTCCAATTTGTCTACCCGACTATCAGATCCATCTAAGACCATTTTAAGCTGTGCATTGTTATGCTCCACAGACAAATGAAGAGTTGGAAGCTGCAAACAAACAGCCATAAATCTTGATATTAAGTTCTTAGAGTCATTTCATTTTAAGTTGTTTATCAGTACTAGCATGAGGACTCAATTCTCTACTAAGCATTTTCCTATTCCTATAGGTATATTGTGCTCAGGACTCTCTTTGAAGCTTCCCAGACGAATGTTATGTGAAGATGCAAGCAAGAAAGCAGGAAGAAAATACATGGACTAGAGTCTGCCCAAAGACTTCTAAATGCTCGTGTTCTGAAATATGAAGCAGAAAGCTTAAAGATATATTTTGCTTCTGGCAGTAATGTTTCATTAAAAATAAGCCACAAAAGTGAAACAGGATCAATTACTTCTTACTGAAAAACACGCCTTAAACATTAACTTGTCAGACCCTTTACTGAAAACTTCACCTTTAAAATTTCTGCACTGTACATAAACAAAACTTGGTTTGTGTTGTAAGTGTAAAACGAGGTAGGGCTACATGAAAGTCTAACCCTCCCAGCAGGAGGGTTGTGTTTTTTTCACTGTTGTTGTTTTGTTTTGGGTTTTTTTGTTGGGTTTTTTTGTTGGTTTTTGTTGTTGTTGTTTATCCTTAGGTCTATCAGTTTGCTTACTTCTTGTCTTCACTCTGAATATACTTTCCCTTCATTGGATTCTTACCACCACTTTTAACTCAAGAAAAAGCCCTTCATCTTTGCACATGGAATTTCTCTTTGTCCATTATTCCATTTAGTTTTATATATTCAACAAGCTGCATTTTTCAGCTCCAGAGTACAAGAGCTTTGCATTCAGTCACAGAGTTAATTCTGCTAACACAAGAATAAATTCTGCTTTAAAGAAGGCCTACCCCTGCAACGAACACAGCACTAGCCTAAAATTACACAAGTCCAAGAACTTTGACAAAGGACTTAAATGAAAGAATACCAGTGCCCTGCAGCATTTACCACATTTGTTCAGTACCCTTTTCTCCATCTGCAGCTGTGCCACAATCACTTTCCGTTAGTTTTATGACCGCATCTATTCAAAATCTTTACCTTATGTTTTTCTTTCCTCACCTTGGTCTTCTTCGTCCCATTCTGATAAGACTTTCAAATTCTTTTATGGAACATGATGAACAGAATCATCATGATTCTGTTCCAGAACTTAAAAATTCTACTTCTAATTTGTTTGATTTGTTAAATATTTCTCAAAAACAAAACACAAAAACTTCTGCTCTTGAAGCTTTTGTATTTTCCCTGAATGCCCAGTGATATTTCCATGTTCTGTTCATTCTTCTCTGCTTTTGTTTCCAGTTCTACAAAGAGAGATATCATGTGTAGTTCCCTAGTTTCTACCTGAATTTTTCTTTTTCTGAGTTGTACCACAATCAGTGCCACTTTAACAAAAATTTTGATTTTATAGACCAAAAAAATATTTCTGTGTTAGTGTTTTAGGATAGGTCCAATCTGCTCATTTCAAACAATACCATTCTTCAGAGCAGTAAAACTGATGGGGTAAAATAATTTAAGCCTTTTAAAATAACAATCAGGCCCAGAGCATTCACTTTTGTTGATCATTGAGTATTTTTACCATGCTGTAAATAAAACATTGGTTTCCATATAAATTGATGTTGATCTTTAAGAAAATGTCATTATTTCCCTCTTTTGACTGGATTATTCTTCTCGAGAAATTTAATAATTTAAAATGTCATACACATTTTAGCAATGATGTCTTGAAAAGGTTTATTACTGCATAAGGTTTCATTTCAATGAGGACATTCATTAGAGACAAGAGCGAAACAAAGGAAAAGGAGCTAGGTTAAAAAGGACATGAAAGAATCTATTATCCAAAAAATATGAGGCCTGATTGAGCTCACATACAAGAAAAAAATAGACAAGATAGAAATAACAAAATACATCTTCCACAAACTTGATGCAAACCTGAATTTTGGGGGAAATGGCAATTAATTTTACCCCATCTGCAATTGCTCTTGAAACCATAGCAAAAGAAACTGCAGACAACACAAAATATTTTGAGAATAATCAGTAATGGCATGCTTCATCTTTGAAACTATATCCTTAACATGACTGACAGGCAAGCAAATAAGTGAGAACGCAACCAGATTCCAGCCTTGATTCACATTTTTCCATTTTAGGTTGCCTTACCTTTACATTACCGAGGAAGGAAAGATAAGGAAGCACGTGATACGCTGTGCTGACAAAGGGGTTTAGATTTTTTGGGGGTTTTTAGGTTTTTTTTTCTCTTTAATTCCTTAGAACCCTTGTTGGAATTGCCTTGGTGGGTTGGGTGGGTGAATGAGTGTTTGCCAACCCTCCTTTGTGACAGTTCATTCCTGCATGTGCAAAGAGACTGTACCAGCAGTACAGAGACAGCTTAGAAGTATAAAGGTATTATATATTTATGAGCACACACACACAGACAGCAAGTTTAAGACTTGCTTACTACTTAAGTACTCACTACCCTGATAGAAGAATCAAAGAATGGGGGCCAGCCAGGCAGACCCAGACTCAGAGGAGAGGGGTCAGTCTCTGATGCTCCCTGGAGCAGATACCCTCTGTGACCAAGATGCCACCCCTCCATCACCTCTGCTGGCACTAAGGACCCGACTGGCTCACAGCTACATCTGCTGACCTCCGACCAGCCTCTCCATTTTATGTAGTTTATTTTCTTAATACTTTTCCACATTAACTCTTCTCTCAGATTCTTTGAGGCATTAACAATCCTTGTCTCTACAATTCTGACTCTGTCTGTAATTTTACCCGTTTTTCTTATTACTTTTTTTACAGGCTCTTTCAGAGCTTTTTCTCAAAACTTTACAATTTTGTTAGAAGTCTGAGGCCCGGTTATGTATCTGGGATGTGTTGGAGCAAGACTTTGGATCTCTGGAAGACACAAGCAGAACCGGGTTGTTCAGAAGGCAGTCACAGGCAGAGGAGGTTACAGTGTACAGAGAAATCAATACTAGGAGTAAAATTGGTGTTTTGTTGCAAATGTCTAGATCCAGCCCAAGGCAGAAAAAAAAATACCTCAAGTGTTGCACTGGGGGAAAAAAACTACAACAAACTAACTAATCAAAACCAAAGCGAACACACAACAAAAAAAACAAACAAAAACCCCACCCAACAGTTAAAATAACTAAACACTGCTTATGCTCATGTTTGGAGATAACACTTGATCCACAAACTTGCATTTATTAAGTTATGAAACTTTCTTGCTAAAGCAACTTGCCACAAAGGACTGATATTCTCCTCCCCAGTGCTGGAAGACAATTTCAATTGTACTTCAACAATTTCAGTACAATATCAAAGCTTACAATGTTGTTTGTAACCTTGCCCTGATTGCTTATCACTGAATAAGTCATCTCAGAAACATTTTCTAGCACTCACTAAACCCAGTTGTTAGAAAGAGTTAAATACAAGGACCTTAGAAGAGCATTTTTTTTCCTTCCTTATGACTCCATCCTCTGTTAAAAATTTGTTAAATCTTTAGAGCATCCAGTTGGATTTGTTTGAAATCATATCTCTTCTCTTGTGATTTAATCTTTACTTTAATCTTTAGCATTCCATTGCCCTTTGCCCTGTAAACCCACTTATCATTGCAAAGCAAAGCTCTTTGGGTGCCCTCACATGCTGTGCCATAAATACCATTTCTTAATATGTACACAGGATGCTTTGGTTCTTCTTATTTAGACAGAAAAAGTCTAAGTCTATGCTCTAATATATTTCATATGCTCTAATATTTCATGTAGAAGTACCTAATTTCTATATTTTCTGGAATGAAAGGGTGAATGATTCTAAAGACTGAAATGCAGAAAACAAATATGTATCATCTGGAGAAATAAAAACCTACATTTTCTTCTTAAACTAGTACATCCTAGTTTTTTATTGGCTTCTTGCAATCTTTTTCAGAAAGCAGGAAGAACCTTTTTCACCATGAGAACAACTTCTAAGTTTCTTAACTGCATGCACACAGCCTCTGATGCAAAGTTAAACCTGCTCACCCACTTAAACATACATAATTTGAGATGTGTAATTTCTTCTATGGCAGCCAATCTGGAATCCAAGTACATATGTACTTCTGTCAGTCCTAAGAAATTAGAGAGTCTAAAATATCAAGACACATCTCAGTTAATTCCTTCAGAATTAACGACTAGTTAAGAAATGATGTAAATATGAGTCAAAAAAATTTAGCTTTCCATACGGAAATTATCTTCCCTTTATTTTCAACTTGAACTTCAGAGTTTAAAAACCTTTAGTAATGAGAAATATTTTTTTTCTATAAGACTACTTGAAAGCTAAAAATGTTGCATTGACAAAAGTGACAGAAACACTTCAGAGATTCAGAATAGCAACACACCTTTTTCAAAGCTACCCTGTCTGTGAATTTTATAACATAACTGATGAGATTGCTGCTATGTTCAACACGTGCTCAAGAGTTTTGCTAAATCTCAGCAGCAATTTATTTATTTTAACCTCTGTCATATTACTTGTTCAACAGCAGAGGGATATCATTTTTTTATCATATTAGCAGCCCTTCCAGAACAAACATTTAAAAAATATATGTAATTATTTCCCCAAATGCCTGTAATTTTGTTCTGATTCTCTTTGTGGCCACTGCAGGAGTGAATGAAAATTATATATCACAGCTATACTTGCAAACCTACAATTAGTATTTCAATTTTTAAAATAGTCTAGAGAGGTTTTTCATAACCCAGATTTATTATAATTGTTACAGAAGGATGGAAATTTCCAGCTTCACTGACTGTTACTCTGTAACAAAGGTCCCCAAATGACACATCAAAGCAAGCTTCCAAATCATTTTGGTGTCAGTGTCTCAGAGAGTAGGGGCTATCTGGATCTTACTTCCACATATTTTATGAACACAAAGGAGAAGAGAGTATATGGCATCATTTTTTGTTGCTCTTGAAATTCAGAAACACTGAAGTTTAACTTAATGTTATCACCTAAAACCTCCCAAGCAGCAAAACCAACCAGTGCACCTCACTGGCAGCACCTCAGTGCTTCCCTTGCTATTGCTATTATCCCATGTGCTTTGAGAAAGGAAAGTCAGTCTTTGTGTCTTATAATAGGACAGAATATAATATATTTTAAAACTGGGCTTATTTAGGTAAATAAATTCTTTTGTTTGAGGGCCGGGGCACTAAAGCACTATTGGCAAGTAATACTTGTTTAGCGGTTCTCTCATCAAAAAAAGTTCTTTAATAGCAAGAATTCAGTTGCTGAAAAGGATAATAATGCTGTCTAAACTGCAAGAATATGAAAAGAACTACAAGAAAAGTTTTCACAATTAGCATTTTACAGATGCAGCTGATAACTTCCAAGTTTGAGACCATAATACCGCATAGCATCCAACACGCATACCACAAAGGAGCCGAAATTTCCCTAACAAGTGATGACTACCAAAATGTTTTTTGACAAACTCTTATAATTCCTAATCCAATTTCTGTCTAGTAGATGAGCCAAATGAACAGACAATAATTCATCTATGTTACTGTAAGCAGATTTTGATATCTTGTTACACATTTAACCCCACACTGGGTTAAAACCATATGTTTGCATATTGTACCTCAGTCACTTTTACAGAACAAAAACCAGGTCGATTTGGGAAGAAAATCTGTCCTTAGCCTAGTGCAGTGATTCGCACGCATTGGCAGGGACAGGAAAAGCTATTATCACACAATTTGGGGGTTTGGTTGTTTTTTAAAGATAACTTTTTCGAAGTTATGTTGGGGGTTTTCTCCCATTAACCCCTAACATTTCCCAAAGACACCATTTCCTATTTGGAGAAAGCAGCAGAAGACAGAAAATGTTTCTTTTCTTCCCATTAACATGCCTGTCTCAATTAACACTGATCACTCCATCTCTATAGATTCCTGAGGCTCACACAGCTGGAAATATCAATGAAGGTTGAGAAAACAGAGATAGACCAATGAAGAAAAATCAAATTTGCGAAGCTGAGTATCACCCATGCCCATCTCCTGCCTCATTTCTGGGGAAGGCTTAGGGGACTCTGAAACAAGATCCGCAACAGTAAACATGCAATCAGTTACTCTCTATGGCAGCCAAAAATAAATCAAGGGAAACAAAATTTAGTTCGCTCAATGCCAGGTTCACAAAGAAATACAGAGATTTTAGCAGGATTTCTATATTTCTCAAGTCAAGTTAAAGAATCAGTAGAATCTAAGCTCCACCAGAATGAGGAGAGATGCAGAGAAGATCAGGTTCAGACAGTCCATAACCTTCTGCCAAAGTCAGTGCTTGAACTGCTTTCTACACAAAAAGCAATAGAATGGCACTCTTCTCCCTTAAAATATCTAATAACAGTTGAAAGAGGACTCATACCACACATGAGACACCAAGATTCAGTTTCCACCTCAAGCTTTCAGTCTTTTCCCATCAATCTCAGGAATACATCACTGTGAACTTTTAAAATGACTCTCCAAAACAGAACTGTAGATTTCATAGACCATTTGAACTCTCCATGGTCATCTGGATTTTGTCGTTGTCTTTATAGTATCTTAATATTAACAATGAGTTATTAATATATTGATAATTAATATAATACATTAATTAATAATTACTAATAATATTAATTATGTATTAATTTGTGATGGTAGTGTTTGTTTTAGCTTTTCTGAGACCTCTTCCTTCTCAAAGACACTTTTCTACTGAGATTAAGTTGTTAACATCCAAGACCTTCACAGCAGTTACTTACTGGGGATCAGGATTTTAAGGATTTTTTTTCCTGTTTTCTACTGATAACATAACTGAAAACAAAATAACTTTCCTTTTCAATTTTACAGTCGCTCAAACAGTTTCTCCTTTATTTCTGTGATGACGTCAACATTTCATTTTCACACGCTTACAATTATTTTATATGACAAAGACCTTTACACTTAATTTTATCTCATTTTGTTAAAGCCAATGCTATTCACATGATTCGACTTTTGAAACTCTCAGTACAGCATTTTAATGACACATTCATAATTTCATGAATGTCATAGTTGGCAGCAAATCACACAAATGACAAGGAAAAATGAGATATTCTTGTCTATCTTTTAGCTCAGTTTTTACCATAACATTAGAAGCTCCAGGAAACAGACCTACCTCTTAAACCTGTNCCCCAAACCCCCCCCCCCCCCCACCCCTTTTTTAAAAAAAAAAAAAAAAAAAAAAAGGACAAGCCAATAATTCAGGCAGAAGCTCTCTTAGTGAGCACATGCCCTGTTTCTACTGATTATTTTAAAAAAAACAACCAAACAAACTGTAGGTGCACCCTGTAAATGCAGAATCTCAAGATGAGAGTAAGTTCAGCCACACCAGTACAATCAATAGGCTTTGGAATTTAATCAATGATGTCTTCCATGAGTGGCAAACTGAATAATTGCAGGTGCCCTTCTGTAGTCAAAAACATCATTTGCAGATTCATTTTTGCCTTCACTGGAATAACACAGCAAGTAAATCTCCATCAAGTCACTCAGCAATCCTTTCCAACTTTTTTTAGCCCTTGCAGCTCCAGGTGAAAGAAATAATTTAACAACAAAGCACTCCATATGACTGGGAAATCATTGCCTCATTGATTTTTTTTATCACTTCATAATATCACACCAATATTTCTTAAAGAAAATTTACTAAGCCTTGCAAGAGCTCAGCCAGGTGTGCAATTCTATTGACATCTTGTGTGTTTGAGGTTCAGATTAGAGAGACTTATTTTTCTAAATAAGATAACCTCTCACAGAAAATAATTATGATATCATTTTGTGAGTCTCAAATCATACATGAGTCATTTCATTTTGTGATTCCCCCATATCCTTTATACTTCAATCATTTCCCAGCAAAATTTTCACTGGTAACAGGTTTCCCAGGCTTTTCAAGGCTGAACTAGCAGCTTATACAGGTATGAAAAAAAATGTCAGCTTTACTCTGGAAACTGAACCACCACATCCTGTTATAACATTTCCTTTCCCCCCTTCAGTCAGTCCAACTCAGTACTCATTCATACACTATCCTGCCTCTACGGGACTTCATTTTCAAAAGGTGCAAAACTACAGAAGGTCCCAAAATTACTTAGCCATTTCTCATAGTAGTACCAGATCTCCTAACAGAAATCTTGAGTAGGAAGCCACTAAGCAGCAGAGGAATTAAGGCTAAATAGGACTGAAATCTATTGTAATCAACTTCAAGAGGGCAAATTCTCTTGCTCTCTAAGTTATCAGAAATGAAATTACATAATTTCTAAAATTTTTAGAAGGTATTCAGCCACACTTATCTAACAGACTACTTCCAAGCATAATGGTAACTTGTTACTGCCCTACACTGTCAAAGAAACTTTTAAAAGTCTGCTTTCCAGGAAGCCTGAGTAACTCTCATTCCTCTCAGATCCTTTAACAGATTCATGAAGTGCTCATTACTTTTATTACTCTGTTCTTAATTAAGAGGGTCTGTGCTATTGAAACAAGTTAGTGTGGGAAGTTTGGATCTATAGCTAAACTACCTCCCTGCTGGAAAACATTATATTCTGGGTAATTAATTGCCTCTAGTTCTGCTACTAGGAATTTATTTCTTCTACCTCTGATAAAGAAAGAAATCCAAAAGAAAATACCACATGAAAAAAATTATCATGAAAACTTACTACAAAAGGACCCAAAATTACTTAGCCATTGGGAATACTAATAAAAAATCCACAGAGAATTTCAAAATTGTTTCAGTTACTTACAACTATAGAGACATGTATATGTCTGTCTATCCAAAGTTATTAATAGTCCTCATCTAGAACCTGTATGTTAGTTCAAGTTGAAGCATTTGTATACAACTAAATTAATTTAAAATACACATAGAACAGTTAGGAAGATGCACTTTTGAGAAAGCAGAGAGAAGTTTTTAATTCTTTAGAAACAATAAAAGTTTTATCAAAAACTTGACTGTATCAATTTAAGGAATGCATTCTGACAACAATGATTAAATTTCCAGATTGCTCCCGGTGAGCCAAAATAATTACATTTTGGACACTTACCAGAACAGTTTCTACAAAAGATTACTGTCCCTTTAGAATAACTCATTCATAATTGTCATTATCATGCCACTAATACAAAATTGCCAGTCTCTTGACCATTCTCCTCTTCATGCTTCAAGGTTTCCCCGATAATCTGACATTGTAATCCATTTACTTGAAATGAGTTTTTCTGCTTCAGGTTCATCCAAAAGATTGTGAAAATAAGATCAGAAAAATAAACGCTATCTAAGCTCTCTAACATAATCATAATTCTTTGTTTTCTTATGACAGCCTAAAGAAGTATTGTATTAAAATTTAACCTACTGAGTATCCAGTAAGGTTACCAGAGTAAACAACCACTATTGTCTTGTGTTAATTTGCAGCTACTCTTCCTTTTTTGCAAAATTAATGAGAGAGAAAGGCTCAGTGGCCCTCCTCTCTCACCTTACCTTGATAGAAAGCAATTTTCTTTGTGTTTCGGGATCTGATAAACATCTAATAATGAAAACATTCATTTGTTCTGAGCTGGTTTTTTAACTGGGAAGGAGTAGATACAACCAGTCCAATTAGAATAAAAAAGATTGTGTTAAAATCTCAACACAAGCGCAACATTAATAATAAGCACATACTGACAACACGTAGGAGTAGCAGTTCCCATGGCAACCATACGTCTCACTGCACATTTAATAAAGTAGGGCCTTTCTTCACAGAAGTGCCAAAAGTGTAGATAACTTGCCAACCCCTTGTATAGTGTGTATTTATATGGGTGTATTTGCATCCTCTAATGCATTAGTATGAATCTTACTAACTACAACTGATACCATAGCTGTTCCCTCCCCCATGATCACTGTAAAAAAGCCACTATGAAAAATTGTTTATCATGTTATACACTATTTCTCAAACATTTTGACACGCCTGTCATGACTGTGTGACCTTCAAACCTCAGACACTCTAAACATCCCTTGATGCTAGTTAAAAGGGTCAGAGTCAAGATTTCAGAGTAGCTGCTAATGCTGCATGCAGGGTCCTCTTTGCAAATGCAACTTCATGGTTCATACTCTATTTATGAGATTTTTGTTTCCTAAGAACCTCTCTGCTTTCTCTTATCAATTTATTTTCCCTTTGACAAAACAGTATTTCAATTTAATTAAAAAACCTATGTCTCTCAAGTCTCTCACCATTCACTCTAGCAGCCCAGAGCTCATCCTTGGGATGAGAACTCTTCAGGTTTGCCACTCTACCCTCATTTCAGTGCTAAATTTTTGCTTTCTCTATAGGTGTCACCCATCCCCAATGCTCTTTCCAGTCTGCTATTTGCACATGTCCTCTTGAACAATATATAAAACAGGTTGATGACTAGAAAGAATTCTTTGACCAGTCTGCAGCACTGACCCAGTCCACCATCAGCCACACAAAGACTTGACTAGTACATTATGGATGACAAGCAAATCCCAAGCATTGCACAACTTCAGTCTAGATGTTTACTCAAAACTGCACACTTTGATCACATTTTTTATAACCTCTCCTGTCTACAAGCCCAAACTAGAATTTAGGAGTAACGTACTTTAGACCTGTCAAGAATTGAAAATGTGAGATCAGAAAATAAGCAGCTACACAAACAGCAGAACACTTCCTCCAAAAGTATAAAGTTGAACAAGTTGGTTCCCACAGGAAAGACCTCAAAACTCATTCCAGCCACTGACCTGAAAACAAGCAGCAATAACACTGACTTTGGATAAACACATGCTGTGGATCTTCACAGTTCTGAACACTCATTAATGTGTTCTCTAAAAGCACTCAGATACAGAAGTATGACTAGCCTTCTATGGGATTAGGAAACATACGTGGTGAATTTCTGACTTTTCAAACTGTTTAATATTAGAATTGTAGCCTTAAGCCAACAGGGATAGAAGAAGTTTTTTAGGAGACATTGGAAGACAGATTTATATAAAAAACAGTGCAAATGTGCTCTTAAGAAGTTGAAAGTGACAATTTATAAACCATACCACGTCATACAAAAAAAGGAACAAAATGACATGGAGTGAGCTTCACTCAAAGAATTTAGAGAATGAATTGTGGAAGTTATCCGCACAAAACACACATGATCACAGAAATGTTACTGGGTTTCTGAAATGAATAAAAGGAAGTGATTCCAAACAAGGAATGGTAACAGAATTAGGCAAGTAAACTTTGAGAAAAAAAAAAAGATAAGTTTTTCCATTTAATATTAAAGAGCTTCATGTATGGCACATAAAAGATAACATAAATATAATGCAGTTGTGCTCATAATTTAGTTGTATTTCTAGTATAGCAGAATATGCACACTAGGAATATATTGAGAGATATTACCAAAATGTATATACTGCATAAAAGAACAGTCAGATACAGATTTTTACCCTTATTATATTTACTTCTTTTATGTAAGCCATTCTCCTGATTTTTTTTTATTTCATTAATTTATTTCTTACCTTTCTTCTCTGTATAATTTCCCCCATTTTCTGATTTTTTTTCTATTCTGTTATCTTCTTTGTTTAATTTCTCCCACATTAACCAGGTAAAAGCACTTGGAAAGGAAATAATGATACAAGATGTTCTTGTAGTGAATGTCATAGGAGGATTACAAAGCTGTTCTTTAAATTTAATTAAACTAAACAACATTTCTCTGCCTGCTGCAAAAGATTACGGTAAAGAGTTTAAGGATGGAAAATCTGAAACCTAAAGAAGATAGGGTCTGTTCATAGCTCCTGAAAGAGAAAAACACCCCAAATCTGATGTGTTAATTTAGGCTGCTGATGCCTCAGAGTTTCGAGTATTCTCATAGCCTAACAGGCGTAAAGAAGGCAGCTATTCAAGACTATACTACAAACCAAATGCCAGAACTAATTCTGAGTTAGAGAGTCCCAGTTCAATAACAGAATTGACAAACTATGTAGGATACACATGATTTATTAAAGGTAATGTTCTCTAAGGAGAAGACTTGTAAGAGCATCATGCCCTGGGGGCTGCCAGTCAGACTTTGCAGGGGTCAGATACAGGAGGGAGATCTCAATATGGAAACTGTTGCTGCCTATTTCACACTTAGTCATACCTGCACAGTCACAATGACCTGAACAACAGCTTGGTTGGCACATAACTATCTAGAAAGCTAACAACCTATCATTACAGATACAATTAGAAGTGGAAATAAGATGTTCCAGAGATTCAAATAGGTTTGATCCAAACATTTAATCTGGGAATTTCTCCATATTGTCCACATTTATTTTACTTTATTTTATATTAATTCAGCTAAAAAAAATTCCTTTAAAACTCTAGCTGCAGCAACACGGCATGCACTTTTTGCATTAACTGAGTGATGCATTTTCAAACAGGAAAGTGGAGAGCTACTGAATCTATGCAAACTGGTAAGAGCCTTTTACACTATGGAACAAACAATTATTTACTTCTTTGAATATTCTAATATTCCTCTGTAAATTTAGAAAACAATTTTGCCTCATCTAGGAAATACAAAGAATTCACCTAAGAACCACAACTGAACCCATGGCTGATTTCAAAATTAAAAACTGGTATGTCTTCTTTCCCTGACCTTTGTATTCTGTTGCCATGTCTTATAGCATCTTGATTAATGTCATTCATAAATGAAGGAAGGAACCATGTCTATAAGCAAGAGTCATATCTTGTAAGGGCAGCATGTTTGACTTTCAAGCAAAAGCGAAACAGAGCTTCACTTTTTCTCTCTAATTAGCCCATTGATTTTCCAGAAAATATCATTCATCTAGTTCCATGTCCATCCTGTCCATATCCTCTTAGCCAGAACTGTAATTAAAAAGCCAGTTCCCTCAGGTACTGGTAAAATTAAATGGAATTTGGGATCTCACAACACATTTCCAAAGCTAGGACATTTTCCAAGGCTAGTAGATAGCAAAGAGATGTTCATGTTGATGCTCTGAACATTATGGATTGAATTAATTCGTAAGGTAGATGTGTGGAAGTCATGGTAATTTTCCCCAAGGGTAGACTTACAGAAAATACAGGACTGTCTTACTGTTTATTATTTCCTGAATTGCAAGCCAGTGGCTGACATACTGCAGGTTTAAAATTCTGCAGCTTTTGAAATGGGTATTTGTTGCTCTGGAAGAAGAAAACACCACTCATTCCTCCAATAAATATGTCACTACTATGGCCTCTATCAAGAATCTAATTAATATATTTAGCTATAACAATGCACAATCTGAAATACATTTGCTCAGCCTTCATGATGCTTAAAATTTCTTAACAGAAGTGAGAAGAGACAGGAGCACAGACAAAAAGTTAGCATTAATAGTATTAAAATTAAGGGATATAGGAGGGGAAAAAACTGACTAAATTCACATCTGAAGTTTTTTATTACCTTGAAAATAATATGGTACCTGAAGTGAAAGGCCAAGTTATAGTTAATGTAACTCATGTTCACTATTGACTGTCCATTTTAAGGTTCATGTTTTTTGGAATCCAATTGATATTTCATTGCAATGATTTCTTCTTTGATGTTAAATATTAATTCATTCAGTCTCCCAAAGTTTGCAGTCAAGGGCAGAAACCGTTAGTAATACCTTACAATAAGCTGTGACATATGCTAAGAGAAAAATAAGGGTATTTAATAGATTTCTACCACCTATAATCTGTCCCCCTTACATACAGATTTGATATAGGGTTGTCTGACATGGGGCAGAAAAAGTGAACATCGTGTTACAAAAACTACCGCAGCAGTGATTTATGTAACAGCTTTATAATATTTTCAGCATTTTTCTCTATTCTTTTCGTAATGCAGCATAATGTTTTTATGGTTCCTGAATGCTAAGCAGACATTTTTACTGCAGTACTGATAATGATGTCTTACTCCTGGAGAATGCATTAAGTCCCTGACTGGATACCTTTGATCAGACCTTCTAAATGCACCAGAGCTTTTTAATTATTATTTTTGAGCTATTTAAAGTATATCAGCAAAACAATTTTCAGATATTATACATCTTTAAAAAAATTTTGTTTCATTTACCAATATTCAAGATACAGCCTGAATGAAAAAGCCTGTTTCAAGGAATTTTTTTTACTGATATATAACTACCACTATATTTTTCAGAGCGGCTTAAAATTGCTTTTTCAACTCTCAGAAGTTGAATAAGTACACAATCATTCCCTTATGAAGTGATACAAATGTTCCAACCAAATATCATTCCAACATCTTTACGTGTAGATTTCAGTGTATTGTCCACCATGTCTCACTCTGACTGCTCACTGTATTACAGCTCACTGATGCCTCTCCTTACAGCTCATTTTTAGTAAAATTATATGTACTGCAACTAGATGCCCAAGTTCATATGTCCATGTCCTTTCTTGTGCTCTGCTTTCCATTTCATATGATTCCTTCTTTCCATTGGTACAAGGTGCTTGCTCATCTAGAGATTGGAAATACTTAGTGACACATCCTTTCCAGTTTACACCAAGATTTCCAAGTATATTTTGGCAGCGTCATGACAGGATCTGTTATATTTGTGCCAAACATGAACTATGTGCACATTCCACAGCATTTCACAGGTAATACGCTACAAAGCAGATGTTTCTTGCTGCTTCCCTGTGCGTTCCACAGAAATTTCAATCAGTGGAACCAAGAGGAAGCACACAGAAATACAGTCCTATTCAACATTCAGTCCCCTTCAGGCATCTGAAACTTAGAATGTACATAGATTGACTTACCTGCAACAGTTACAATAAATTCTGTCAAACTGGCATTGCCAGCCTAAGAAAATCACATCTAAGTTTCAGATGTGCAGTGTCACTGGAAAAGACTAATAATATCAATGGATAACAGATGAGCTAAACATCCTCCTGTTAGCTGTAGGACATTTACGCAGAACCTGTAGTATTTTATACGTTACTTTAATACTTTTAATACTTTGTACCAAGTTTGGTATACATCCTATATAAAAAAATATAGAGGCTTTTACCAATCGAAAGAGATAAAATTGGTAATCTATGTCATTCTTCAAAGGAGTTAAAAGTATAGCTTTAGGTGCTACATCTGCTCTAAATGAAAAAAGCAACTGAATAACACTACAGGCACTGGCTAACAGTTTTTTTATGATATACAATCAACTATGAAATCCAAAAAAATACCTGTACAGAATCTTTCTCTCAGTATTTACACTGGTTTTACTAAGATAATATTTTTCCTTAGTT
This sequence comes from Pachyramphus minor, assembly GCA_013397135.1. Lineage (NCBI taxonomy): Eukaryota > Metazoa > Chordata > Aves > Passeriformes > Tyrannidae > Pachyramphus > Pachyramphus minor. The sequence continues at coordinate 660,320 of VYXB01009982.1, read as the reverse complement.
CTCTAATTCAGGAGAAGTCCATGTTTTAAAAGAAAAGGTTTAAATGTGGTAAGAACTGCCTGAATAATTGACAAGCATCCTTGGACTGTGCCCAAGGGCAGCAGGAGCATCTGGAAAAGTGAAAGTTAAAGAGCATTTGTTACATTAAAGGATGTTTAAAATAAACTGACTTACAAATCTAAGTGGATTTTAATTTCAGATCGCTATAAAGAAAGGCAGAAAAGTCTTTCACAACTGTGCAATTCATGTCACTTTCTCTGTGCCTGACATACATTAATTGGATATTAGCCAAGGGAAGAGTACACAACACTTTAACCTAGTGTCAGTAATAGCCAAAGCAGGGTTCCTGTTTTGCCAGTAAAAGTGCCTGATAAGAAAAAACTGCAAAGAACACTAATAATCTATGAACATACTTATTTTCTCTCACGTGTATTGCATCCCTTAATGTACCTACCACAGGACAGAGCAAAACTGTGGCAGGATGAAAGGGCAGAGAGGAAAGTACAGGTCTAAGGAAGCCACACAAAAATAAAATACTGGTCCCAGTGGTGTTAATTTAATACTTTTCTGCCTCTAATGGGATTGATTCACTTTAGTAAAGTTTGCAAGACTGAAAGAGCTATGAATTCATCCCTTCCTAGCTGCTCAGTCTGTTATATACACATGTATATTTTTCATTTCAGTGATTTTCAATTACAACACTTTGCTCTTTCTCTTCTTTTTCTGAAATCTGATATATAATACATAGCTTGCAGATAAATATTTTTCTGTAATATGATTTGCTAACAGTCTTTTCAACAGAGATTTTCTATTGCTTCTGCTGAAGGAAGAATATTTTGCCTCAAAAATCCTTTCTTTGGTCTGCTATTGGAATGACCACCACTGAAAAGAAATCTGAAAATGAAGAGACTAGAAAGCTTCCAAAACAAAGAATATTAAGAAATACAGTTGAATATTTGGATATTATACGACAAGACACATCTTAATGTCAGATTTACATAATGTGTCTGAAGATAAAGGTAGTAAAAGTCATCTTTTATCTGAACTTTTTATTGACCTTCAAGCTCTGATGTAAAAACAGTAAAAACTTCATGGCAATATTAAAACAAAGGTGAGCTGAATGCATAAAACTTTGTGACAATCAGTTACTGAAAAAAAAAAAAACATTCAGTCAGGTTTCTGGGTAATATTTACCTAAATTTTTTCCCTATCTCAGTCTATTTAGATAACTGATGGCTGAATGCCCTTCTGAAGAGGATCTTATTTCTTGCTTGGTCCTAAAGCTCTTTAAGAATTGAGGTAAATAATTATTCTTGGAGAAACTCTATGAATAAGTACGATTTGAACTATTTACTTGTGACATCAGTAAACTTCACAGCAGCCTAGGAGTATTTTATCACTTTAAAAAAGGTTGAACCTAGGAAAGTGAGATACTCTGATGGCAAAACCTCTCTGACGGTCAGCATTTTGCACCACTCTTAAAGGTACATGTTAGTCTGTAGGCTGTATGACCATACATTTGTGAGCATAAATCTGATCTAATCCAAGAAAAAAGTAAATCTCTCTAAAAAATTCTTCACCAAGAACAGATTGAAGTTATGGGAAAGACAAATCTGTCTGTCAAATGGAATACAATTTTTCTAGCGCAAAATTCATTTTATTCATATAAAGTCTATAAATCTTGTCCTACAGGGAAATCCAACAAGGATTAGACTATAACTCTCTTGAAAAAATAATGTCATAAACATACAAGAATGTAAGAAGCATCAGCTCCAAGACACTCTTAGTACCACTCTCAGAGCATTTTACCATAATAAAATAGTACTGGGTAAACAACAACATCAGAGGATGATTATTTTGGGTAGGGAGAACACTGAGAGACTGAGGATTAATAAATATGGGCTAAATTAGTGCACCATATACACATTTTTGTTAAACATTGCTTATGTCAAATCTTTCCTCTTAAAAAGAAAAAACCTCACAAAAAGCATATTGGTTTTCTGCTTATAGCAGTAGATCGAGAAGAGCAGGAATGGCAATCTTATCCTTCTTAGCCTTTCCACACTTTTGCTAGTAAAACATCTGCTAAATCTGCAGGATAAAAATAAGTCCATTGATAATGCTTTGTTGAACTCCTTACATTAATAAGCTTATTGTTTATAAATTGTCTAAAATAGGATAAGTCACTAACTGATCACCAGTGAGTGCTTAGTCCGCAAAATTACTGCGACTCTTTCTTATCACACATATTGCTACACTGAAAATACCTGGGCTGGTCAATACTGAAAGCATGTTCTAGTATTACCATTACCATCTCATTCAGAAAAAAACAGGAGGATGCTCTCCACTCATGATGGTGGTAACACCTAACACAGTCTCTCGAGCTGCTTTTGCATTTTTATATGATGTACCATAAAGATCCCTGATCACCTTGGATGGCACCCCTGCAAAGTGACCCTTAGGTCATACCCTTAGGTTTTCTGTGAAAGGCAACCCGTGTGCAACAGCAACAGGGGCAGAAACGGAGGTCTTGCGCACATAGCAAAATCAGGACACTGCTGCATGCACAGCTGGACTCAGATCAGTGTGAAATAATTTGTGAAATGCTCTGAAATACATAGTGCAAATGTCTGCCAACTTCTCTTTCTCTCAAGCAAATATCCCAGAAACATACAATTGCTTAACAACAAAAATAATTTGATAATGATATTGCATTCCAAACCCGCTTATAAGTACTCCTGAAGACAATGCAGACATGTGAGATTGACTGTGAAGAGAAGGCAAAAAAAAAGTCAGGTAGCTTTGATATCTCATTATAGTTACCATTTTATGGGTATTATAGATACACACATCAATAGAACTGTGTTCTTCCTTTAGGTAAACAATAACCTCTCTTTTAGCTAAACTGTTAGGCATTTGGACTTTACAGTAATACATTCTTATGCAGTAATATAGTCCAAATATAAATGCAGTATCCCTGTTTGCTTTCTGATATTCATGGAGGTAAAATAATTCCCAGAAGAAAACAAACACAGTAACTCATTTCACCAAGGTCATAATCTGCAAGGGTTTTTAATATAAACCTACTCTGAGGTCTGTAACACTAAGCGCAGTGGCTAGCTGGCCTTGAATTGAACAGTTTATACCTGCAGCAATGGAGCTGATAACCAGACATGATTACAAAAAAAATAAAAAGGAGGGTTGACTAGCTTCTAGCTCCATTATAATAAAAAAATCACGAGAGAAAAAAATTTATAATTTCTATTGTTTTTGATGAACCTGTAGCAAAAGCTGAAAATGCAACATTTGATGTGATTGCATATGTGAGATGGAGAGACAGGTTCAAATAACTGAGGAACATCACAGACCACAAATTAGCCATTTTTCTGAAATTGAAGAAGTTCAGCTTGAAGATTTTTTTCCCTTGACTGATTTTCCCAAGAGAATTAAAATTTGAAGACAGAAAATTATAAACATGATGGAAGAATTCAGCATTTTTCTGCTCCATTTGTGATTTTAAAGGGCTTTCAGAAAGCTTTTCCCCAGGAGATTTCTAATCATTTTTCCAAGAATCAAAAGTGTCAGAAGGATAAATTATGAGATGAAAAAAATCCCTTTAGTATGTTATCAAGTGCCAAAAGCATTGTTGCTTTTGTACATATAAAAGTTGCCTGCTTTTTTAAAGGAGAGGAATAAAGAATGTAGTTTAATGCTATAGGGTCCAAAGACAGTTAAGAATCAAACCACACAAAAATTGTACTTGTATACTTTGTGTCCTCAAAAGGGCTGACATGGCAGGTGCAATGCACATGTTCTTTGCACTAGTCAACCTGACATTCAGGGCAGGACTGTCCAAGGCAGCCCTGAAGAAGGAGGAAGGGGAACCAAAAGAACACTTCTTAACCAGATTGAAACAATTGGTTTAGAGTTTAGATGCCTAAGAGTTAGTAGTTTAAATCTAAGCCACTCAGACACTTTTCTGGGATTGATCAAACGAAAGAAGAATCTGTTAAGGACTCTTGAGTTCACATATTTTAAAATGGAATAAATTACCCTTGGAAAGTATTTCTCATTTACTTTAGAAGGGCTTAGACAACTGTCTTGCATGCTGAATTAACGTAAAAATGTTTGTTTCAGTCGGTGAATGGAAGTAATCCCCCCAGTCAATATTATACTTTTCAGGTAAAGATGAGTCTGAAAACATTACCAACACCTGGTTTGTAGCAGATATGCTTCAACTCTGCTAAGCACAAGAGCTAAAACCTGTGGGCCATTGAAGTTCTCCTTATACTGCTAAATGGTAGGAATTTTTTTTTTTTTGGCCTGCTTTATGAAGAAGAATGGAAAAAAAACTCCATCAGGAAATGCTGGAATTAAGAACAGCAGATCTGTCACCCTGTAACCATGAAACTACCCTGTGAGGCTGGGCAGATCAAAAATAGAAACTGAAAGCATCCAAACTGTGTTGACACTTATTTGATCTGGTGCTGAGAATAGGCTGCTTTTGAAGGGGCTGTGTAATTTCCCATATAAAAGGATAGCGAATGAGCAAAACGAGAAGCATACAATTCTTAATATGTTTTTCCTTCCAGGGTATGAGATGTTTCAGCTCTTGTTGACATTTAGAAATACCCTGTTTAAAATGAAAATACTAAACAACACTGATCTCTACCAACACAGCAATACCAAGAAAGAAGGGGAAAAGTAGCTCATAGTGCACAGGGGAGATGGAAAAATTAGGCTGAAAGGGTCACTAAGAACCAGACTGTAGGTTATGAACTAATCTTTGAAGATTAAAATGCACCCTCTAAACATAGGCAAATAGATTATCATTATCTACCCTAGATATTTGCTTCTTATTGACAAGCTCCACTCCTTGCAGCATATATCTTAATCTTTTCCAGCAATGTATCTTCATGCTTCCATTGGCTTTAAAGAGAGCTACTGTACATTATGCATGACTTATATAGGAAAGCCCCATAACTAAATGTTTGTTGCTACCACTTGTATGGGATGATGCTAACAATACAGAAGTTTTCTTTTGCTTGATTGTCTTAGGTCTCAGATTAACTTGCCACATTCTGATCGAACAACCACATGTGGACCTCAGCTACTGAAAAGGGGAAAAACGTCCGAGTATTACTGACTATATTATGATCTGTGAAGGACATCAAAGTGCATAAGTTTCTTAAGGTGAACTTTTGATAAAAGCTGACAGAGGTCACTTTCTGTTTAGATTGTGAAATGATGTTACTTTAGCAGTGACCTTGCAAACCCACTGTACTAACAATGTATGCTGGGAAAGAGAATATGCTTGACTAGTTTTTCTTATTTGATTTCTATCATGTTCGTTTTAAACTTGAGGAGGTCATGTGCTTCAGCACACATTGTTTCTATTTTCCCACTCTATTGATTTTCCTCAATATCACGATTTTTGGCAGTACCAGGCTCCTCCCATTTCCTTCAAAGTCAGAGGTGTTGTTCGCTGCATGGGAAAGCAGTAAACACAACTGTGCAGCTGAGGTGCTGACTGCTGGTAAATCACTCAGGCTCCTCCCTGTCTCATGCTCTCCACCCACACAATGGCAATAATTCTCTGTACCTGCTTCAAGTGCCACAGAGATTAAGTAGGATTTATTGGGAATGGCCTTTTTGTTCCAAGGACAAAATTAGCTCTGCGTCTTACATTGACATTTCGGTTGATTAGGAGGCTTTGTTGCACTGCTGTGAGTTGCTATTAAGTATGTGCTTTAATACAATTCTAATGTGAAGTGTACCAAATTTGCTGTCATTTCATCAGTAAGAAGCATGCAACAGCTTCAGTCACTGCCATCCTCTAGCTTCAAAGAGCAATTTGGCAGTCCATGGGAAAGAAGGGACAGTATTCTCATGTGTGGATGAAACAGCTGCCTTTTTTGATGCTTCCCTGAGGGAATGGAGCACATGATTTCTTGGACATACACATGCTCCACTGACCCAAACAACAGCAGATTATTTACTCCTAAATTTAACTTTTGCTTAAAATGTTAATTCTGTTTTTCTACTGCATGTAAGAATAGTTTCATTTTTTACAGAACCTTACATATGGATACTTATTTCCTTAGAATAAGACCTTTAAAAATGGGTCTGCCAAAGAATAGTATTGACACAAAAACCCCGTAAGATCAGCAGATATAGGAGGAAAAAAAAAAAACACAGAGGAGAAAAACTAAGGAATAAACAACAGATAAACAGCACCACAAAAAGTGCATCATAAATGCTTTGTTTCCTAAAGAAGGAGAGAGAAAAATATGCTAAAAAGAAAAATTCTTCAAAAGAAATGTATAAGGTTTGGGGTTTTTTTACATGTGCAAGTAAAATTTAGGTGTACTCTGCTGATTAGTGATACTAATTCAGAACATACAGGAAACAAATGGCTTGCATCCAAAATAAAATGAAATATTAGTGTTACCTCTTGGCAAAACAATCACAATGCAGTCTAGAAAAAAATCATGCTAATTTATTCTGAGAATGGTATGTCAAATTAAAATAGTTACTTTTTGGTATCGTTATGATGAGACAGGAATCTAATGTCTCCATCGCATTATAGAACAGTGATAAACTTTACTGGCAAAGCTTTCACTGTGTTTACTGTAAAACTGTCAGTTTGTTCTTTTCTGGAGATAGCAAGACAGTTTGTGTATGATTCAAAGACAGACAACCTTTGACTGATAACTTATTGTATTTAGTTTTGGTGAGTTTTTCCTCTAAGAAATAAACAGTGTCATACGCTATCGAGCTTTTCTCTCCCCCCTGCAAGGCAATCAAAATCCTTTTCACTCTGAAGACAAAACCGATAAAGTCAAAACACCCTTTTAAATGACATTATCCAGTTCTAAATACAATACAGGGGGAGAAAGGTGATAAATACCCCATAATTCACAACCACATTGCCCAAATTTAAATTGCTTAAATTAATCTGCTGAAATGCGCACTAGCTTACATCACGGTCCTTTAAGCCATGGTATGACTTTAAAAAGCAGTTACAAGAAAAGAAAGCTTTGAAGTAAGTGTTCTGTGGAGTAATTCATTATATTATATATAATTTCACTTTCTTTGCATGACTGGTTCTATACAGTTTGGCTAATGCAGTTACACCTATATTTCTCAAGTTAGTTCTTGATTTCCAATGGACCACCCACCACTCTGTTACTAAGATTTAGTACAGCTAATAAATAAGATAAGCTACTCAGAGCAGGACTCACCTTATTATTTGTGTAAAACCTAGGCACATTAATAACAATAAAATAAGAAAAAAATATTATCTATTCATCACGGTCTGTTCAGAGGAGCCAGTAAGAACTGTAGTCTTGTGTAAGGTTTTATTTTCAAAGCTTCAAATATTCCAAAGGTTCAATTGCATTAAGAAATTAAATTATAGCTGTTTGATTGTGGATGAAATGAGGTTCAGTTATTAATCATGCTAAAAAATGGACAGTGTGCTAATTCCTGGTAAGGTAACTAGTGTGAGGCTTTGGAGTAGAACAGAGCAATGATGAACAGTTGTGCAGAATTGTAGCTGCAACTTTAGGTGACTTTTAGTGCTTACTGATAACCAGAATTGCCACCCAAATTACACGTTACCACTGAGCAGTTCAATATGCCTATGATCTGCTTGACAGTTATTTCAATACATCTACAAATTATTATGTGAATTCAGATATTTTTAATTCTAAACAGTGAAATAACTTTCATGATATGAAAATCTTACAGCCATAACACTAGTAGGTGACTCTCAAGCACTCTTCCTTTCTCAATCTCAAAATGTGTTAAAAATAAGTTTAAGTTTTGAAACATCATCATTATTCTTTTTAGTAGCTTTCAGCAGTAGGGCAACATCCAGTCAAAAATTAAGAGTCAGCATCAGTTTATATAAGGATGACAGCTATATATGGAATATGCCTGAAAATAGCCCATCACCATAAAAAAACCCCACCATCAGAGAGGTGCCTACACATACACATACAGGATGGGGATCCAAGGAAATCCTGGTGTTCCTCTGTCCAGCTTTCATCAATTTAGAGACTAACCGGTAATGTAAGGACAGTAAGGACAGTGTAAAACATCAGCAGTTGATGTAAATAACCGAAACAAAGAATCAATTAGGTTGGAAAAGACCTCTTAGACCATGGAGTTGGATTATGCATTGCCCATTAAGCAGCCATGTAGGTAATGCTTAGAGAGCCTCTCTACTACAGGAGGAAATGTCTTCCTGCACTCCACTCAAACTCTGCCAGACTCTGCAAAAAAGGGAAACAGCCCCCACCTCACCTCAAGTCTCCCTGTGCCTGGATCACTCCAGGCAAAAGGTAATGGAGTGAATCGTTCTTGCTGCATTCAATATATATAAAAGGAAGCCTCCTCCATGCAGGTATTTCTAAAAGTTTTGCAGTAACTTCAAGCTATAACTTGGAACCACTAAAAAGCACCTCTAAAGGTAGACTTACGGATCTGTTTACTTCAAACCTTGACGCTGAGTGTTCTAAAACCATGCCATAAAACTGAGTTCACCTCACCATTATATCCCCCACAACTTCGGATATAAAAACTGGAAGGCAGTGGAAAACACCTGGCCTCCTTAGCAGGAGTTTTGCCAACATCTACCACTTATATCCAACACAGTTTTCCTCCCCTAGCAGAATGGTCTTACAGTCTTGCCCTCTTCCAGACCCATTATATTTGAATATTATTAATGGTTACTTGGGCTACAAGCAATTTTTCTGAGTATTTTCAGTGACTAATAGTTAAAGAGATATAAGAATCACAAAATATGCTGAGTTGCAAGGGCCCCACGAGGGGATCATCGAGTCCAACTCCTGGCAGGACCATCCCCAAGATGAGCATTGTCCAAATGCTTCTTGAACTCTTGGTGCTGTGACCACTTCCCTGGGGAGCCTGTTCCGTTGTCCAACCACACTTGTGGTGAAGAACCTTTTTCTAATATTGCCCACATTTTAGCCATTCAATCCTTAAGTTGTCAGGTATGATGTTATTCTGATGTCTTGTGTATTTAGGTGACAGCTGAGCAAACAGAAGATTTAACTGATGTGCCAGTGTTTAAAGCAACAAGACAAAGAGGACACAAAAAATTTTACTTTTTTTTCAAAAATAAAAAGAGGGCAAGGGTGTATGTTAATATTTGTGTGTACAATTTACAAGAACACATAATATGACTAAGGGTTTCTATTTAAGAGAGTGAGAAGAGACGCAAGTTTGAATGGGAGGTGGAGTTCCCCTGCAACTGAAAGTAAAGCCTTTAGTTTTCAAATTACCATCATTTGTTTTTGAAAAAATTAATCATGTTTTAGATCTAGAAATTTTTTTTCAAACACAGCCACCATGTTTAAGTTTTCAACTCTCTTTTCCAGTTCTCTCACCAATTATATTTTCTTCTGTTTTCCTACTTTACATAGAAGACTACTTTTGAGGCCACTTATACACCTGGACTGTAAGGAACTGGTCAGAGCTCCTGCTGTAAGGAGATTCAAACGAAGAGTCATTTTAATCTGTGCATGTAAAATAGGCCAGTGCTATTTAAAGCAACAAATTTAGGCCTTGATTCTGCAAAAGAATTATGCATACGCCTAACTTGACATACATGAGTAGTCCCTTTGCTTGAATTTATTGTAAGGCTAAGAAGACTTTGCAGTGGCTTAGGGCTTGAAATTCCATTTCCAAGTTTGTCTTACGCATTTATTAAAAGACTTCATGGTTCTGAAAACAGAACTTAGTCTTGGTTGTTATTTCGGTGCTTATATTTTACGCTAACTGAAAATATATTGTGCAGCACCTTCGATTCATTTTTCATGTCTACCAGTGTAAAGGAATGAATTCTTAACACAACAGCTCTTGGGAAAGAGACTGCCTGCTGCAATAAATAACATCTAAAATCAATGACAGTTGTATGTTGTTTAAAATGAGTGCTGCTTTTATGTATGTCTGTTCAGAATTTTCAGCCTTTGGCCATTCAGTCAGGAAAAACTTGAGGGTTGTCTGACAGACAAGGTTGTGTACTCAGGTTCACAATTAATAATTAAATTAAACACACTATACAAGTCCCAAAATTTAATATTCAAGAAGTGGGTGAGTAAAATTAGGTAGGGAAAAATAGAAATGTGGATGTGTGGATGTATGTTGTTAAGCTGTTATAAACATCATATTGTCAGACATCTAGGATATCTCAGGCATTTCTGGGCCCAGTAAAGCAAAAAAAAGCTTAACAATTATATGTACTTGAATGCAATTTCAATTCTCTGGGGCAGTTTTACTGTGGATTACATGTTTACAGATTAAATTCATAAGGCAGTGCAAAAATTTAGAAACACCCATAATGACTTCTGCCAAACTCAGAAGTGTGCTGACTGTGATGTGCAAAGATCCAACATACCAGAAAACTAATATCTCCCTTCAGAACACCCCATTGCTTTTGGAAATCAAGAGCAAACATCATGTAAGTAATCTTCTACACCTGGAGAGTTAAAAAATTTCCCATGACAGACAAAGGAAGAAGAGTCAGATTCTGCAGCATTTATGCAAATATTCCTTTACCCCAATGAGTTTTGTGATGCCTCCAGAAATTCTGGAAATTGAATTTCCTGAAATCAATGCCATTAAATTATCCAAAAACCTCATAAAACTCCAGAAACTTGATAAACCTGAAATACTGACTTCCAGACTGCACATGCATTTTGGCACTCATCATTATAGAAGAAATTCTTTTTAAGAAGCTTATACCCTGAAGAGATTATACTATTTTGTTACACACAAGATGAGCAATGACACCTCATTCTCACAAAAAAAAAAACCCCACAATTACATTAAGTTTAAAATTTATATCAAAACCAATAATGCTGCCATAGTGAATCAATTCACTAAATTTTTTTTAACTTCCAGTTGTCTTTTAGCTGCATTATGAAGGTCGAGGCATCTTCAATGATGCAGCAAACCATACTGTAAAAATGACAATGTGAAGGCTAAAACGTACCAAACATTTGCCATGCCAACATGTCCCTAATGAAAATCCCTTCCACTTCATGAACTGGACAAGCTGTATGCTTCATTAAGTCACAGACAGCACACTCATTAAAGATCAATGGCATCTTCCAAACGCATTTTGTTTTGCTTTAGTCCTAACATATGGTCATAATAATGCATCTAACAGTAAGCTTGAGCACTGATTTTTAATGAAAAATAATGTTCAGACTGGCCCATGTAATTTGCTTTTATGTTTCTGACCTTGTTCAGAAATGAATCCCCATCGTTCCAAAACATTCTCATTCCAGGTTCTCAGTTCTCTTGCCAAGAAAGGCAGATGTCATATTTGTAACTTACAACATCTCTATTTAAATCATACCCCTTCACATAATGCTGGTGTATGTTTTGCCTTCCTAGGAGCACACCAACTTCCAAAGAAGAAAAAAAAAAGAGATCCAAAGCATTACCTGTCTACCAAAGCCAGTGGTAACAAGGCAGAGATTCCTCACATAGGCACGCCAGGCTTCTTGTCATTTGTTGTCATTTGAGGGACATACTACATCAGCCTATTTTACCATCTGTGTGGAAGCTCCATGAGCCCAGAAATTATCACAGTGAAGAGTGATCAAAGGTTTGGCAACTATACTGACATATTTCATTTTTGAATGGACAAAAAAAGTCTCACCATATTTGCTACTAAGGCACTGCAAAGAACAAATTCATACATGGGTTTTCCTCTAGGTATAATGGCCTGAAAGCTAATTCTCAGTTTACACTTTCAATTCTGTTTCCATCACCTTTGCTAATTATATATACAGGCAGTGACAATCCTTTCTCCTCTCGTTTTCTTCTCTGGTATCCACTTGAAGATGAATGCTAACATGCATACAAAGTAAGAGCAATACAGCTGCAAGACATTGAGTACATTGTTTTAAGTTGTATTTAGAGTCTGCACCTAATATTGTAGTTCATGGGTGAGTTGAAACAGTCACTTTTTTAAGTTTCTCCAAGCTTTATCCAGGTTCTAGGCTTATAATTATATTTCTCTTGAGGTAGAATCACACACATTTTCGTTTTTTTCACACTGGACTAAACCACCTTTTTAGTTACCTAGCTTTTAATCTGTCTTTAGGTACTATTTGACCTCCTATTGAATAATGATTAGAATTTAAACAGTTGCCTTCCTTTGTGAAGGTGCTAGCTTCTAGAAGAAAAAATTAACAAGGATATGTTTTTATTCCACTTTAGCTTAGTTGAACATTATCCTGAAATACTCACTGAGTCCATAAATGCTTGCTCTCCTGAGCCTTAACTGTAACTTTTGCTTTAACTAAAGTTCTCCAATCTATATCTACACCACAGTGTGCTTACATTCCTTTAGGTTTTGCTCAATAAACTTACCTCCTAGATTTTTAATTTCTCCAATCCTGATTCAAGAATATATTTGCTCCTTCACTACGACTAGGATCAAGAACTTTGGAAAGTCCTACAGTAGAGAGGGTGCTTTGTTCACTGATTACTCATACTCTAGTACTAAACAAAACTCTGTATTTAACTGGAGTTCACTGGCCATACTTCTGCACAAAAATAAAGTTACACAATCTGCTTTCATATCCATATTCATTTTATGTGACCTTCACATGACTATTTTAATACTTTTCTTTCCATAACCCTGATGCAAGTTTAACAAAATGGCAGCAAACCAAAATACCACCAAAAGTAAGAGATGTATTTTCTGTCATTTGTGTTATTCCCTGAGACACTTCAAAAACCTGCAATAAACTGAGTTTTCAATTCTCTATTCCCAAAATCTAACCCGACTTCTAGTGTTAACCAGTCAATACAAGTAGCAACCAGTAGTCTGTATGTCTTCCTTTCTTACACAGTTGACAGTATCATTCACTTCTTACTTTTCAAACCCCTTGCATGAACTGACAATTTGAAACAGAGCAATGCCTCCTACTTTTCTCACATAAAGAAAGCAGAAGTCAGTTATTGTTCTTCCTTATACCAGTACTTGTTCAAAAAATCTGGGTTACTGGCACAACACAATATGAAATAGAGTGCTTATACCCCAAATTTCTGGAATCTTCCTCCTAACTGCAGCCTAATCCTAGTTTTTATCATAGCTGAAGGCATCTTAATTTTACAAAAGCACACACTGAAACTACTGTTGCATCAGTAGTGTTCCACTTGGTATCAAAACTAATTTTAGCTCCATAAGCCCAAAGGAAACTAATAAACAGAGGTCTTCAGCAGCAATTTTCTCAATCCAGCCCTAATCTTTGTTTTACTTATAGTCTAACAATGCATGTGAACATGAGAACCAAAGCATCCTTCAGATCCTAACCATCTCCTTTAATCCTAGTAAGTTTACAAGACTCTTCAATAGACCTGTCCAGTATCTGAATTCCCAAATTCAGTTTCTAATCTTAAGTTTAAGCACAGTATAATGACCAACCAATAAAAGTATTAAAAATACTCAGCATTCCTTTGCAGAAGAGCATAATATCTGTTCTGTTGACTTTCTTAATACATCAATGACAGGTCCAAAGAGTAAAAAGCCAAGAAGTGACTGCATCCTTCTTCATTCAAAGAGATTTCTAAGAGTCCTTTCAATAACACCATGTCACTACAAAATTCTTTATAAGAAAAGTATAAAATGATGAATAAACCTGCTCCAAATTTCCAGTGTTTTAGCTAGCTAAACAGCTTTTCTTTTGTTCCTGATTGTTTTCTACAAGATACATGCCCGCATTTAACATCTTATTACGTGTCATTAACATTCAAAACTGGAACTGAAGTTTCTATGAAAGTCGAATTAACACTAATTCAAGGAAGAGGAATTTTCAATTAAATTACAATACTTCATTTTTACAGTTTGATTTCAAGCTTACATGTCTCAATAGTACAAAACAGACAGGATATATTTAATCACTTTATGCTTTTATGATGAATTAATATTTGAGTAGAAAAATCCTTCAGCAGTATGTTTAATTCCAAACTTAGACTGCTTGGATTGTCTGGAGTTCACATACAGGAAGTAGCTCAGATATTTTGCTCAATTCTAAATTTTGTTCAAAAACTGTTTCTTCTATCTAAATGTGTCTTAGAAAGCTGCCACTTTTCATGTGCAGGTGTCTTTTTAGCAGTGTTGTCATTATTGGCAAAGCAGCTCAGAACTGGGAGGTAGAGAGGCACTATGCATATTTAAGTTGTTATTAGCACATTTTGTAAAATTTATTCTTTACAAGGGCTCTTCTGTGGTTTTAATATCTTATTTTTCTACTTTCTCTCAGTTTGTACTCACTTCCTTAATCCTTCAGCTGTCTAGACGGTTTTCTAAGTGGTTGCAGCTACTGAGTATTACAACATTCCTTTACATTTTCCTACAGCTTATGCTCAGCTTCATTCACTTTGTTGCTCTTACAATTCCGTTAGCCTTATTTAAAGATGCACTTGTTTTACACTTTAGAGTAATCTACCTGCTGAGTTAACAGTTATTATTACCTGTAAGGGGAAAATGTATTTTGAAATAAATGGAAAATAGGCATTAGTGGAGAAGCTTTTATATCAGCAATTAAATAATACCTGAATTAAAGTGGCAGCTTTGCAACTAAACTGAAAGGTTTCTTAAAAATGACACTTATGAGAGCATCAATGCAGCACAATTACTTAACTTCCTGTAAAGGAATGTAATTCCTGTAGGAATGAACAATACTGTAGCAGCCAAAAGTCCACACACAGCATTATTTTAGTAGAGCTCAAAAGACACATTTCCCCCTTACACTCTCTTTCATACTCATTTCACAAAGACATACTTTGTAAATGTAAATGTGTTTCTTTTATTAACTGTTAAGTGAGACCTCAGTGAAGCTGGCCATGAAGCCAATTCTTCAGTTCAACAGGAGGAAACACAATGAAAAAGCAAAGATGACTATTGCTGAAACATCTTCATTCTGATACAGAAGTTTTTAAGGAGAATGTTTTCGATCAGTTTACAAAGAACCAGAAGTAGTAGCACATACAACAACTACCCTGACAGCAGCTGGGTGTCAGTGAGATTACTGGTACACACAAGATACCCAGCACTGGTTGCATACAGCTGGCACCAAAATACCTAAATCCAAGGCAATTTTTCAATCATAATTACTGAAACTATTTGTGCACTTCAGATTAAGCACACATTTAATAGCTGTTGCGTTACTAGACTCATAATTTGTGAACTGCTCTGTACCCACCCAGGATTTAGGATTAAAGATACACCCTATTTGCAAAATATACTAATACCAGTGGCAAAAAATATTCTTGCATTATTCACATATTGCATAAATAGCATGTGTATAATTTCACTGCAATCAATGGAAATCACATATTTCCATATCACATACTAAATGCTGAGGTTGATTACCCTTATATTTAATTTTTAGTAATCAGCATGAGCCAAGTGGGGCTTTAATGTTACACATTTACAGCAAATTTTCTTTTCCTTTCATTTTTTTTCCTCTTTTTTTTCCTTTTTTTTTTCCTTAAGAGAAAAAATAAACGTAGATAGGGTCAGAAATGGGTGTCCATACACAACACACACAATAACTGCTTAGAAAATAATAGTATGTGTTTTAAAGCCATTTAAATGTTGCTATTTAAAAATATTTCAATAGAAAGCTCTGTCTTTCCTTTCGGAGACGTCTCCTGAGCAAAGATAAAATCACTCAGTAACCTTTTTAACTCCATTTATTTCTAAAGGTCAATAGAAATAATTTTTATCTTTACCGGCGTTCAAAAAATAAAACTAACTTCACATTTTTTTTATATTGGAGAAAATTACAGAATAAAATCATATCATGACATGGTAAGTATGTTACTTTAGTATAGATTTTTTATTTTATATACTGACAGTCCTAACACTGCATATAAAACAGTATTGCATAGATACATCATTAAAAATGAAAACAAAGTGAAATAAAACTATTTGTCTAGCATATTAGCAAAATATTTCTCATCTTTCAAATGGTGCAGCTGAAAGAAAATTTCAATTGGCATGACAGTGCCAAATTCTCAAAATACTATCAAAAAAATGACAACTGAGGTGACACCTAGAAGCAATTAGCTAGAATACAGAGTAATTCAACACTGACTTTTCGTATTTAGCAATCTGTTGGGTTGGGGTTTTTTTCTGTTTGTTTGGCTTTTCTTGGGGAGAATGGGAGATTGCACTAGCTGTGTCAGCAGGAGAATTAAAGAAGTGTTCTTTACAACCTCACATAGTACCTTCTAATTCTACAGGAAAATAAAGAAGCTGGGTTTACCCTTTGCACTTCCTTTTCAAAATGAAGTGCTAGCTATCATGCCATACAAAGTGAAAAATATCAGTATGTCTCTTAATACATCCAGATTTTTCTTTTCATTGAATGGATTCCCATTTATGGCAATAGTGCAACAGAAAAGAAAAAAATCAGGTACTGGTTGGAACTTTTTTAATTTATTGTTTTTATGCAAGCTTAAAATCTGCACTCAAAAAAAAAGGTTAAGTCAACTTAATTTTTAATTTAATCAATTCTGAGGTCACAGCTATCAAACATCAATGATGAATCATCAACGGTTTAAGAAGCTAGAGGGTACTTGTGGGGTAGAAGCACAGAGCTGGAAGGCCAATCAAAAATAACAAGATTGTAGGATGGATTTCAAATCAAGCAAGCTTACATGGCATATGAGATCATATAGTCTGCTTCAGGCTTATGAGACAACATCAAAAACAAATCAATGGGTAATCTGTGGAGAAAGCAAATCTAAGTCATTGGCACCATGTGTACTGTTGACAGTGTCAAATGCATTTGATGCAGGGGAAGAAGACAAGCTTCATCACTTAAGAAAGTAAAGGTAAGGATAAACTCAAGCCTGTGGAAGGAACTCAAAGGAAAAATATGATATCTTCACACCATGAGAACCTGACAACCTAATACAAGAATTGTGAAAAATTGTATACATTCATATCTTTCCACTGAAGCCAAAATGACCTTTTACTTTCTTCTCTCTGTGACTTGCAGAAAATATGTTAGGCTAAAGACATATGAGATAAGGATTACCTAATTATCTTTTTGAAATTGAACTATCATGAAATTCTGAATTTAAATCCAGAGCTCTGGATTAATTCTTACTTTCAAATTATTACTTCTTGAAACACTCATCTAATTTAATAATAGCAATTGATGAATAAAAAAGAATAATAAAAAAGAGAATGTTATTAGAGAATACTATTCCAAGTTATGTCAGAAATTGTTTTAGGTAGCTGAACATTTCAAGTATTTAAACTGAAATAGCAAATCAGGAAAAAAATTGGGCAGCTTTTCTTTGGGATTTCTTGTTTTTAATCAAGGTTCCAAAGCTAACTTTATACAAAGTAGTTCATGCTATTCTGATCTAGATGAAAAAGGGTAAAAGAAAAGTACAGTTGGAACTGGGGCGGGGGGGGGGCACTCATAAATCCACAAATATTTCCTTCAAGAAGTAACTTGGAAGGAAAAGGCAGAAACAGCAGATAGGACATGACAAAAATCAGAAACAGCTTTTGAAAAATAAAATAAAATAGTTGCTTCATTAAACAACATGATACTCAAATTCATCCATTTTAACATTTTTACTTGTCAGACCACTACAGTTCATCATAGCTTTCACAGTCTGTCGTGTGAATTTTGAAGGGGATTTCCAAGACCTAATAGTCTGCAGAAGTAATTTCAGACGAGAAATGTTTTCCATAAGGAAACACCTTTTCATAGCAAATAAAGAGCAAAGTACTGCAAAATATACTCTCAATCCTTATCTTTCTGCACCACTTAGGGTGGGGAAGGAGGTAAGAGTCAGGGATGAAGGACCTGGGGAAGAGAGAGGACGTATTGTTTTGATTTTTGGTTTTGCTTATTACTAACCAGACCTATTTTAATTGACAATAAATTAAATCAATTTTTGCAAAGGTGAGTGTATTTCCTCATGACAGTAACTCATAAGTGGACTCCTTTTCTTTAGCTCAACCTACAAGCTCTTTCATCTTATTTTCTCCTGCTGTTCCATCAAGAAAGGGGAGTGAGAGGGTAGTTGGGTGAGCATCTGGTCAACTCACCAGTTAGAGAGGAACTAATAACAGGGATAAGAAGAGTGCAGTCAGCAACAAAATGTTCAGGATGCACCTTAATGTGTAATCCTAAGGCTAAATATCACAGGAAAGTAATGATGAGAGAAAAGGTGCCTACATTTTTAATGCCTTCCCCACCCAAGTTACCTAGAATCTAAAGCGACCCAATGTCAGAAGGCATCATATCAGAACATGTGGTTGGTGCTGAAGGATTGGACAATGTTAATTTCTGTTTAACATTAATAGCTGCATGGGTAAGGAGATGTCAGGTCAGGTTTGCAGGTCTACATGTTACCTACATGAGAGAACCTTGTTCTGAGAGTTCCTATGTGAAATTTCCATTTCTGTGTTGCTTAGAAAGACACTGATTTCCTTATGGTGCTTTAGTTCTACTGCCACAAAGTACAACTGGAAAAGCATAGGACAAGACCAATATGTATTCTAAGTTAGGTTATTATTTAGAGGTCTAAAATTATATTCACAAAGGCAGAACAGCTGCACTCTTTTAAGGACATATCTTACTAAAAGGTAATAGTATCAAAACAGATCTATGATCATGTGAGATAATTAATTAGGAAGGCTAGATTTTTTACAGTCCCTCTTACATTTATCAGTGCTAAAATGAATCCATTGGACTTTAAAATACCAAGCACAAATGCAAATCAACTCTTTGATCAGTGAATCACTACATTGAACTGCCATAAACGCTGGTGTCTTATAATATGCCTTTTGCTCCTTTTGTTAATGCGAGAAATTAAAGACAAAATTACCAATTACCTTCCTGAAAGAGACTGTATTGAATTTGCACTCAGCCAGTGAAGTTTGAAACTTATGCTCATGAAGAGAGAACAGTATTTTAGAGTTCAGGTGCACTGAATATGCCTGAAATGAGAATTCTCTCTTGACTTTTTTGCTCCTCACCACACTCTAGATAAGACTCTAACCAAGTATTTGCAGATTTCTTTCTGAAAAATAGAGAAGAAAATAAGTATGGGAAGGAAGTGGTTTTGCTTGGGTAGTCCATAGGAGAACCCAGGTACTTTTGCTTTTAGAATGGATATTGCTTTCATCACTTCAGAAGTTAAGTATCCAATTCTTACTCTCACTGGAACCGGACAGAAAAATCAAGAATTTTGGCTCATATTCTGTGCAGTGGAAATGGTGCATATCAAGAAGAAACACAAGGCTTTCTTCTCAAGTATACAAAAAGAGTCGGCACACTGCTAAAATTAACTCAGTCTCAACAGAAACCAGTGACAATTACACTTGGTTCTATTTCTGTCTGAATAGTTTGTTGATTTTGAAGACAAATATAAAAGAAAAGCAGTAATTAAGATTTATAAGTGTTCTTTGTTTCTGTATCTAGTTGGATATCTTGATTCTATTTAAATCTCTAAGGATATTAACAAAGGCAGCAACTAATGCACAAGCAATCAACAGCTACAAGTCAGATCTAGAAGTGTACAGTCAAAATTCTATACTCAGAATTACCTCAGATATGAATCTGAGAAATAAGGGCCTGAAATGACTAAAGAATAAGTGAGACCAGAATTTATCCACTTGCTTTGAAAATTAATTCATGGATATAAATGTTATTAGTAGTTCCACACAACACTAAATTTCCTTCCCTTCTGTTATTTATTCTTACTTATTTTCTTCTCTAAAAATACATTTCACAATTGGGTATAACCAATAAAAAAATTCAACTTGTAGTACTGATACTGAATACTGACATAACATTCTCATTATTACACTTTATAATCACAACACTTTTCGTGGTGAGTTGCAGTGTCCAAAACTCAATTTTTACTTTGAAATTTCTCATCCAAATTCTAGCAAAAATATGAAACACAAACAGAAGAAACAGCTAGTAGAAAGTAGGTTATAATGGTTCTTTATATAAAAAGTGTGTCAGAGGCTGGGTGAAACTTTTCCAGAGTTTTCACATAATTCTGAGATGTTGAAACTTTCATAGAAAGCAGAGGTGTAGAAAGGACAGTAGTCAAGCTCTTCAATACTGTTCAGAAGAAATATAATTCTTTCATTTGGCATGGGGAAAGTCAGGGAGATGACATCTAGAGAAGAAATGCTTCCTCATGGTTATTCAGATTCGTTATTTGAGATAACTGGGCTTGTGACCAAATGCTTTTTGAGTCCAACAACAAAACCATAGACTCAATAGGAGACCAGAGACAGGAAGATCACGAATGCCTTGTCCAGATTATACAGGAAAAGCAGGCCAAAACTCCCACTGAATCTGGCTCCATGCACGTAACTGGAGGACCCCAGTGAGAATACAGCAGATATAGTGTGTTCCAAACAAGTGACAAATGCAGTTTGAATAACCATTGTTAACATCATGAACTCCATTCAAGAAACCTCCAGAAATTTAGCACACAACTGTCAACAATAGTCTGCTAAGCTAGACATTTTCCTGTTTTCTATGGTATAGCACCACTGTAAAAAATTTCCTTGGCACATTCTTACTGCTTTAAACACTACAAGTAAAGGGAAAAAAAAAAAAAAAAAAGAAAGAAATACAATGTACTGGTTCCCCGCCAAATCCTATTACTTGGAAACATAAATTTACATTCTGAGCATGTTTTTTTTTTTCTTATCTCCATTTTCTCATTTTGCAGCACTAAAAGTTGCTTCAGGGTGCTTTAATATTTAATTCCATTGAGAACTCTTCAATGCTTACATCTAGCTTTGTAAACTTAATAAAAAAAATTAAACAGAAATACTGCAAATACCATTACTAGTGCTTCGACATCTAGAAAGATCAAAAGAGAGAACACACGCATACATACATCATCCAGTATAGTTTTTGATGCTACAGTTACCCCTAAAAAATATTTCCACTTACAGTATTTTAGTAGTTTATTTTATATTAAACTTTGACACAAGACAACATACATGTACAGATGAGAATCAAGTCACACAACAGAGAAATTGGGATGCAATTAATACATTATAGACACATTATAGACACTTTATCCACCAATTATGTTAAAATATTTAACTGCAGAGTTGTTTTACCTTCTTTGAAACAAATTTAGACTATGCATTAGCTTCTCTACAAGTCTATTTTTAAATGTATCACACCTCTGTGACATTAGTTTCAAAACACCAATTCTGCAAAGAACTCCTTTTTCAGCAAGTTTTATGGGGTTGAATCCCTATCAGTCTACTATCCTTTTCTTTTTTTCCTTTGCCTTTCAGATTTAGCCAAGCTATTCACACTTTCCTTTAGAAAAGCAGGAAGAAAATTTGCAAAGAAAAAAATGCAGGAGAAAAAAAAATATTTACCTTGTTGTGTCTGAAGTTAAGAGGAAGACCAAGTGTGTTGTTCATTGTTTTAGCCTTAGAGGTAATATATTTAATCTTTCCCCTCTAATCAAAGTAAAGACAAGCAAATTGTAATAATATCCCAAGAATTACATCAGTAACTAGAGAGTTTTTTATACTGGCAGCATTAGAACGGGGCTTGCTACTCAGGCCTGTTTCTAAGAAACTGTACTCAGAGTTAGATTTTTCCCCTTAAGCTGGGAGTAGGAGTGTTCACTTTGTCAAAGGTATTCAGGAAATTTTGTTTAGGAAGCAGATACTGCTTTTCAAGACTTGATTATAGTAAAAAACTATTCAAATTTGTAGATATCAGTTCAGTTTGATAAAGTCTTTTCACGGCATATAAGTAAACCTTTTTTTGGCGCCTATATTGATTTTTTTTTTCTGAATTTTAAAATATTTCACTGTTGGGCTTTATCTTCTCAGTTTTGAGAAGATATTAAATCAATTTTCCTATGATTGAGGATGCAACCATGAGCTAAGAAAACTGGGCAACAAAAATATTCAGCAGCCTGCAGGCAAAATATTTTGAATAAAACAAAAATAAAGTTTGATAATATACAGGCAAGCACTATATATGGTTCTCTATGAGCCTTCTCCAACACATTCAGAGAAAAGAATGGCTGAAAGCATGTTAGAAATGCTAAGGAAACTTTATGCTCAAATTTCACTACCTTCTAATAAATTCGATTTATTTCAACAAATTCCTGTCTTGCAATTCAATACAACCATGCTGAGACTAATGCTCATCAGAAAACTGTTTTCCCTTTGCATCAGTGCCTAGCAAAGATAGACGTGACATAGAAAAAGCTTCTAAACTTAGATGTCAAGAAAGGCACACCTAAGAAATAACTAGCAATTTAAACAGCATCAATTTCATGTTTTCATCACAGACCTTAAACTTCTGCCCGATTGAACAATCTAAAGGTTGTACACACACTGTAACTGATACAAAATAATGATTGCCTTTAATGCCAAATCTTGTAAGATCTTGAGGTTCGTTTTTCAAATGTGAATGTCAAAGCAAACCTGAGCGTGTTTGAAGGAATCAATTCAATAAATGAATACAACTTCAACATTAACCTTAAGGATGAAATTTAAGCAATGTTTGTAAGAGTGAATACAATGTATAATGTATGTATTTGTTCTTTTACTCACTTCATAGCAAAGCAACAGTAAGGGCTGAAGCACTGTGTCCATACAAGTATTTGAAAGCAGAAAAGTTATCTTGCAATGGAGCTTATGTATCTCAAACTTTTTTTTTCAAGTCATAGCTGTATTTTTTCCTCATTAAATATGACAGCATAGCTAAGCTTTGAGCATAAAAATTGTCATAACTAGAACTGCCCACACTACAGATAACTTCAGGAATGGACAGATGTTTGGAGATATGGCTATGAGGTACTTCTGTCTCTCTGGGAGACTTAAGCCTACTTTAAAAGTCTAACCTACACATTAACAGGAAAACAATCAGCTTTTTTGACTCCAGAGTATTTTACAGATCGGAAAAAATGGTATCAGTGAAAACGACCTGGAGTCATTTAACCTGTAAATCACAGGGTTTTTCTGTACCAGGAAGTAAATGAACACTAAAAGAAAAGAAAATGAAGAAAAGGGAAAGAAGCAAAAACTATGGTTTGCTTAAGTGTAAAAAAATAACCAGTTTTGCAAGAAACCTTTCACCTCACATGATATTACTGGGAACTCCCACAAGTACAGACTCCAAGAGCAGGGTCTGAGAAAGCACAGGAAGGTCTAACTATGCAAGCCACCACAGGAATATGGAAGCTATGGAAAACAAATGATCAGCCCATACAGATGATCTCCTGGGTGGCACTTGGACACTGGAGAAAACAGTAGCTGAGCTTTCTTCCAGTGCAATGCCACTGTGCTGAACTGCACTGAGCACAGGCCAAAACGATTTAAAGGCCAAGCTGCTGAGCTTTCAACACCATTTGCAGTGCCCCGGGGGGACCACAGCTCCTAACTGAGCTGCCCCTGGGGAAAACACTCTCTTCCATCAGCACTCCCTGACTAAATAAGGAAAAGGGATCTGTCTTCTTTGAGCACACCTGGAGTGAGGTGGCTGCTCCTCTGAGATGCATCTTAACAGAATCTTTGCAGTCCTGACGTGTCATTGTGGTATTTCTACAGCAACTCAACTGTCTGAAAACATCCCCCTCTCATAAAAGAAGACAGAAACATAGAAAAGATATTAACAAAAATTATAAGAATGTAGAACGTTTCCTCCATTCACCATTTCTCCAAGGATGACTCTTCCTCTTATCCTCTTTGCCCCTACCTTTTCTAAGAGAGCTTTCCATGACTTTTCTTAGATTACCTTCCCATTCCAAGACTTTAGGATGGTAATTGATTGAGAGGAGATAATGGGATGAGGGTTGGAATTTCAGCTTCCTTGGGAATCTCATATTCTGATTTCCACAAATAAGATATCCTGTAGATAAGCTCCTAAATACATACTTGGCAGCAAAAATAATAGGACTAACTTTCAAGTTAGTGACTTTTCAAGTGACTTAACCCATATGCTATGGAATGTTCAACTCTCTTCAATGTCCTTCTATTTACTTATTTTTTCTTTTAAAAATCTCAATCTAACACTGCATTTACCATCATTCCTCACAAATACCCACAGGATAAAGAGCACAATCTTCCTTATTTATTGGCCAAACTTCAACAGGTCCACCAGGTTTCCAGATTCTCATTTATACGTGTAGTCCACACGGGAGGAGAAGGAAAAGTTGTGACCAGGTCTCACATCTCTTTCATGGATACAGGAAGGTAGAAGAGGCTTGGAGCTGAATTTTGACTTGTAATGAGGAACAAACACATCTAAAGACTAGAAAGCCCTCTTGGATTCAAAATTACAGGCACAGTCACAGAAAGAAAGGATACACTTCAAAGCTAATTGAAGTAATTAGTGGTACTTTGAATACAATAAAATGTACTTATTAAGATTTAAAAAATGATTAATGAATTGGTCAACATACTGACTTCTGAGGTTGTTTAGTGTTTGTTTATTAAACAGGATGTGATCATTTGCCATGGAAATTAAATTTTCCAGAATGGCACACTTTAATTGAAAATATATTTTTCTATTTAGCATCATCTACTGCATCTACTGTTATTGCACGCTTTCAGTAATCAATTCCTAATTGTAGCAATTTTAATACAGGTGATACAAGTTTTGGATAGAATGAGATAAATTACTATAGCTTCACTGCTGACTGCACCAGTGTTAAGTGTCATTCCTGGTATCTACTTCTGTAAGCTAAAAATATGCATCACACTCAAGCATACATTGTCTTTTTTTCTTTTTTTAATAGAAACCATGCTTAGGTTGGGGACAAAAAGATGAAGAATAAGAAACCACTGTTCAAAAAGCTGTATTGAATGTCTTTAGCTAGTCTGTAAATCTTTTGTAAATATTCTCTTACAGACAAAGAATTTGAACTGGCTGATGTAATGGATTAATTTGCTTCAGCAACCGCATGGTTCCAGACACAATCCATCTAAAACGTAATTAAAATACATTTGGTAGATTTGAGTCTAAGCTTTTTGAGAACAACAGATTACATTAGAAAGATTTTAATGAGGCCAAGGCTGATTACATCCTTGCTTCCTCTTTTGGATAGGGACTGGGGAATCCTCTGAATGAAGCTAACATACTATTTACCAACTAGAAGTATATGGAAAACAGAAAGAAAAGGACTAAAATAATCATGGGGTCTTTTGAGTTTTTAGTACCATAAAATGAATATGTTTAGCTTGTATTGACTTCACTAGACGAAAAGCAAGTGGTTGTTTTGTATCACTGTCACCAGAGCACTATTATCTACGTGTTATTCCTGTAACACTTCCAGAAAATACTGCTGTTTTCATATTATGTCAGGTATGTTTTAGTATGCATCATCCTCCACAGACTAACTAAATGCTAAGTACTCAGTGAAATAAAAAGTGTTTCGGTAGAAATGTGCCACACTTCTGAAGTAATTTACATGAATTAGAATTCACATTAGCAATGTTAAATATTCTCCAATACCTCTAGATGAAAAACATTGAGTCTTCTGTGGGAGGACAGGATGCTCTTATAATTATCAAAACAAATTGGGGAAGACAGGGGTAAGGTCCTCCTCAAAACACAAATGTTGTGGGTTCAATTCCCAGCCTTGTCAAATATTTTCTATTTCTTTCACTTTAGGCAAATTAGAGATAATTTCTCTAGTGTCTTCGGCAGATTTGGGAATGTAGCAATACTCAATATTTATTTTGTGTCTGCAACCTAGAAGTAATTTTTTTGTTTCCTAATATGCTATATAGATACATTAATTAACATTTGGGATACATCCTGTGCTAAGGTGGCAGAGATCATATTACTAATCTCAGTGTTAATGATCTAACACTTATAAATTTCAAAACAATCACCGGAATACATGTCCAGACATTCAAAACGATTTATCACCTAAGGGTTCCTGTTATAGACATCTTGCTAGCCCCTCCATTCACCCAGTGCTAGAAACAAAAGCCGTTGGTTTTGGCCTCAAACTATGAAGCCAGAAGACCACGTTATTTTTTTTAAGATCCAAGACCACCCATATTTCCCAGAGAGAAAAGGTGAAATAGGCTATCTGGAACAGATTTCCCTCTGTCGTCTTCTTTTAAAACCCACAGGAAAAATGTAGTCACAAGCAGTGAGCTGGGACTTCCCAGATTCTGAGGTGTTTTAACAATATCATCAGTTTATCAGGCAATGAATCATCACTGGCTCACTGTAACAGTTTGATTCCCTATTAGGATAACTTCATAGCAAGATTAACACTACCCAGTATTCACCTGACCATTTAAAGTTCCCCCTTGTCACTCCACACAATTCCTCAAAACATGCAGCTACTGCAACCTATCCACTATATGATTATAGATTTGTAAGATATTACATAATTACTTCTTAGCATCCAGTGTTGCACCTAGTTACTATTTTATTTCAAAATTTTATTGCAAAAATACCTTTCATAATTCACTTAGGTAAACTGCCTAATGTTAAGTACAAAAAGTGGAATACTGTGCTCCATATTAAACATTTACTCCATAATACTGCTGCAAATCACCACAATGATATGCTCACTTGGCATTTTAAAACTGAAGCAATCTTTGCAGCAATAAGATATAGAGGAACATGCAGACAATAGTTCTTATGGCTGATTGAAAGATTAAATGTTTATTGTTGTGGTTAAAAAAACCCAAACAACTAAAGAAGTCTACTGAGCTTATCTGCAAACAAATCATAACCAAGGGAATGTTAATTTGTTAGATGCCTGAAATTAGGCATAACTGTGGTACCAGACACATACTGCAGAAGAATAAATAAGCTTACACATTGACCCCAATTAGAACTGGAAATTCTTTAGCACTATCTTGCAGGTTAAACCTAAAATATCTCACAATACCGTGAATTTGTTGTGATGGTATGATAATTTTACTTGTAGCAACACTTAGAAATACTTCTCAAGAAATAAGATTTTTAGGTTTGGATAAATTGTAAAATATCCCAACAGATTGCAAGAGTTACAGATTGCAAAGGTCTTCAAATACAAAGATATATTCTAACAACCATACACACACCTAATGCCAGTTGTAAAAAATTTGAGCCACAGTTTATGATGTGCATGCAGAGTCTATGCCAGTGAACCCAGAATCACTCAGCACAAAACTGAAGACGAAGCAAATTCAGAGTGACCCAGCGCTTGAAACAGTCACACAGAAAAACAGAGAGTATTTGTCAGATAGGCACAGGCTGTGTGCACTCACAGCTGACCAAAGCAGCAAGACTGCTGTTAGCAATGCCTGAGCCCGAGGGAATAACCTGTTCAATTCCGGGCATTCCAGCCCATGTTTAGGGCTGTGCTTACCACACTGGCATAGCCTGGGGGTAGCTCAGAGCACAGGCTGGGGGAACTCCTCTCTGTGCTCAAAGCTGTGGTAGCAGGGACGCGAATAAAGAGGTGTCCCAGAAAGAACTGAGCAAAACAAGAGGGTAATGCACAGGTCAGAGTGTGAAAGGATAAAGGCCAAGAGAAAAAGAATCAATTACTAGGATTCCATCAGCAAATCATCATGCACATACTTTGTTTTTCTGCCATGATCACCCAAAATTTCTTTATTCAACAGACTTATTTTTAGGCATGCCACACTATACAGAATTAGTTCATTTTTTTAAAAATGCAAGAGCAACTAATATGATAGGAATTTTCCTATTAAACATAAAAGCTTTTCTTTACTATAAATAATTTATATTTTAAAATGTTGCATAGTACTTTTAGTACTGAAATTCCACAGCCACAAAGACTTAAAGTTATATTGTAAATATAGAGGATCCTTTCAATCCAAGTTGCTCAGAGAAATTCTGCCTATTCTCTTTCATTTAATTGGTGATTCAAATACTAAACTCGTTTATTTTCCTTCTGAGGATTCTCACGTGCAAAGGGTTTCTAATGACGCGGAAGTGTGTAAAAAAAATAATAATAATAGGAAGGTTATTTTTTTCTGGGATTAGCATATCTTTGAGCAAAGCTAAGCAACTCAAATTCATATGATTTAAGGGCTTAAGTCACTACATAAGGAATAATTCTCAAAATTTATGTCATTAATTCAGAAGATGTGTTCTCCAATTTTCACTTCATTAGGTTATTTACATTTCATAACTCCTTTCATCTTTATATTTTAATTAACTGACATTCAAATTTGCTTGATTCTGTTCAGCTCTTTATGAATGGCAGGATTCAGGCTCTTGCAAGGTGAAACAGGAAAAACTTGTCCTTTGGTTCCACTGATCCAGTGTGTCATTGTGCTAACCAAATCAAACGACACTAGCCCTTAATTTCAGTCTTTCTTGGCAACATGAGCATTTGATACTGGGTCATCTAAGGATTCTTCATTCTCAATATGGCAAAAGAGTATGACCCTTTTCTGAATGTGGAAGATGTGGAACATTAAAATAAAGCAATATATAACACATATAGCAACTTGAGTTATGAAAAGCAAAATATTGGAGAAGATCCAGCATGTATGCACAGTCCAGTGATGTTAAAGAAGTCACACTCACTTCTATTTCATTTCCATTACCTATTTTCCCCTCTGCTTTTTCTCTGCATATGTGTGTGTATGTATATATATATATATCTCTCTCTGCATATATATATATTTAAATCTCTTTGTTTCCAAACTCTCTAATCAGTTTCAACTACATAATTATAGTTCAGTGAGGCACTCAAGGAGAGAACATTTTTCATTTCAAAAACTTGCAAAGATCTTTTGTTTCAAATACAAAAATTAAAACAGAAAATTGCTTAATGGGAGATGGACAGCTTTCGCACGTCCCAGAGAACACAAATGAGCAGTTGCCTCTTTACATTTCACCTCAGTGACACTTTCATGTGTGACACATCCTCCTATGCAATTTATGCCAAGCCTACACAATGAAAAATCAATCTAAAAAATTGCTGCAATTATTTCCAAGACTGCTAAGTACTGTTGCCTGTATTTTCAGTAGCAGTTTGGCTCAAAGGAAGTGATGTATCATTCAGGACCTCTGACTATGGCCACCAGTACTCCCAGAGTTATTCAGCTAGATCCAAGTGATGGCTGTTTGTTCTTTCTTTAAATAATATTACTAAGAAGGCATATACACAGTGCAAGTGAAAAAGGGGCTAAAATGGAGCACCCACCCATTATTAAATCTGATCTCTACGAAAATAATAGCTCCTATCTTTCTTTCAAGAAGCTGAACATAATGTTTCAAGTCTATTTCCTTTAAAAGTGGAGAATTACATATTGCAACTTCTGCTGATAATAGAATGAGAGATAAAGGAGAGCTATAAGGAACTGCTCACATAATTAAAGTTTTTCATAAATAATCCCTCAGTTTGCTATGCAGCTGAATTTTCCTACGAAGTCTGAAAGGGAATTATATGCCTTCTGCTGAGCACTGTGGGAGGTTTAAGAAGGATACACAGGGTGTTACTCTTTATTCAACTCTAGAGGTGAATTGTTTCTATAGATCCCTATTATATATATCTATAAAAAAAGTTCTATATCTTATTTATCATATTGGCTTTTTGTTCCTTAGAATTATTTGATGAAAAAATCTTAGTATTTGTGACTATTACTATTTTTATCAAGTTATTTTAACACAGGTAGGTTTTCAGTGTAAATCCGCTTTGCTGATAAAAATGAGGCTTTGCAGTTTGGGATAAGTGAAGCCCCACTACTCCTGTGCTGTAAGTCTCCACTGCTCAGCATGAAAAGGGTATGGGACTTCCCACGCATTCATGAAAATATTTTCTTGAATAAAGTAAGAAGAGTGAAGCCATACTGCTAAGCAGAATTGCCAATTATCCACGCTTACCTGGAATATATCACAAGCCAAGGTCCTGAGCAATCAATTTAGGCTGCACTTGAAGCTACATCTCCTTCAGGAGAGGACAGCATCCTAGCTGCTGTGTTGCTGCAGGAATGGATTTTTCCCTGTGCCTGGCATTATCACAGATAATGAAACATTAAATAATGTCACTCACCTACAGCACAGGACTGCAAGGCTCAAGCAGTGGATCTAATGAGTACTTAATTAGTAATACAACATATTACTTACAAATGAGAAGATGGCAAAGAAGACAAAGCAGGAATGTGAGATATTCAAGACGAAGGTTTGAATCAGGCAGGATGGGCATTTGCATGCTGGCTTTCTGGCACTTAAGGGCCTTTACTTTTGATGAGAAGTCTTAACATTGCCAAAACAGGCTGGAGTATTCCTACAGAAAACTTTGTTTTGGCAAACATGCCTGACCTTTGGAGCAGAAGCAACATTTATTTATTTTTTCCTTAACTTATTTCAGACATTGTTGGGAATTTGAACTGCAAGAATTAGATACTTTCCAAGCTGACAAAAAGGAGATACACACTTCAGATTGACACAAACAACAATCAGTTACCTTAAAAAACTTAAACAGAAAACTAATTGAATGCCAGAAGAATCTCAAATGAACATAAAACAAGTTTGCTGCCCAAATAACAAAAAAAACCACAAAAATCCACAACATAAAACAGGTCTAGCATGGAGACCAGAGATATCACACCTTCCTGGAGAATGCAAAAGATGTGAGAAGTATATAAGCAAGCAGAGGGGGTGCTCCTGAACAGCAGGAACAGCAGCTTGATCAGCAGCTGACAACTAGTTCACATGAGTATCAACATCGTATCTAATGGAAAGTAAAATATAAAAGGCTAAAGAACACATACATGGTGCAAATAAAAGGTTTTCTATTTAAGGTTTTGGAAACAATATCAAGTCTAGTACACAGAAGATATGGCTCTTGTGCCAATGGCACCAGACAGGTAATTTCTGCGATTTTTTTTTTTTAGACATGCTTTTCTCTTTTTTTTATTTTAAGACCACATGGAAATGGCACATTTCCATATAATAAATACAGCTTCATTTATTTCCTCCCTACTTTGCAACCCACTCTTCATGGAAACTCTTACCACATAGACTTTCAATGGTAACTGAGAGGGAAAAAAAATTTCAGAATTCCCAACTATTGCTTTTGCTGATAAATGCCCAACTTATCTTAGAAAACGTTATTTGTCCTCCTGTCTGATACATGTTTGTTTCCCTGTGCAGAGAGAGAATCTATCTTGGAACTGTACAGTGCATATAACCAATTCCTCATGAAGTGATTTTTAACCAAAGGGGAAAAGCCACATTTACAACATTCAACTGTTTTTGTAAGGAGACTCTGCTTCTTTTCATTGCATAATCTCTGTGCACACATTTAAGCTCTTTGTGATATGAAAGGGATATGTTCTGTCACTTTAAAAATCAATCACTGGGAAATGGGTAATGTAAAAACACGACAGGCAAGCAACGCGCTGTAATGGAATAAGCAATACCCAGGGAATGCACTATTCTGAATTCCCCAGCACTTTGCTAGCATCAGTTCACAAGAGCTTATCTCTTGCCCTGCATTAATCAAGGCCTCTGACATTGACTATGTAGAGCGTACTGATAACAACAACAGTAATAAAAAAGGCTTGGTGCTCGGTCCTATGTTTGGTGTTGTACTTTGCTGACAAGTGTGACAATCTCTACTTCCTGTGATGGTTGGGGTTAAATAGCCAACAATAGATGCACTGCCAGAACTCTTCAACCATAAGATAAACACTGCTTAGCACGTTTTAAATAAATACTAAAGAATTAGAGAGCACATGGTAGAAACATTAATCTCATAATCCTCCTAGTGTGTCTGCTGTTTATGTGAACGCAGACAGGTGGTTCAGGCTGGGGCTGATGGCTGCCATCACCTCCAGGCTTGAAATACAGTCAGGTCCTAACTTGAAAAAACAATGAATAATCACATTCTGCCTAAAGCTGTTGGATCTGGCCTGGTTGTTCAGAATAGGCTGCAAACTGATGAAGGTGAGAAGTGCGTAAGACCAGCCTGAATACATAACAAATAAAAGATGCAGCTGTTATGCCTAGAACCCCCTATAAAGAGAATAAGCATCTTCCTGCTTTCTGTTTGGAAAGGTGTCAAATACACAACTCATGCTATATCCAGATTTCAGCCTATAAGCCATTCACACAGTTTGATTTTATTAATAGTTATTCTTTACAAACCACCAGTGCTGCTGTTTTGCACCTCTTTCTGTAGAGCATAAGCAGCTCCTTTGTGTGGCATACCAAAACCACATGTGTCCCTAAAACTTGAAATGCAGTAGTCGACATGCAAATCAAAATGTCACAAATCAAATGTATGTTTTGATCTTTATTTTGAATGTGGTGTTCATGACACAACGTAATTTTATTTCATTTAAAATAATGGAAAACAATGAATGCAACACAAATCAGATTTCTGTTGATATTTAAAAGTCTTCTGAGGTCTTCTCTGATCCATTAGCTATTGTGCTAATGGATGTGTTGTGCACAAATGTATACAGGACAAAAAGCTGCAGCTGATTTTTGGTTTTATTACTTGACACTAGTAGAGCATACTGCAGATCAGAAAATGCAATCTCTAGAATGATTTAGGTCTGGGTGATTTTATGTCATCAACATATTATAACCAGAGCTCAGAGGCTATCTTTGAACTGGAAGCATTATTTCCAACTAAATAGAAACTGACATCTCTTACTCTCAAAAAGAAATGAATTAATTCCTTCCATAAGGAATCTAATTCCACTTCTACCTATAAACTCCACAATATTTGGTTTCTTTTCTTTTTACAGTCAAGATTTCTACACTAGGACTACTAGATTTTTTAATTATTATTTATTTAACAAATCCCCAAATTAGATGCTAGTACGCTGCAGAAAGACTGTTGCACGGGCTAGCTCATTTTGACAGCTGGTTTCTGCTAGCTACAGCAATTAGTGATAGTAGGAGCCTCTCAGAAACAGAGTAACCAGGGTACATGAGAGCAGAACTAGTCCAACATGGAAACTCCTAGTCACTGTCAAATCCCGGAGGAAATACAAAAATTGTTAGAATTTTTAGTTTTATTTAAGAGGAAAATTATTTCCTTACTCTTACACAACTTCACTTATACTATTCATAACCAGGGATTCATTTCATTTATAAACTTCCAATTTCATGATTAATTTCTCTACTCCCTCTCTGTTCTGTTTGCTTTGTTTGGTTGTTTGTTTTTTTTTAATCTCATGGCAGAGTGAAAAAACAGGATTGGGATGAAGGGAAAGAAACAAGGACAACTTATTTAGGGCTCTCTTTCAAACTGAGTTTTAGGATGTGGATAAGAAGGGAGCAGCGAAAGCAGTGATAGTGGGGGATACAGTGGAAACTAACAAGTCAGTGTAATAGTTCTCTTTTAACCTATGAAGTCTACAGTCTTTTCTCTACTGAATCTAGCACTGCTTTCTCTTTCCATCAATACTGTTCTTTCAAATCCACACTGTCTCTCCTTCAACATGATTTTGCTCAAACCTTCCACTGTCTGGAAAATTTAGGTCAAGCTTTGCACTGCAATTTTCAAAAATCATGCAGCTTTCTCCATCCCTTGCCAATTCTCCAAAAGCACAGGAAAAAGCAAAAAATTATGAAACTGTATGTCATTTTGCAGAGGCAAAGAAAATTAATATTAAGGCATTAACAGCATCATTTACAGCAATTTTAATTTTTTTCCTTCCTTTTTTCTTTTCCCCCTTACTGTTATTTCATCCCCAGAAAGTTCTATGTGGGGAAGAATTATGATTTTCCAATTAACTTTCCAAAGTTAAGGAGATAAGATTTAAATATGATTCTCATAACAAACAGATTGATTTATTAACATAGCAGAAGACCAAAACATGAGCCAAGTCATAAGGACTCCAGAATATTCTGTGTGTAACATTAGTTTATTTTGATAAAACTAACTACTGCAGCCTGTGTCATAGGATGAAACAGGGCTTGAGCCCAGCAACGGGTGAACTTGGTCATAACAAGTATATTGAAGTTAATTTCTTGAATACAGGAAAAAGCAAATTACCTTCCCCAAGAGTTTCTCTGTTTCCACCTACTTTAAGAAGCCTTCCATGTAAATACAGCATGTGCTGCCTAGAACAGACAGTGACTAAAGAGAAGGGAAAGGAGGAACCATGTTAGGGGCACCCCCAGCATTGAGAATCTGAGAAGTGCATCTCAAAGGTGAAGGTTGTTTGTGACTGAAGCATTTAATTGCAAGGATCAACAGCACAGTTTCTGCATTTTTTTTCTAAAAGGATACTTTGAGTCAGGAAGTGCCCAAAAAATTCAACTGAACCTTCCCACACATCATACAACTAAATGAAATATATCTTAGTCTCTCACACTTCTCTTTGGCAAAAGTGACTGACTTTTCCAGAAATACTAGTATTTTGACAGGCAAAAAATAGTATTTTGACAGGCAAAAAGTGCTGAAATCTTACTGATGCAACAAATCAGTAAATACAGGAATGCACCCTTGCTTCTAGTTCAGAATCTGTGATTCTCAGTACCGCTTTGAACGAAATCCTCATTTCTGCAATCTGAAACCATTTGGAAAACCTGGGTTTTACTTGTCTCCTATTTCTTACATGCATCCCGAGGGACTCCGAAACAGTCTGAAAAAGTCTCTGCTTCAAATTTAACTACTAAACACTGTAACATTTCAAAGTAAATTTCAAGGTGAGCGAGCTTCATGCACATACACGTGAGCTCTCACTAATACAGAGCTCAGAATATTTAAGAAATCACAAGCCATATCTTTTGCCTGATTTAAGATTCAGTTTCACTGTTCTAATAACAAAACAAGGACTTAAAGAAGTATTTCAGGAAGATGGAAGGAAGATGAGCAAAGTGGATGTGCGTGATATGGCAGCACTAGGTCTCACAATCCCGGTTGATCTAGCGAAGCCCATACTGCTGCTCAGCCGCAGTATTAAGGGGAAAAAAAAAGAGAAAACTCCACCAGTTGCAGGCCACCAGCCTCTACACTGAAGAAGGTGAGCAGAGTTTTGCTCTCAATATACAGAAGTCCCTCACCCACCAGCTGAAGCATGGCTATGGACATATTGCATTAAAGAACAGATGCCAGCAATTAGCACAAACAAGTCCTATTTAATTAAAGTAATTTTTAATAGTATTACCAGTATCACTATAATGGAAGGAATGAATGGGGATGAAAATGCTTAATAATTTAGAAAACATATTGAAATAGTTTTCCCATTTCTTTGCCAATCATATTTCAAATGGAAATATTATATACTGGAATGCTCTTTGCAGCCTATGTGGAAGAGAAGCTTAAGTAATATACGTGGGCATAATTACAAATCCATACCTGTTTACTACAATGAGAACAGCTGGATTTTCATACTATCAACTGCTACTACTAAGCCTGAAGTAGAAATGCAACTTCATACTACTGAAAAAAAAAAGTGTAAGCAAAGTAGCACAATCATTTTAATAATTTGAAGCTGTCTATTTCACCATTACATGAAATATAAAGATAAATAACTAAAAGAAAATGCAATACAACAAATAAAATACAAGAATTTGTTTTATGAGTAGACCAAGATACGATTTACTTATCTTTTTTTTTTTTTTTTTAATAAAGTGAGAAAGCTGGAGCGAAGAAGCAATGACACTGTCTTGGCTGTTAGGACTTCACCACAAAGATCACAAAGGAATACCTCCTCTAGAAATAGTTTCAGATCTTCAGCAAGACATGCTGTATGCTTTCCTGTCCTCTGACACATCAAGCATTAGCCATTGATGCAAGTGGGATCATGCCTTCAACAGGCCATTTGTTTTACCTTGTAGAGCAAGTCCCATAGCTCCTCCAGTGGAGGAAAAGAGCCAAAAAAGCATTTAAAAATAATAAAACCCAAACAAACATACAACCAAAACCACAAATGAACCAAACCAAAAGAACCCCAAGTAACGAACAAAAACCAACCACAAACATGAACCGAAAAGCAGCTACCTGAAAAGTGACATTATACTTGCTAGGTTGTAAATATTGCTGTTAGTTCTGTTTCCAAGAAAAAATGAAAGCAGCAATGATGCAGCAATTTACTGGAACTTGAGAAAGTGAAAGGGTAAGAAAAAAACTGGCACTGCAAAAGAAAAAGGCTCAGGGAGGTAAAAAAGTAGTCTTGGAATTTAGCTCATAGATGATGTTCATAACTAAACCCTCCAAGATAGAGAACTGTATCATCAGTGCCTGGTTCGTAAGGCTTCAGGACGCCAAGGAGAAGCCTCACTTAGAAAGGTTGGAAGTAAAAAGCTAAAGAAGCTCAATTGGGTTGATATTTATGTTTGGAAGACAAATTTAAGTTGCCTGAATTATAGCCCGTTTTCTTCTATTCTGAGAGGATATTAGTACAAGTAAAATATTTTATCAAATTAGTTTTAACAGTGATCCTTATACAAATATTTCTTGAGTGTACAATCAAACAAATTTTCAACAGACATTTGATTTTCTGAAGTTATATTTGATACAAAACTGTAAGTTTGATACAGATTTTCTTAGTTCAAGACAATTACGTGGAGCTTCCTTTATAGAAATTTCTAAGCTTTGCAATTTTTTACCCTTTACTTTCAGAATTCACTTCCTTGGGCTCACCTTAAATTTTAGAAATCTATCCAACATACTGAGGTTTTCTTCAATTCTTCCTTTTCTACAGAAAAGCTTCAGCCTGTACATGTGTATTTCAATACAGCAAGTAAACTGTAATCTTGGTAGACACACATAACAAAATTTCAAAGCAACAGTGGTATGTGAAAATGGGAAAAGACAAAGAGAAAAATTATCACTTCCTCGTAAGTAAGAAACTTGGTAGACTAAGCTCCTCTATTACAGTAGCCCTTACATAACTACCAACTTGTAAACTGGTCATTTCCAATATACATAATTCCAGCATTTTTAGCATTTTTTATCCCCTTGTACTAGCTGAGAGCCTTTCCTGAGTCCGTATCAGACTGCAAACACAGAACAAAAAGGACAGTGTCCACCCTAAAGACCTGCCAGTCCAAATACAAGGCATAAGACAACTAGTGGAGAGGAGCCAGGTAGTCAGCGTGTCAGGCACATCAGTTGCCTGACGGCTGTCAAGCTTCTCCTAGAGACAAAAGATGCATTAAGGATACATATAATAGACAAGGTGGTGGATGGTTCAGTGTGTCAATGCAAGTGCTTCCCGAGCTGAAAGGAGGATGCATACCAGCATGCTAACATGTGGGAGACAAAATCCCTACAATGCTGTCTGTCTGAAACAGGACACAATGCTGTTATGTCACACAAACAATGCACAGGTTGGGAAAGAGTCATTGACAGAAAAAATAAGCACATTATTCTGATGTGACAAAGAAAGGGAGGGCCATGAAGGAGGTTAGCTGAGAGCAGGCAAAATGTTCCAAGTCACAGGTTAAGAAAAATATTTGGGCAGCAGATGTGAGTAGATGGGGATTAGAAAATACGTCATCTGCCAACACCAGAAAATAGAATATTGGGATGTGAAATGTTATGACTTTTAGATTTGCACAGGACTAGCAAAAGCTGTATGTTAGAGCTCTCATGTAAAAATAAAATCACTTAAGAAGGAAGCAGATGCTGGGATATAAAAGGTAATCAAAACTGAGATGAGATCAAGGTTATAGGCCAAAATACAGTAAAGAGATGATACTGCCCACAGCAACTAGGAAGGTTGTAGCCTGCACTAATGGAAAGGAGATAAAGAGTTCTGCTTTAGCCTCTTTGAAATGACAACCAATGGCAGGTGAAAATTAAACATTTCCTGAAGACAACATCACTGTTAGAAAGGATACGAAGAAACAACCAACACTGCTATCGATGTGTTAATTGTTTCTTACGAAAATACCTTTCAAACAAGGGAGTTGTAATAGAACCTGGTGATACCTCACCCACTAGCTGGACCATTAATGACAAAGTAGGGTAAACTTTCTCTTGCAGTATTTTTTACAAGGACCAGAGGTGTGCAAAGCAGTTCATTCCCACACCTAGTTTAACTTAGATACACTTCCTTCATGTTTTCAAAACACCACAATATCTCCAATATCCTTCTCAAGCTGAAGAGGACAGGGTCCTTATCACGCTTTCAAAAGACTCGAGTACTTGTGTGTGATATGAAGTTAGTCTCAGTGATTCTGACCACCATCTCCAAAAGCACTGTCCCACCCTGATCCTCAGGAAGACAGCATTAATTCTGTAAATCCAAGCAAACTTCAGAACACCATAAATTAAATTTATCAAAAAACAGTTGTCAATACCTCATAAAAAACAGGAGACCTGAGGTAGCTAGATAGCAGATTTTAAAAGCTGAATAAATTAAACAAATGGCAGCCCCACAGACTGTTTTTCTTATACTTTAGGCTTCATCTCCATAAAACATTAAACAAACGAAAACAAAAAAAAAAAAGAGAAGGAGGAGACATTTTCTGTGATGCCTTTCAGTTCAGTAAAGCAAAGGTTATCTTAATCAAACTCTCCTTTTGGGAAATATGTGAGGATTACACTGTGGATAACAATGGATTGAATAAGATGGACAAATGATAGACAGGTTGGATTAATACATTCCCAAGGGAAAGTGAGCAAGCGCCATTACCTATCTACAGCTCTGACTCCAGATAATGCCTAATTTCCCTTGATGTGAGTTTAAAAGAAACTACTCTTCACAAACCATATGAAATCAAATGTTCATGCAGATTCTACCAAAAGTGCTAGTAAAGCCTAGTAAAAAACATTATGAGCTTGGGAATTAAACATTAATTTTCAAACACCAAAAGAACAAAACATCATGCTTTTAAACCCACACAATTTTGTGCATCTCTAAACACACACCCACACTGTTCTGCACATACAGGAAATTCTCATTAAATTAAATCTGAGCCCATTTGTGGAGCTCGCAATGGTACCACAAACAAAGTGAAAGGTATTTTGAAAAGTTCATGAATAATTTAGGAACAACAGAATAAGTTGTCTTAAATGTTGCCAAAGTGCAATAATGTCAATTTTGAAACTGGAAGAAATATTTTAACCAATACGTTTCCAACTAACTAGAAGCTTTCCAACTAAGCACAAGTCACACAGCCATCCTGAAACTAGATGTAGGTGTTCCTGTCTGTACATAAGTACAAGATGGCATACTAAACACATGAACCTAGGCATTTGTCTTACCATCACAGGTAATTACGATACACTTGCTACAACACTTCTGCATTATCTTCCCACACAAAGAGAAAGTATCCTTTTCTTTTCCATCATCATTGCAAGACATTGTCAAAGGTACCTTTTCACAGCATGGGGCTAAAGCAGTTACTTTTACAATGCGCTCAATTCTTTGGAAATAATTTGAAAATCACAAGTGGGTTTTCAAAAAAAAAATTCCTTAATAAAATATTTCATCAGAATTTAAATAGGAAGAAAGGCTCTGCTTTTCAAATATTCCTTAAGCAGGGAGAGATTTAAGGTCAACCACAAGCACCACATAAGAGTCTAGGCTTTTATTTCCTTCATGTGTATGTTTTTGCTACCAGTTACTGTTTCTTCATTTTCACTTCATGCATGGCCCCATATTCTTCCACATCTTATGACTTATTTGATCCTTCTTAACTAACAAGGACATCTGATAACAAAAGCAATCCAATTTAATCATTTAGCCAGGCTGACCAAAAATCTTTGACCACATTTGACCGTGGGACTGCCCACCCTCTCTCTCATACTCAAAAACCTCACAACCTCCACCAATACATCTGGCGATGTACAGAAGAGAATTCACATTGACTCAATGCCAGGCAGCATGTGTGAATATTTACAGCTTTTTATTTCAACACAATTACTTTGTTAAGGCCACTCTGATTTCCAGTATCAGAGCAGTTATCTCTATCTTCCAAGTTTTATTTGCTCTAATGTCTGATAGGATATCGTATTGAAAAAAGATACTTAGGAGCCACTCAATGAATAGCAGAGACTTTATATGCAAGATAAATAGTAAGACAACTGCAAGGAAGATCAGTAACTTTCCTAAGTGAGACTCAATACCATCTATTCAGATAAGTAGAAATAATAGAAATAGATAATAAATAATAATAGAAATTATTATCATTACTGGCATTTAATACCTGTGAAAGAATAAGCCTTGCTTCAGACGCAAAGTGTAACAAATTGACTAATTATCTATTTTGAAAATGAAGGTATACAGTTCTTGGTTGCACTGCAATGTTTAAGGGTCCCAAATTACCTGAGAGTGAAGTCACTCAAGCTCCCTACTACTGAACCTTCCTAGATTAAGATGTAAGTCTTTGGGACTAAGCAGATATATCTGAAAACTTTAAGAGCCTAAGGCATAAATCACAGAGATTCAAGAAAAGAATTGACCAAAGACAGCAGCAAGAGGCCCGAGACTAAAATCTTGAACCCGAACTAAAATTTCAAAAAGGGTCATTTTTATGCTCCCTCATATCCCTAAACTGAACTGATTTTGGAAGCATCTTCTTCCAGAGTGTGGGGAAAGGCTATTTTGTTTGGAGTTTTTGATTATAAAATACCGTAGCTAGTGTAACACTCAACTATACAGCAATAAACCTGCTCCACCAGGACGCATAAACCAAGGCGGTAGTTTGCAGAATGATGAAGGCAAACTAGTGATTTTAGCTCTGCTCTTATGTACAAAATCAGCAGTTCCAAACAGTTACAAATACTCATATTGACTGAAAATAACAGGATGGCACAGGTGTAAGTGGAGGGCAATCATACAATGAAAAATATAATTTAAGGACAGCAACATCATTAAAGTTGCAGCACAGCCTGATTTACAGATCCCAGAGGTACTATGCAGGGCTGGCAGTTTAGGAAACATACATTGTTACTCTCACTTGAGAATAATTTATAAAAACATCACTGAAATACAGAAATTAAATACTAAGATGTCATGGTTACAGATCCACTGCTCAGTCTTGCACTTTCTCTCTAAATCCGGCACTGATTAAAGGAAAGGTCTGCACATGGGGATGCAAGAGGAGAAAGTTCCTAACACAGAAATGATGCTTGGATTTTGCCAGATTCAAGAGGTTTTAAAGCTAATTTAATGTTTCTTTCCAGCTGTCTTTAAAATATGTGGGAACATCAGAAATTCATGACCTCCCAGCAGCACTGGTGAACCAAGGTGGCCTTTTCCATACATCTTCAAAAACTAATACAGGCTATGTTAAAAAACTGGTTTCCTCTGTAACAAGAAGAAATCTGAGACGAACAGCAATGGAACATAAAACACCGTAAGATGACAGTTTTTGTCATTCTTTATTACCTCTCCAAAGACTGCAGAAGAAGACAAAGCTTTCAGAAAGCAAATCAAGAACAATACCAAGGATAAATTAAATTTTAAATTTACTGCTAGGCATAACCATGAAGCAATAACAATGTACAAAATCGCATTTAAAGTTATGAAGAACATGACCAATCTCCAGTGTTTTTTAAAGAAATTAGGCAATAATTTTATTCTAAGTGAATGTTCCAGAGGGTAAATGACTTTTGCAGTGCAATAAACGGTACAGCAAATTGAGGAGTATATTTTAAAAGTAGGAGCAATTTTCCTTCCATAACCTTCACTTGAAAGAACATTATTGCTATTTTATTAAATGGACTAAATGAAAAATAAATTAGAAGGCATTTTATGGGGTTTAAATACACTTAATATCACAGTAAGATACGTGAATTTAAATGGCAACTTTCTAAATTATACCGCATTGGCAGCACAGAATATACTGAACATTTCAAAGAAATAATCAAGCAATAGGACAGGACATTCACTATTGTTTCCTAAAGGACCCATGAACGATATAAAAGATCTATTCTATCTCTGCTTACGCAACTTATTGTTCAAAATTTAGCTACATATAAACCCAAGATTTTGACAAGCTATTGCATTCCTGCTAAAAATACTGTAGTAAAATCAAATAGCTTCAGGACATACAGTCTGCACAATGTATGTCTGGGGGAAAATGTTAGGTAAATTTTGCATGGCAACCTGATGCATTTCCATGACAAAGAGAAAGAACATGCTACTGATGTGCCAAAAGGTTGCTAAGCAAGGTTATTTCCTTAATACTAAGAGAGAGATTGAGTTATCAGAAAATACGGAAGGATATTTTGATGCTACAAGATGTTCTACAACATAACAAAAATAGTTACTGGAATAGATCTTATATTGACACTGCACAAAGGAACAGCAACATGTGATTTTTTTTTTCCCCAAGGTTTAGTAGGAATGTCAAAATTACAGACTTACTTCCTTGCAAAACAACGTCCGTCATGTTTACGTAAGCTGTAGGTAACTTGGGTGTCTATGTTTCCATTGATTTAGTTTATTTTCATAATGTAGTTAACAGCCTTATAAGAAATGGTCAAGAAGTATGGGTCTCTCCACTAAATCTAGCCCTAAAAGGAAGTTGTTGCCTTATGCAGAGAGAGAGAAAAGCCAGCGGTGGAAGGGAAAGCATTGCCACTGTACAGTATTATTTTCCATTGGCCTGTCCTTGAGGCCCTGAGGATTTTCCGAGCTGTTACATGGCTGTAAGTTGACTCTGGAAGGGTCGCAGAGGTTGATGGCAAAGCTGGGAGCCTTCAGGTGAAGAACTGCATGGCCAGGCAGTTTGCCTTTAGCACGTGTGAATGCGGAGTGCAGTGTCATAGTGTTTTACTTTCTCACATAGTGCTCACTGCACTTCTTTACAAACCTACACTAAAATGTATTCTGCTCCTTTTTTATATGCTGGCAGTTCAAGACTGCCTCTTTGCTTCTGTTTATGAATTTTCTTGGCTGAAAGATTTTATATGATGCTTTGAGAAGTTGCATAAATGTGAATATTTATTACTTGAGCTACACAGAGTGAAAAAGCATATGCAGAACAACGTTCAGAAATACTCATCGCTGATGAAAAGGCTGTAACTGATTACTCCTAGCATTTTATCTTGACAGTTTCTTGGTCTCCCCCACCAAGATATTTAGACTATTTTTGGCGTAATCCCAGTTATGGAAAAGGATGCAGATCTTCACCCTATTATGCAGACTGAAGGCCATCCTTTTTTTACATAGAGAATGTTTCCTCAGTATTTAAGTACCAAAGAAAAACATTCACAGCTATAAAAACATATTTAAAACAAACACGAAATCCAACAGCACAACATGCTTAGCCTAATCTTAAGGGAAAAGCATGAGTCCACTACTGCTCTTTCCACTTTTCCCGATTATTTTCTGTCATTATTTACTGTCTAATGC
This sequence comes from Pachyramphus minor, assembly GCA_013397135.1. Lineage (NCBI taxonomy): Eukaryota > Metazoa > Chordata > Aves > Passeriformes > Tyrannidae > Pachyramphus > Pachyramphus minor. The sequence goes on along the minus strand of VYXB01009982.1, from coordinate 617,014 downwards.
ATTCTCAAAAAAAAAAAAAAAAAAAAAAAAAAAAAAAAAATTAAAAAAATTGCAACACCTGCAGGGGGACAGAGGAGGACTGCCACCTCTAGGAGGGTTTCTGTAGCCCTTTGCCACCCAGATATCACTCTTTGACACCAAAACCAAAAAAGTTATCACTCATGGGCTATGTTCCAGGACCTGAATTAGAGCCCTTTGCTGCAAAGTCAAATCATACTTTTGGAGAAGAAACAAGAGCAGAAAGTGACACAAACTTTATTACCACTTCTTTCAGCCTAAAACCTCTTGAGATATCATGATATTCAAACAGGCTGACTGAATCTGACAGGAATCTCTTCATCTCTCCACAGGTCTATCCCAGACCTTTTGAGCTAATGCATTTGAGGCCGAGATGTTCCTGTGGTACAATTATAAGTAAAATCTAGAATAATTTTAAGACTTCCTCAGACTCCCAGTTCAGAAAAGTGAATTACTAGCAATAGTTTCAAAGCTCAAACTCACTTTTTTAAATCTCCACTGGGTTAATTGAACCACTTTCTACTTTCACTGATACAGCCTTCATGTGACTCTTTCTTGCAAATCAAAAATTGCTCCAAATCTTTCAGAGTTCAGACATGATCTGTGCTTCACAAATGTATCTTAAACATGCTTTCAAAACTGTCACAATACTTTCCAAGTTAGGGATATAAATCATACATATGTCAGGAAGAAAAAGTCTCAAGCTTATATTTGTAAAGTATAAGCATAAGGTTTTTCAAGATATGAGCACTTTTTAAATTGCTATTTGCTTTTTAAAATTTCAAGAGAGAAAGTTAAGAGTAAAACAAGAAGGCTTGAGTATAAATAGTTCTTTGCATATGAACACAACAAGCTGTCCTCTGTCCTGCAGAATCTCCATGGTCTGCTGTGCCAAGGGCAGCTTTCCCTACGCTGAGACAGAGTTTATGGTGGCAGATGTCTCATCCTTCTTGTCCAAATTAATCTGGCATAGTAAGTAAAGGATGCAGTCTAAGGAGGGGGTGGGGGGAGGAATGCAACTTTCTAAGGCAGTTTTATAATACATAAGTTACTGTTGGTTTGTCTGTTAGGTTTTTTTATTTGTGTGCCTTGCTTTTCTATGCACTCTGTCTTTTTCTCCAATAAATCTCTCTTTGGGTGTAAATCTTGCCTAGGATTCATAAAAGCTATTAGTTAAGAAGTTATGGCCAAACTGAGTGGCACTTGCAGAAAACTGATATAATTTATTTATTGACAGCTGTAAAGCAATACTTTGAAACTGTAAACTGATCTTAAATCATGGTCTTATTCTGTTACGCTCAACTTTGTCATTTCTCTCTTCTTCTCCTAGGTTTAGTTCTAACTACTTCATTTTCCTTTTAAAGGTACTAAATGACCAGATGGCCCATTCACAGGCAAAGGCACAGAACAGATCATGACAGCTCATTTCTGACTGGGGACCTTTGGAACTATGGCAAACCCAAATATCACTACCAGCACAAAGGAGAAAAAAGGAACCCCCACAAAAACAAACAAACAAACAAAAAAACACCACACCCAAACAAACAAAGCAAAAAAAACCTTAAACCCTTGCTCCTTCCAGATCAAAATGGTTACAAAACCTTAAACCGCTGCTGAAGCTACGTGAATAGCACAGCTGGTGTATTTCTTCAAACACAAATGAATGCAGGTAAACAAATTGTATTTTTTTCACTATTTTATATCAGGTTCTTGAAGTCAAAAATGAACATGTATTCCCCATTCTAAATGGCAATAATTGAATATCCCACCATAATGATACTTTGCTCTTTGAATAGAAAAAATGCCTTCTTAATAAAATCTTCACCCAAAATGTATATCCCTAAAAATGGCAAAATTAAATTTTAAAAGGTTCTCCAGAAACTGGGACATGGTCTATCAGGTATTTATTTAAGTTATTTAGAGGCATAAATGCAGTAACAAATATGGTTCTGTGCTATAGCAGTGGCAAGTGGGCTGAGTTGCATCAGAGGAGAAATAAGCAATAACCAAGATGATGAATAGAAAAGTCATTTGCGTTGTCATTCAATAGCTATCTGTTTTGAAAACAAAACCCTATTAAAAGATCACTTATACTCCAGCTTGATTGATGATTTGTCACTTTTGCTACCCTTTTACTGAGCAGCAGACCAATAAATAGAGAGTGACTTTGAGTGACAGTAAACCCAGAATTTCAAGTAAATTAGAGGAAAATAATCTGCATGGAAAAGAGTCAAAACAAATATCAAAGTCTGATTTTTTTTCCTCTTCTCCTGCAAAATTGGGATGTAATTTAATTTTGTAATGACAGCTTCGAACTCAACCATCTGCCTTTTTTCTGTTTTCCTCAATTTTCTTACCATGAAGACTATTACACTCATGTTTCTAGGAGTCAACAGCAAAGACTAGATTTACTCAGTGGTGACTCTCTCCTGTCTGAAAATGAAGATGAAGGTGTACAGATCATAGCACCGAGTCAAATGAACCTGAGCAACTGCCTGCAGTGGTGTAGCTCAAAAAAGGAGCTTGGAATTGTATAGATAAGCAAATACTGAGTAGGCTTAGGAGGATCCCAGTATCTCGTCATTTGTCACTGAATCAAAGTCCTTCTGGACTGATGGACCTTGCCTGCCCATTCATACTTCAGAAAAAATGTTGAAGACTGAAGTAGCTTCAAAAGACAACCTCAATCCCTGAGCCTAAAAAAAACTAGGAAAGCATGACATAAAAAGGTGCATCAATCTGTTTTACTGATCTAAAGGAACATGAAGGAGTGACTTGATTACAGTCTTTAAGAAATACATGAAGCAGAAAAATTTGATAGTGGAACAATCACAAATGAATGGCCAAAACCTGAAGTAAGATTGATACAGTCTTAAAATAAGGAGGATATTTTTAGCACTGGAGGCAATGAACCACTGAAGCACCTTATCATGGACTGACATCAGTTCTTCAGCATTACAAACATTAACATTAAACTTGGTGCTTTCCAAAAAACACAGATCTATAGTTCAATAACAGCTTGTTGAAGAAAGATCCCTGGTTAGACAGTAATAATGACTTCTCACAACGTGCAACACTAAATCTAGAGAAATGATGAGAGGATACAGGAGGAGAAACAACTGGAATGAATGGGTCTCAATTAATTTACAGACCTGCACAATGAAACCTCATGGCAAAGCAGATGAGGTCAATTCAATTTTCAGCATATAATATAAACAAATCGTCATAGCATCCACTTATTAACTGTTTTATTTCAATGCATTTCAAATTCAGGGCATTCCCTGAATGGTTCAGTTAAAAAAAACCAAACAAACAAACAAAAAAAACCCAACAAAACAAAACAAAAAAAACCCCAGCACAACAAAAAAAAAAGGTAGCTTAATTAAATCCTCTGAACTCAAGAATTTGAATTGACAAAGAAGGCCAAAACCAACATGTGTTGTCAAGGCAACATGGGCCAAGAATTGTCTTTGATATCTGCTAGACCTGACAGTTGATAATATTAGGCATCATTTGTACAGAATGCATCTAGGGGTAATTTTAATTTATAATGAGAACTGAAAGCAATGCCTATAAGCAAAGATAAAATCTCATGTTTTAGAAATGTGATGTAATTTTTAGTTTGATTTTTACTTACGCCAATCAAGTAATATTGAATATAACCCCTGGATGTTGGTGTCAGATTCAACACAACACTGGTAAGGAAGTGTTATCTCTAAGGGCCCAATTTAATTCTTAGCAGTTTAGGGTATGATAAATGTTGGAAGTTAAGCAAAAATGGAATTCCCTCCAGCAAACTCAGTCAGATAGTTTATTACAGCATTAATAACAACATCCCTGTCATGTAATTAGAAAGTAAAATGCAGAAAGGTATTTGAAAGACATACCTTCATGAGCAACTCCATTTCTAAATACGAGCAGAAGAAAAGGTAATACAACACAGAAAAAGGAGAAGGGGTATTATTCTAATTTGTGCAAGCACTCGAGCAAGCCAGAAATAAACTCAAACATGCAGAACTACAGACATTTGAAATGTGCTTCTGTAGGCTGGAAGACAGGATTCAACCCAGAACATTACAATTGGCCACTGAGGATAGAGAAGGGAAAGGAAAGCAAAAGGACAAAATTACTCTTTAGGGCAGAATGTTTGCTTCAGAGTCCTGGAGCATTCACTAACTCTGTTTTTCTTGCTGTGAGACATATCAGTAGTGCTAGACAGTAAATGCTCCTGCTTTTACTAATTATTCATTGCTAAAACATCTAACTAGAAGAAGCACAAAACTGGACCTATATAGTTGTCAGAGAACTGTTTTTACTCTCCCCCAATTTCCCCTTTACTTTAGCAGAAAAGGATGACTGACAAAGAAATGGATATTAATCTCTCTCTAGCACTTCCCTTTTCCAGTTGGTTTGGAGCACAAGACAAGTATCATAGGAATTCAAGAACAGGTGAATAGAATAATTCCCTTTATTACTATACAGATTCATATGTATCCAGATGTTCTTGAACTCCCTCAGGCTACAGTTGCTTCTTAAGAGACTACAGATTAGAAGTAGTTCCCTAAAGCTTTTCTACTGAAGTTTTTGTTACTTTATAGCTGTAATTACAGTTTGCACAGCTGATCTTCAGAGAAACAGTTTGGAGTTTCCATACCACTTCATTAGAAAATGAAGGTTGCCTGAATCCCCTTCTATTATAAAGCACATTCAGACCCTACCACATCTGTCATGCAGTTCTGCAAGACATCTGTTGCAGTTCCCAGAGATCAGGTCCCCAGCTAGATGGGGAAGGTGCACTCCTTCATGATCACTGCATATTTTCCCTGTACCTTTTACTCTTCTACTCACAGAGTAAAGTGCCTAATTCTAAAAATAACTAACTTCATAACCCTGTGGTGGATTTCTCCTTGCCTGACTGCCAGATGCTCACCCAGATGCTCTCTCATTCCCCACCCCTCAACAGGACAGGGGGAAAAAGTGGGATGAAAAAGATTCTGGGCTGAGATAGACAGGGAGATCACTGAACAGTTACCATCATAGGTAGAAAAGATATGACTTGAGGAGGATTAACTTTATTGCTAATTGAAACTAGACTAGGATGGTGACAAGGCAAGCCTACAAGATGCACAATCTCAAGGCAAAACACAAAAGCAAGCACATTGCATGCCAGAAATAGTCATAGGTCTGCGATTGTTTGGACGTGACATTTGGACAATCACTGAGTGTCCCATCTCAGCTAAATAACAAAATCCAGAAGCCATTTGCCCTAATTGCAATTGTTTTGGTCTTCAGCTTTTGTAAAATCGTTGCATATATATGCATTGCAAACAATAAAGAGCAAACCACAACTTATCTCCTGAGCATTTAGTGAGGAGAAAAAGCTGTAGAAACTGAAGTCTCCTGGACCCCCCAAGAAAGGGAAAATTTCTATCCTGTTGATTGAGCATTTGGGAACAGTGGAAACGAGCACCAGCGCAGTGAGTGGAAAGTTATGTCCATACAGTCAAAAGTCTGAAGCCTAAATATCTCTACTTGAAAGTTTCATATAGGGTTTTGGGAACAAAAAAACCCAAAACCATATAAAATGTGGACAACAGCCTTTCTTATAGAGTACTCTGTAAAAAAAACTTATGGAAAACTAGATTACATTATGGAACATAAGTAAGTCACGACCCATTAGAGGAGAGAAAACATGTGAAAGTCAACTTGAGAGAGATGATTCATTTCTATGAAGTAAACTGAACCTCTGAAAATTGATACAGTTCTAATTAAAAGTCCAGAGGAATGAATCAATTATGTTTCTAGCCTGGCCATTAGTTCTTCTCTGTGCTTTTCTTATTGGATCTGATTGCCAGTGCTACCCATGTAAGAAGCTTCATTATTTTGTTGTTTTAATAAAGTAGTGTGAAGATTAACCGCCCTTTCCATGCTACTGAAAGATTAAATGATCAAAATAAACCTGAAGTTGAAAGTTGCATGTAAAATTATAAAAAGTATGTAAACTTATAAAAGACTAATATCACAATATATGAAAGAAAATTACTAACATCAACTATGCTTTTCTTAAACCAAGCAGCATTCTAGAATAGCATTTAATTAACTGAGCACAGCTATCTACAGTATCACTAACACTCCACTTCCATAACTGTGTTTTGAGACAGAAAATAAGAAAAAAATTAAAACAGAACTGTCTACACAGGACCAAAGATCTGCTTTGTATATTCATGTCTTTGGAACACCTTTGGTCTACTTAGCTCATAATTATCCTGTATATCCATGTATATCCTGTATATCCACGTATATCCTAAGACCTCACTTTCAATCACAAACTACATCCATGTAGATTTTCAAATTGACCCTTTACAGGTTACAGCTGAATTTCTGATCCTTCTTGCTTCATGTAACTATGAAGTACACTTATGTATTTTTTGCAGAAGATATGTTAGGTAGACAGTAAGTTTTACTCCCTTAGAAATTCTTTGCAGAGAAAATGAGATGAGAAAAAAATTACTGGAAATTATGTATTAAAAAAAAAAAAAGCAGCCTTTTTTTTTCAGGCGACATACGCAAGCAGATGTGCATTCAAAAACACATTAGCTAACTTCGTGGAAGACCACCCAGGCCGCAAAGTGTAAAGAAACAGCTATAGCAGGAAGGTGAGAGGACAAACCAAATGAAGCAATTGTCTGTTCTTCTCCTAAAGAACTGCAACTACTACCACTGCCAGCAAATGACCCTATGGGACAGCCATGTTGTTGTATTTAGTAAACTCTCTAAACTACCTTGGTTTCTTTTAGCATTACTAAATTACATTTGAACATCTCTGAACCCTCAAACTTCAGCTCTGAAACCTCATAATACTCATAAAACTACGAAGAAAAATTACAGTCATATAAAATAATAACTCTGATATGAAGATAAAGGTAAGCAAAACACAGCAGAAGGAAGTGAGAATACTTTTCTCTGCGTATTTAATCAAGAATATAGAGGGAAGGCATGTTCTTTAAAAATCTTTGCTAGTCACATGGAATGAATACCTGAGCATTATACAACAAACTGTTCTGCAGTTTAAGAACCATGAGAAAAGAAAATTCATCATATACCCAGCTCAAACTTCTACTGCCTCCAGCTGTGACTGTGAATTACAATTACTGGTCTTTCCTGCAAGTAGAAGAGAAAAAGTCATATATCATATTCTTTTACAGTGTCTAATACTCAATGTATGTAGAGGGGAAAAAAAAAAAAAAAAAAAAGGAGGCCATCTCAGTCTCTTATTCCTCAAATAAAATTTTGTTTTTGCACTTGTTTTCCTAAAATATATTTTTCTTACCTTCTTTGACCCAAACATTGCTCATATATGGTCTTACTTTTATAATTGCTAAGATAACAAGTGGCTATAATAGATAACCAGAACCATGCATAGTACTTCAAGCCTGAGATTAACAAGACCATATATCATAATGCTAAATACATTTCCACTTTATTGATATTTTCTCTTCTGCATCCAGTGAAATATCCTTTTCCCTGCAGCTCTGCTTACTCTTTTTATTCCTTGGGGTGTCAAGTAAAAATAACTAAGGCAAAGTCCAGTTGTAATAAAATGACAGAAAGCTTTGCCATCAAACTTAATATAATCACGAAATAGCTGTTAGTGAATAATAGCTGTGTACCTTTTTATCCTCCGCATATTTTTCAGTCTTCACAGGATAACCAATATTTCTAGACTTCCTCTGATTTCCGAGTGCATTTATATTTTCTTGCAAATGTAGAATGTCTTGATGTGATGATCACCATCTGTTTTATTTTAAATTTGTCTTTTATTACATAACAGATGTGTATTGTATAAAGTATGTTATGACATAGCACAATGAGAGTGCAAATTAGGGAGAAATTGCTTTGTCCTGCTTCTGCACATCAGGTCATGATGAAGCTTCTGCAGAGAGCAAGTATTTCCTTGGGGCTGAGACACAAAGACAGCAAAGAGAGGCAAGGAAGAATGACTGGGAAAGGGAGCTTACCAAAAGGACACAAGTCCAGACAGCAGAAATGGCTGAGGGAAGTGAGAGACAGGCCTCAGAGGTGATGGATAAAAGACTTTATCTGGAGACCCAGAGGAGAACACAAACATTGCTCTCTAGCCACAGAATCACTGGGATAAAAACTTGCTACAGAGAAGAGTTTAGGCAAATCCACATAAAAGATATAGCTGGCTCAGTCTCATCACACCTGCAAAATGCCTAATATTTGTGAGACTTACCTACCACACAAAATATGAAGCCATGAGCTCTCTCATCTGAAGACTGACAAGCTTTATTAGCCACACACAAACTTGCATTTCTGCTTGCACCCCCTCTTCCATACCACAACTCTGCCAAGAAGCTTCCTAAAGTCACAACTCTTCCATGTAGAAATTGCAGTCATGTTTTTAAAATTTATGACGTATGCTCATTTGAGAGTTAATTTTCTAAAAATGGGTTTGTTGTATACAGTAAGTTTTAATTTCTAAGACACTTCCCCTATTCTTCTTAGTTCTAGTCTCCTTGATGACTTACTGTTATTAAGTAGAACTCCCTGGCTCTTTTCTACAGGAAATGCTTTAGCTCTCTCACAATTTCAGCAGTAGTACCAGCTTATTTTCCATAACTAAAAAATTGCTCTAGTTTATCAAGCACTTGGATAAAATTTGAATTTATATGCTTTTATACAGAGGTGTTCTCTAGAACTTGATTTGGGCTTGAAGAAATTCAGTCTGAAACATTATCCCCCTCACATTTTGTAAGTATTCTTCACTACTTGGTAAATATACAATTACACAAAATATAACATATAATTCTTTGGTAAGTTCAGTTCATTTTTCTCTGCTAAATAATAAATAAATGCTAAATAAATGAAGAGTTTTTCAATAAGAGGAGAGGATAGGTGTATACAAACACAGAACTCCCTTATAGGTAACCTATTTTATAATTTCTCTGAAAGATTAATTAGGGCATTATTTAGATGCTGCCCACATCCATTCATCTTTAAGACCAATCTATGGCGGTTCTTAAAGAAAACTTTGTCCTTTTATCTTTCCTTGCTTTCCAGAAGGCTTTCTGTTATACTGCAGAGTTCCTGTAATATGAAAACTTCCAAAAATTGAGGTTATTTACTGTCATCTAAAAGCTCTCCAAACACCAAAACCCATTGTAGATACCAACTGTCCACCTAAGCCTCTTTCGGTCAGTTGAAAATACCTTCTGAGAAAGAAAAAAAATGCAGGAATCAGTCTGTGAAACAAGTAGATAGGGAAAACATCTTGTAGTAGCAACTGGTCACTATATTTATATACTTGTAAGAGAAGCTGAGGAAAACCATTACAAGAATGAATAGACTCCTGCAAACTCTGGACTGAGATGTCAAGATGGGACTGCTCCTCTTGAGTTTCTGCCAACTAAATACTCCCAAATGGTAATGTCACTTGCATGTAGAGCTTCTATAGAAGGAACTGATGAAACCTCTTATAATTCAAATATTAATCTAATCAAAAATTCCATTAACAAAGAATGTTGGAGTGGTGGTGTATTACAGATTAATCAGAATTCATTACAACTCTCTCCTGTGGTGCTAATGATTCATTGGTCTTTCAGTAGAAAACTGAGGGATATCTCTAGCAGCTTATAGGAGTTGTCTAAGAAAAAAAATGTAGTAGCACTTGCTCATTCTGCAAAATGCTAGCAAAAAATAGTCCATCTAACTAGGGAAATACCATTCTGAAAAATAAGTATGTTCATAGCACATATCAGTGTGACCACACACTAAAAGAAGAGCAGATGTTTTAATCACTGAACACTCTTAAAAATTCAGGAGTCCCTCAATACCCTTGGCAGTCTCACAAAAATCATAATCATATCAGAAAATCAGCAAAAAAGAAAGGGGGCAGTAGCAAAGTAGAAACATGCAAGTTTAGTTTTTGGGTCCCAGTATTTAGTTAAATAGTGGAGGGAAGCAACACTGAGCATATACAATTTGCATCTGGAAGGTGTAGGGGAGCATGTTAAGTTCTTTTTCCCTGAGGCAACACTGCCCAGAAACCATATCTTGGGCTGCATAAAAAGAACTGCATTTGGTTGCAGTGGCATACTTCTAATAATTCGAGGCATTTAACCCGAGTTGCAACCCAAAGAATTTTCTGCAATCTAATTTACAGTTCTTCAAGGGACAAGTTCTTTGCACAAAAATAGGCAACAGATGTCCTACAGACTGCCATGATTTTTGCCACTTTTTGTTCGCTTGTTTGGTTTTACTCCCAAACCTTTTTTCACAAAATCTAGCCATGAGTGAGTGAGTTGGTTTTACTTCAGAAAGTGTCAACTATGCAGTAAAACTAGATAACATTTTGTGGCTGATGATACAGGCTGTGGTATGTACAGCCACTATTCTAGAGTAATGGTGACAGTGACAAGAATAAAGGTAATTTGATTTTCCCTGAAATGTATTACAGCAAAAATGGAATAACATGAATTCAACACTATATTCGATTTTCAACAAGAAGAATACAGGCAACTGTATTTATTATGTTTCCTTTTTTCTTCTCAATCCACAAATATTTACACTTTTAAATGTTACCTTCTGGAACATGCAAAAATAGAAAATAAATAGCATATCAGCCCAGAAAATGCACATTATGTAGGCTTTACCTAAGGGCAACACGAAATACATGCAAGCACCTAAATTACTGATCCATAGAAGACATAACAGGATACCTGGTTTTTTAATCTTCCATTGACATACATCTGTCAGCTGCATGGAATGATATAGAAAATACAGTTTCATAGGACATACGCTGCAGCTACCATATCAAAGTTGAGGCTGAAAATGTCACTGACTGAAAAAAGGCCAGATTTTAGGTTCAGATGATATGCAACACGCAGCATGTCCTGTCAGATGTAATTCTTCTTTGCTTTCATAAACACAATTCTTATTGTGACATCAATTTAACATACAAGCTGAGGAATGAGGGAATTTATAGATGCTAACGGGGTCTAGCCGAAGAACAGACTAGGATGGCCTGGTACATTTTTGCCAACCCTGAGTTCTCAAATTTTTGAACCATTTCATTGTCTTTCAACTCGTATGTGAGTAAGAGAGGAAAAGAAAGAACATGGGATATATCTTAAGTAAACTGAGTTTAACCTTAAGCAAAGAAGTGGCTGAAAATAACCTACATCAATCTTACATTTAAGAGACAGAATCATACCCAATTAATTTTAATTAAGTTATTCCATTAGCACTGATTTTCTTTGACGCTGCAGAGCATGACCTCCTCTACACTATGGGTTAGCAGCAAGGCTGAGCTTCCATCATAACAAACTACCTCACTTAAACTTCATTACATTGTTGCACTAATGGAGTGGAAAGGATAAAGAGAGCATCTTGCACAGCTTGTGCCAACATCTCTGCCCTCAGAGAGGCATTCTGCTAGTTCACAAGCTCGTATATGCACTAGAAAGATTCTGCTGTCTGCTACAGTACCTTCAGCATAAACTTGTTTCTTCTGCATAACTTACTTCTAACGTAATACAGCAATAGCAAGCACAAATTAGCAGATCATTTTTTTTCTTCCCTTTCAGCTGCTTTATTCTAACCCACAGACAGCAATTCTTATTCCCCTGTTATCCCATGTTCCTCTCTTTCCCACTCCAAACTTCTTCCCTTCTTTGTCTTGGGTTAATATTTTAAAATATTTTGAAGTTAGAACTTATATGGGATCAAATATACTCCCCTTCTCTTGTCATCATGTAACACATCCCCAGAACAGAAGGCAGTAGCCTTTACATTGTGTCCTACAGGCAAAAGAAACATTCGTTTGCAGGAGAAAAAGCATGTTTCTACCTCAAGTTTCTAGATCCAATTTACTGACACCTGAGATGACAACTAAGAGGAATTTAGAGAAAAGACATTCCCTTCCTTTTCTTTTGAAATATATTTACCCAAAGCAGTGGCAGCTAATCCAAACACTAAAAGGGTCCATAGATCTTAATAAGATCTCATAGATGAAAACAGCACTTCCTAGAGCCCAGTAGCCTAATGGAACATTTTATAGCTCAGTCTAGAGGTAGCTGAAGTCTAGCAGCAGAGATTGCTTTAGACCCCTGCAGAGCTCCAGGGGGAATTTCATTTGATCATGTGAATACTAAGCTTTAAATAGCAAAAATGCAATTTTGAAGATTCTGCATTTTTAAAAACAGTATCCAAAAGGTAAAATATAGGCAGAACTTAATATTAAAGCCCTAGAGACTCTTTAAAGCCATTTCTCCTAAGAAATGAGCCAAACCCTCTTGAATTATCAGAGGTGTCAAATCTGCTTTTGGTAGAAACTCTCCACAGGTCATTTCATTAAATCATTTGATCACTGGCTATTAAATAAAAAAGGAAACAATTTTGCAGGAGAGCAGAGAGGGAAAAATAGCTATAATTAAGTATAGCCATTTAAAGTTGCATTCTTCACACATCATTACTGTCATTAGAAACGTACTAATATGCTAGTAAAGTCACATGCTAAAAATAGTGAATAAGGAAAAGAGGATACAGAGTTTGTTTGAAGGAGTTCAGCAAAGTTCATTTATCCCCAGAACTATCTGAATTACTTGCATAGCTTCATATTTGGAAATACTGAAAACAAAAATGTTCTGTAGGGGTACCAGATCACATCTCTGTATTTCTCTATCACTATTTAGTCTGGGATTATTGAAAAAAAAACCCAAAAAATTAGGATTTTGATTCATCTTCTGCTTGGTACAAATTGTGTTTTACCCTCCTTCATAAGAACTTAATCCAATTTCAAATAATTCATATTACTTGTGCTTATATTAACAAATTGAAACGGAATTCATACATTTATGCCATGACCTTGTTTTCCATTATACAACTCTAGGCCTTAGAGGGCAGAGACAAAGCACCAATATGCCTGCTACATTTTCAGTAATAAAAACTGGAGAGAGATGAGGGAGAAGAAAAGGAGAATTTTTCTGTGTGCATGAAGGGAAAAGAAAGGTGATGGTCATGCAGAGAAAAGATTACAAATTTGCTAAAATGAATAATTTACCATTACACAAAAATGCATTCAAAGAAGTTTTCCTTAGGTAAATCTTAAAAGCCAGAGAAACTGCATTTTTTAAGTCTTTATGAACACAGAGATTGCCAGACTGCACAAGGCTATTGGTTTATCAAACCAGCAAGCCAATGACAGAGGCTTCAGGAAGCTCAACCAGGAAGCATCTACTCAATTGCTTTGGACGACTGTTGTTTTCCTCTAGGATCTATTATGCATCCTAAAAGATAGGTTTTGCTTATTTTTTCTTAGTATATTCTTAAAAGTGTTATTGAGCATAAAAGGAAGTCCTTGTATTACAGGCTGATTCCGTTTTGCCCATTTCCATTGCAGCAAAGCACAGGAGAACAAAGACGACTCTCCTAAATGAATGACGACAAGTTCTGTCTTCACCAGACCTTTAAAAGAATGTTGAGAATAAAGTAAAACCTCTGTAACACATCCCGTTGTACACTATCATACTGTTACAGAAAATGTCTCTACACATGTTGAGGTTACCAATTTTTTCAAGTATAAAGACTGAAAGCGCAAGGCAGTTTTAAGAATCATCCACACTGTAGATCTTACCTATGCACATGTAAGGAAAACCTCTTAACTTCCTATCCCAGGAAGTAGGAATCCCATACCAACTAAATAAATGGACATGATTCCTTTTGTCAGACCCATTTCTCAGGACTGCAGTCACATCCAGAACATAGTAACTATCAGCATAATCTAGAGATTTTCTTAAATTATTTTTTAAAAGCTAAAAAAGAGCTACTAAAAATTATTTTTGCATAAGCCTAGAATTCACTGCCAGGAGGAAGACCTCTGCTGAGCACCCTACTGCACCAGGGAGTGCTGAAGCTGTGACTCCTGAAACTGCTCTGTGCAAGAAGTTTCACAAGAGAGCTGATGCAACAAGCTGCTGTTCAGGAAAAGAAGTAGTTATCAAAACCCAGCCTCATGGCCTTCTACTCACAAATGTATATTCACTGAACAGGAGACTTGCTTCTTTTTGGCTGGGTCTCTTTTCTCCTAAATTGGTAAACTGAATTGTCTTGCCAAGCAAGTAACTAACTGACAGAGATCATTCATGGGGAGAAAAAGCATGTGGCCAGGTGTGGAGGGAGGGAAGGAGGAAGTTGCAGCCCTACTCGCACATTAAACAACTATTTCAGTCCCAGCATGCCCAGGCCTGACTGCGGTAACAGAGAACCACCTTCCTAGGCAAGAATCACTCCCTTAAATACACCTGAGGAACAAAGACTAAGATCTACTTGGCTGATAATCAAGCTACCATTTATTCCTTCTTAGGTACTGGAAGAGGACAAAAAACCAACCGCAATCAATCAATATAAACATTGTGCTCAGTTCGAGACGTTTTAAAATTCTTACCTACAAGTCAATAAACAATCACCATGATTAAAGAACCCATCCTGAGTCTTGGCAAAACTTTTTCTGTGGGGAATTCACTCATCTGCTTTAAGCCCAGTGGTGCAACTTCCACAAGCAAAAGGCCTGGGAAGATGCTATTAGAGCATCAGATGCCAACACAGATTCAATTTCACAGCTGCTGGCCTAGGGCTGTAATGTTATCTTTGCAATTTTTTCACATTTCCATGTTTTAAAGACTTCCTGGTCTGTGCCACTATCACACTTCTGCAAGGTAAGGCGTGCACCTGCATAGTCTACTCTTATCATTCTAATGATTCCTAAGAGGAATCATTCCTCTTACTCCTGGTTTGTTTTAAATCCATTAGAGAAAAAGAGGAAATACATGCAATGACCTGGCCTTATTTAGTGGTTTCTCAGTTTTAGTTCACAGTTTGTATTTAGTTTGTTAAGACAGACAGATGACACGCTAAAGAGATATGTATTTTAGTGCCACTCACCACAGCATCTAATCATAGATCTAAATAGTGTTTGGGGCAGAAAAATTAAATGAAAGTTGTGATATGAGAAGGATGAGATTGAAACTTCTTGACCTCTGATCCTTAAAGCTGAAGGATGATGTGTCCTCTAAATTTCAAGCCAAGGAACATAAAAGGAAAAAATATGTCCTGCCACCTTGGTCTAATCATGCATAGTTAGGTGTTCCTAGCCATCAGCACTTTAGCATACTTGACTAGTGATGTATGAAGTAGGCCACCCTTAGAAATTGGTTTTCTTGCCCTGTGTCCAGAACTAGTGTAACTACAGGCCATAAATACTTAGGCTGTTCAATATCCTCTTACTTGTATTTTTTTAGAATGATTTATTCACGTAACCAGGTTAAAATTGCAGCTGTAATTCAGATGGGGGATTGAAAAGCTGTCTGGCTTCAAGGCACTTGGGAGTTATTACCCATTTAGACTACAGGCAGAACAAGCCCTGTAGTCTGATTTGCTGACATTTGTCCAAAAACGTTTCAGCACTGCTGTGTTAATCGACTGGCCTTGATCTGGGCAGGGGACAGAACACAGATTTACTCCCCTATTTCACCATAATCTCAAATCCTACTTCCATCCTCTTTTGGAGCACTTAAAATTTGTCACCAGAAATAATTATTGATGCTGAAATTAAATGCTCCTGTTGATTTTGCTACCCAAAATTCCAAGAATTGTGGTTCATTGAAATTAGCCATTAACAACAAAGTACAGTAAAATAAAGTTTCTAAGATAACAATCCTGTTTTCAGAGGTTGGCCGCAGGTTGACCCTAGAAGAAACAAAAGATATTGCAATAAAAAGAAGATGCCTGCTTCAAGCTTTCCTAAAAACAGCCCATCCTAATTTTCAGCCACATCACATCAAGAATGGAATTGCACTGAAATTTTGACAATTTTCAGATTATATTCCAAAGAGTGACTTGCCTATCCCCTGACACAGTCGTGTCACCATAGAGCCAATTTTGAAAGCAGGATTACTCACACAATTCATGGAAACATACTGGCATAGTATCTTGACTATATCCCCTCATTTCACCTATTGGACTGAATGCTTTCCATAAGAAAGCATTTTCACATAGAAAGTGAATAAAAGTATATCTTTTTTTCTAAACAGAAAGACAATTTTGATTCTTTATACCTGCAAAATAATATTACTAGCTGAGTTGGAACAGTTGGGACAACAGTCCCAGGAACAATCAAAGGACATTTGGATTGATTATCCAGCATTAGTTGCTTTCACTCCTGCTTTGAAATTGGGACAGCCTATCCCTTACCTGCCAGCAAAAACACAGTAGCAAACTAGTGAAATTATTTTATAAATACAGGCCTACCAGCTTTGTTCATGGTTCTGTATTCAACTCAACATGGATCCCAGATGTGATAAAACACTTTACTAAGTAACCTGTTAATGCAAGTTTGAAAAAATGCAAAAAACAGTGAAGAAGGTTAACTTATCTAGGAGCAAAAGCCAACCTGGCATGAAAAAGTACGGTGAAAGACCCTTTACACCCACTTGCCTAGGTGCTGGAATAGGCATCCTGACAAGCACTTTGGATCTATATCATTTCTCCTTCTGTCACCATTTCCCAGTTGCTGACACATGCAATTAGTATTTGCCCAAAGAGTGGATAATTTTTCAACACCATGGACACCATAGACTACACTCAAGCTGTGCAGAAGTGCAAAGAATGGGTGCATAATCTGCTTTATTTTGCAGAAATATTTCTTCTCCCTCAGTTTACTTCCCTGATACTGAGCTAGCTAACTGTACAAATTGCAACAGGGGAGGGGCAAGATGGTTTCATCAGAAAATGATTTCTCAAATATCCTGTTTAACAGACCTGAGATCATAAATTTTTGCCAAGCTCTAAATCTGGTGACTGATATCTCCTTTATGTAAGCACAACGTAGGGAAAGGCATCTGGAAGAATTTTCTCTGCCTCCTTGTAGCTTGTTTAATTTACTTAGCATCATATCTTAAACTGTGATTGCAGAGCTTATCTGCAAGTATCCTAGCACTACCCTCCTGCTTGAAGTGTGGGTCTGTAGGTCTTTCCAAAGGTTAAATTTTTCTCCCTTCATTCTGAATGTATCTGATCAAAGAAGCTATTTTAAGTCTCTTTAATCAGATATTGGTCAAAGGTCTTTTTGCTGCTGTAGGAACTAGGAAGCTGAAGCTCTGCAATCTGCCTACAATGGAACAGTTGGCTTTAAAATAACAAATTCAAATAACTATGATGGGACAGAATGCAGCCAACAATATTAATTCAGTACCAAGCAGTTCTCAGAGGTTCTGTTGAGCTTCACCCTCACACAATCTTCAGTATCAGTATGCTCTGTGCATAGTGGGGTAACAGACTTGATCCGTGTGGAAAGAAGGGGAAAAAATTGCAACAACTTCTGTCAGCTGAAGGATGCAATGGATACAGAGGGACAGGACAAAAAACATGGTGCTGTGTCAGGGCAGTGGGACAAAACCCCCTGCACTCTGGAAAGTGTGAGTTCACAAAACTGCAATCTGGGTAAAGCACTAAGAGAAACACTGGGTCTGTCCAAAAACCTGGTTAAACTTCACAGTATCTACAAATGCAAAAAAAACCCAGCTCACAGTTGACCACCTTCTCCTCATGGCTGAGGTAGCAAACACAAACATTATCTAAAAATCTCCTGCAAATATATAGGGTTTTGTGCTGGACATAATGGGGTTTCAATTCATGTTGTGAGGAACGCTTGGCTGGACAGTCTGAGAGAAAGTCTGTATGTGGAGATAAACAGAATATTAAACACCACAGTGAAACACAAACCTTTTCTATTATTTGGAAAGTGTTTTCAATCATTTGAATATAGAATCAATTTTAGAAAAGAAACAGAACAAAAAAAATAAAAATAGGACCACCCATCCCATGAAAATCTCACCAACTGGAAAGCAAAGTTGTCCACACACACAATTGATTGCCAAGTTTGCTTTTGCAAGAAAATAAACGTACAGGAGGATTTTCAAGTGTTCAGCACAAGAATGCCTAAAGAACTGTGAACTAATGTTGATTATTTCTGTCAGCAAGCAAATTCAAAACTTGTTAGTCCTTCCCTAACTTCAAGTTATACCTTTTTGTCCTTTACGGTTTTAGCCATGTACAGAGTATCTGGTGCCTTTGAACCAGAATGGTCATTATACACATAACATATCCATTATAAACAAAGATAATTTGCCACACAGTGCTGGGGGGAAAAGCAAGCTAGAAATTTACCCCTCAGTATGAGATTCGCTATACATACAGCTGTAGGAGCTGCGAACTAAGAAAAAATGATCAGAACTCAGAAAAAATGACCCATTATTTTCTGATCCGAAATTCTAGAACTAAGATTTTCATCCACCATTTAATTGACAGGGATATAAACGTGTTTTATTTACATATATATATATGATATATATGTTATTTATTGTGTTAAGAGTAAGAAATTTGGTAGAAAATAAACCCCTTGCATTCCAGCTGGTCTCCAGACTTCAGAGTGGCTGGCTGGGCTTAATTTCTGATTATAAGAAATTCAGAATAAGTCTGGAAGGAAATTCCATGAGCAGAGATTCATAAATAGGGCATTTTCCATTTCAAAACTATAGGTCTAGTTGCATTCAATAAGAACTTGTGTGATCACAGATGCACAAGTAGCAAGAGTAACCAATCCAACATCACATCCAGTCACATTTAGTAAGAATCTTGAGATCACAGATGGAGTAACAGTACAGCTTATTGAAGCAACAGAAAAAGAGTTTCAGAATTGCCATTGATAAATGCACTAGCTGTGATACAGCTCTAACAATAACAATAATATTGTGCTAACCCAGGTACTAATAGTAATCCTATGAAGAAGCTTACAAAGAGACTGGATGTGGCACTTAGTGCCATAGTCCAGTAACCGCGGTGGTAATGGATCAAGGGTTGGACTTGATGATCTCATAAGTCCTTTTCAACCAATCTGATTCTATGATTCTATGAAAGTAGGCATCCCTGCTTGGGAGGAGGAAGAGAAGACTAGCCTGTTGACTGTCTCTGAGGTCTTTTGGGTCTTTCTCCTAACTAGGTGATATTTCTATCCTTCTTAAGTACAGACCAATCTTATCCTTCTCCTATGTTACACACAGTACGTTCTAAGCAAAGAGTTGAGTACTGTACGTGGTAGAACATACTTCATTAAGCTTATTAGCATATACAGGGTGTGCTTCTAATATAAATGGCAGTGAATCAGGCATTAGTTGTATTTCTGGCCATGGTTTACTTAAAAGTTCCAATCATGTGACTTCGTTCACTTCTATGATGTTCAGAGGCAAAACAGGACCATCCTATCTCCTCAGGACCTCATCCTTCAGCCAATTCAATTTTTCTTGACATCACCTCTGCAGATCTCCGTTTACAAAGATACCATAGAGGGTACATGGGAGAGGCCATGGATAGTAAGCCTTAGACCTTGCCTATGTCCTTGATTGTCATCCCACAGTTATTACAGTAGCCTCTAATTGCTTCTTTATCTTTTTAATGACAGGAGCATATTCAAATAGTATCTTAATACATNGTAATTTCTTTCACTGTGATAACTTGGTTAGAAATACATCTCACAGTCTATATGATATTTGTACTGTTCTAAATGAATTTTTTTTTAATATAATACCTTTCTTATTTTCCCAGACTAAGCAACATAGTTAATAAAAGATATAAGAAAAGTATGGGATACAGACATCACAGCAGGAAAAAAAAAAGAAGAAAAAATTCTTGACTTCTTTATATGATACATAAACTGTAGCTTTTTGGTCGGTCAGCACATCACATTAATAACATTCTATTCAATACACAGTACATGTAATTATGCATAATTATCTCTTAAGAAGCTATGCCATTCACTTTCAAAGGCCTAACTCCCATTCCAATGTCCTCATAGAATATTAGGAGAAATTGGTAACCCAAATACCTTACTGAATTGAGACTTCATCATTAAGTTCAGCAAATATCTATTTGTTATAGTACAAAATAGATATATTGTTCTGCAGTACAACAAAGTTATCTGAATCATGATACAGATCTTACTTTTCTTATAGTGGCTGAGAACAGTTAAAGGTTTCCCTGTTTTAAATAATAACAATATTTTTCCTTTATCACTTACATTTCTTAAGGAAAGCGGGCAAGAAGCAAATAATGACAAGAAAAGATAATGTTAAGATACTTAACCTTTTAAAGTACCCTCTTGAAAATTTCATTTTTTGTATTACATCCCCAAGGAGAGAGATTAGTACTAATTGAGAGTAGTATTACTGAACTAATTCGTAGAAAAAATTACATAGCCTTGATTCAAAACTAAGAGAAACTCACTGACTAATATACATCACACAGAATAGATATACTCTCAAAAGAGAGAATCTTTTTATATCAGGCCTCTCATATCCATGGTACAGGGTTATGTCGACCTCTGCCAAACACAGTGTTCATTCCTATTGTCATTTTTATATATCAATTCTATTTTGCTTTTGCCCTAACTGCACTCACAAATTTATAGAATGTATTACCCAAGGTAAACTGAATTTACTGAATTATTTTGACTTAGCCATTGGGCTCAGAGTGCTCATCCTGTCTCTCATATCCCATCAGTGTTCATAATAATATCATTCTTCTCCTTTTGGAAGACATAGACCTTATCTGAAATTTCTTCAGATAAAAATTAAATCCTACTTGGCAGATATAGCAGATATTTTTCCACTGGATGTGCTTCTCATCTTTGATATTTCCACCTTGGCTGAACAGGGGCTGATTTTCTCCTGATTAACATCTGTGTGCGGTCCTTCACAAATTATGCCAAATGGTTTGAAAAATACTGTGGTTTTAATCTGGTGGGGGTTATTTGTTTTGTTGTTGTTTGGGTTTTTTTGTTTTGTTTTGGGTTTTTTTTGGTTTTGTTTTGTTTTTATTTGTTTGTTTGTGGGTTTTGTTTGTTTTTAATGTTTTCCATCCAGACTTTGCAATTTATGAATTTTGAAAGGTTTCAGAGAGAGATTGATTTCTTTTTAATTTGGTCAGCCCTAGCGGTCTCACATAAATAATTGTAAAGTTCCCCTATTTTATTATGGGGAGATGCATGTAAGTAATGCAAGTCAGTGGATAACCACAGCCATGTGTATGGCAGAGTTAAGGGTATAAATAGTTAAATAAGCCATAGATGTATTTATTTTCAATCACAGAGCAAACATAAATTAAATTTAAAAGATTTTTAATTGGGATTCGGGTTACACAGCACAACTATAAAAATCTGAATTTTCAAGCCTGCATGCTGCTCAAATGTACAAAATCTCTTCTCTTGGAATAGGGCCATCTCTAGGTGGGATGCAGACAATGCTGCTACTTTATTGTATATTTGGTTAGAATTTGCAAAATGAAAAAATTCCCGCAATGATATGAAAAGTTCATATGAAATGATGGTAATGATTTGTAAATCAAAAAATATCCAAACTGATGAAAAGGACCATGAAAACACTTAAAACGCCAAACAAAACAAACTTTTATCATTCTTCCAAGGAAAGAACAGTATGTGATCTAACCAGAAGCCAACAGTGGAAATAATAGTGAGTTTTCTCACAAGTTTAAGTTGTAGTTAGTCCAGTTTGAAATACAGGCTGAGGGGGGAAAAAAAAAAGGCAATTTATTTCAGGTCTAAAGACAGATTAGGCCACTGTATAATTCCAAAAGAACAGAAGCTTCTGGCTATTAACCAGAATATTTTTCCAAAGCACAGTTTCAGCCTCTTTGTATCAGAAGAACAATATGAAAACAATTCTTTCTCTACATGGTTCACTGGCTACTCCATTTTGTTGGAAGATTTCTAATGCAGATTGTCTGTCAACTGTTTTTGGGATGCACCACCCTATATTACAAATGCTGTTTCCCATGCCAGAATCACAACAGATTTTGTATGAAATCAGAAACTTGCCTCTGGCTGTAGTGAATGAAAGAAAACCAGGCTTTATACCCTTTGGATGTGGGACTTTGCAAGGACACACGTAACTGCCAGAACACTCATTAACCAGTGATGAAAAGAAGATCCACAGAAACACAGGTGCTTTTCTGCTACCTCACTGTGAAGTCTGGCATGAGCTTTAGCAATATTGAGATTTCCAGTGCCAACACCTACAAAAATAAAATTAAGTCTAAATCCTTCTACTAAACAGGTGAAGTTCTGCAAGTCCTGGTACACTCAAAAAATTCTCTTTTTACCACAAAAATACACAAGCAATAAAATGGTATAAAACAAAAAAAAGCAGCTTTTTAACCATTTTGAAGTGTCATAATTCTGCTTGTACGCTAGTTTGGTGAACAGAAGTTGAGAATCTCACTATACTCAGAGCTGCATCATTAACATAAAAATGTATGACATCTATAAAAGTTAATAGGCATAACGCTAAAAGCTGCCAAGTATAAGAACAGAATAAAAATAAAAGCTTTTGCCTTCAGAATCCCTGTAACTGTGAAATCCATACCCATCTGAGCACTGTGCCCTGTGTTATTTTGCTCCCAATACAACACTGCTAGAATGTTATTTAAGTAGTGCTGTGAGTGATCATTACATTTTAGAAACACAGCCACTCTTCGATAGACAAACTAATAAACAAACAAGAATACAAAACAGACATATCACAAAGGGATTTCAAGTTACACACCAAAATGGGAGTAAGTCTTCCCACTCTAAGTGTTGCTGTTAGCTTGGTTAAATGAAGTCTGGCATCATGCATTATCTTTATTCATGCATCTAGACTGATGACAATACCCAATAAAGAAGAAATCCAGTAAGCCAAACCTTGACAAAGGTTTTCTCATTACCCTCCTAAATTGTGGAATAGTTGATGTCTGTAGTCTGTCAGTTCCTCCAGCAAGATCTGATGCCTCAGAAGAAGGTATAAATTGCTTTCCAATTGACCTACTCATCAGTACGTAGACATTATCTCACTGGAATATATGGAAGATCAATAACAATAGAAATTGGATTTTATGCATGTTTAACTCATTTCACAATTTAGCCTCAATTGCACTTGCAATTGTTACATGCCTGTAACAGTGCTTGATGCTGTCTCTGACAAGAAATATGAAACACAAGCCTAAGCCTGTGTTTAATTAAGAAATCCCCGCATTCCAAAATAGATGACTGCAGACTTATAAAATCACCATGAAAACTTATCAGTGCAGATGCAAGACCCATTGTTTCCATTTATAATGATTATGAGAGAAAAGGATTATCATCTTAACAAAAAACAAGACAATGAGAATAAGCACACACACATTAACATCACAAACAAGTTTGACGGGGTAGGCTGAATAGAATTGTACAATACACCTAATAAAATATTTGTGGGATTCCCCAGTATTTATTAGTGGAGCAGGACATTAGTGGATGAAGCATGAGAGTTGACTGTGTGGTCAGGCAAAAATCTTTTCTATTTCATGTCCCTGTTACTAACCTAGAAACATCATTCCCCTTAGAATATTATACTGCAAGCAAAAAAGGAAGAAACTGGTTTGTACACATCAGTAAAGCCCATGTGATCTGCTGCTCTCTCATAGCTTTTCTTATCAAAAAGAAGCTCAAGTACAACCTAACCTCATACTGCCCAAAAAAACCACCAGAGCCAAAACACAAAACAAAACAAACAAACAAAAAAAAACTGTTCAGGGATCAGTTTATCCAAGTCAATATCCATCCATCCATCTACAGATGAAAGCAAAGACACTGCTTGATGGTATACAGTTCTTATTCTAGCTAATCACATATGGTGTTGGACAAGATTATCTCAGTTTATCCATTCAACTAGATTGGCTTTTGCTCTTTAATTCCAGAAAGAGGGATGGGTAGAGAGTAGAAGTTGTCAAGTAGTGTTAACTGAGTCAACTAACATTGGAAATCCAGAGCAGGCATCAAGAACCAGAGTTTGGAGGAAAAAGACATGGAGCCATACAGCGGCTCGTTGGGATTTGTCAGTGAAAGCTCTGTTCAATAACCACAGACATAAGCTTCAGAAGCAAGCACAGGAAGCTATATGCAGCAAATACAGGTGTTTACTAGCAATTCTCTTGTGTGCACATCTGCTAGGGAATGTCTGTAGAGCTGAGGCATCTATCTGTACAATGCTTTGGATGGAGTTCTTGATTTAGCACCACACTGGTTTCATGGAATAAAAAAATTTACCTCCTCCCCAACAGTGCCAATTTCAGCAGCATGGCATTTACCTATGTCATTTATACCTTTGGACATTCATACCTTAACAGAGGGAAGAAATTGCTAGTAGATTTTGAAAGTGAAAATACAATAAATATTCGGAAGAGTTTCTCATTGGTCACAATTTTATACTTCCTTCCTCCCATTGCTAGAACCAAGACATTTGAATGCCAATACTTCTTCCTTCATTCCTTCCATTTTTCTGAAAAAATGGCCAGGCCATAGCTCTTTTCCCCCCTTCTCTCTCCCTATAGGCAGAATATTCGGGGTCTTTTAGATTTCCAGCAACCCTTACCTTCAGATATTCTCCTTGTGCTAGGAGGTATATGTGTACCAAGTTGAATGTAAGGTCTTCCTACAACCAGGTAGAGCAATGAATGAACTGAGGAGATGAAAGGAAACAGTCAGGTCCTTCCATGTACAAGTATCATGAGGCAAGAAAGTATCAAAATGTGTCTGTCCTAGTCTGAAACTGTTGCACTGGAAGAGTGAGGTAAAACAAAGTTGCCTGCAGTTACATTTAATAACATCCTGAATGTCAGTCACTCCGAGAAAGTTGTTACACAGCTCAAGCTTTGGGTTCAGTTCTTTCTCCAGAGTGTGGAGCTTATTTGTTATGTGGATCTACAGCAAATGCACAGCAGAACTACTCCATATATGGGAAATTCTCATCTCATACCCTACAATTACTTACAGAAACAAATGAATTCTTCTTACTTTATGCTGAACTTGCCCAAATTAATTTCAAAGGTACCTAGGTGAATAACAGTGTTGGGCACTTCTGTAACTTCTCAGGTACAGAACCCCAACCTGTTGAATCACACTGTTGTGATCTGCAAGCATCAATGGGGCAAAACCCACTACCACAGAAAAAAAAAAAATTATGAACTCCTTCTTGGAGCTAACCTATTGCCACACACTCTGCATCAAAGCCAACAAGCCAAATGTTAGTTCCTCTCCTCTGCATCCCATCATTGTTTCTAATTTTCCAGTTTGGTCCATTAATATATTAGTATAGTAAAACTCAGCTAGAAAAATAGTTTAAAGCACTACTGATGTACAATAGATAGCTACAAAATGTCTCCAAACACATACCACACATGCAAAATGCTGCTAAGCCTCCTGTTTGCTGTAATCTTACATTTTATTTATATGCATTGTGGAGTATAAATACATGCTCATATCATGAACAAAAACACAAATAAAATATGAAAAAAAACAAGACAAATTGTTTGGTGACAAGATTATTTGGACATCTTCAAGGACATGGTTCTTTCTAGATGTTATAGGTTTTTAATAAAATTTCTTGCTTTAAGAGCTTCTGCTTAATATTTTACAGCATTTGATCATAAAAATATTTCTGAATTAGAAAATCTCCTATAAAATTGTATTTGCACTCTTTCATTGTAACTGAGCAGTGTAATCTCAGGAGAAAAACCTGTATCAGAACTGAAAGAGTCTAACAGTGGCTGCCTTTTGCCAAAATACCATGTAGGACTCCGTTGATTGTTTTAAACTTGATCATCACTTCCACTAATATAATTTTATACAACAATGATTCAAACCTGGAATCATTCTTTCATTATAAATAAAAAACCCCTTTGCACAAGTGTTTAACCGTAGTATCCTTCAGGCCTCTTGTTGTACAGTAAAATTAAAAATAAAAGAAAGGCACATTTAAAGCAGCACTGCGTCTGTCAACCCTGGAGCCAAATTCCCACTATTGCTTATTTGTGAACTGTGTGTTCATTTAGCCAGTGGATGCTCTTCCCAGGGCTCCCAGTGCTATGCAGGAGTTGGCTAGAGGAAGTTTTGTGTTTTGAAGTTACTTGGTGAAGCATCCTGCTCTTCCTTCAGAACCCTGCATTGCAGCCTTCACGAATGAATTACACACTCTCTGACTGCTCTGAAAGCACTAGTTCATCACATAAAAAATTACAATGTGTCATATAGCATAAGAGAAATCAAAATAAATTTGTCATCCCTTGATTTTTTACTTCATATTTTTAAATAGGTAATGGCACCGTGTATGCTATAATAATAGAATTTGCAACAGGCCTTAGTAAATTGTTAGCAGAGAAAAATATATCACACTGGGTGGTAATGTTTTGCAAAGACAAATATTCTTGTGGGAAAGAAAAGAGAAAGTGATGAGCAGAAGAAATTACAACCAATCAAGCAGCAAAAATTCAGCAACTTTCAAAAGAGACCATTGACTTAGGAAACAGCGACATTTTGGAGAAAACTTTGACTAGATTTTATTACTAAGGTACCTGTAGTAATAATTGTAACAATTAAGTGGGATGACACAAAAGTCCTAATGCAATTCCCAATCAATTTTCTCTCCTCCCTTTCTACTTTAATCTGGACTTGAAAATTGATGCTGCAGATCTGCATTTTATTAATCAAAAGAATAATTGAAAGAATTTAAAAGCCTGGCAGACAAATTTCTTTGAAGTTAAACTCTCTAAAGCCAAATACTCAACTTGACTCAACTCACTACAACAGATAGATAGGTGAACAGGGAGGCCTCTGAGTGCTTTCGTGGCATGTTGCCATTAACTGAACAGCAGATGGTAATTAATAACCTTTATCTAAACAATAATTCATACAGGATTAAACTGCTTACAAATGCTATAGCTTGATGCCGCTGAAATTATTTTGATGTAATTTTAAATTGGTGCATTCAATGAAATCATCCCCTGACCCATTCTATGTGTATATTTTGGCTTACAAGGAGGTAGGAGGTGCAAGGATATTTGATCTGGTGAGTCACAACACACCCACCATTTTTTTTTGGTGATTCTTATGCCAAGTACATTACAGAGTTAAGCAGACTAAAATCTGTCTAAAAAAGAGAACGTTAATGAACAAAGTGCCAAGCTCCCGCACATTGTACAGAACATCTTCATCAACTTCATATAAGTAATAATAAGTATATTCATAATTTTGGCTTCCAAATGGTAAAAAATACACCAGAAGGACAAAAATAATAAAGAACACGTGTCACTATAGGAATAGACAGGAGAGGAATCTTAGGAAGATTAACCCACTTCAGAACAAAAATCTGGCTATTTTCATACCCATGTTGTATTGGATGTCATCAACTTTACACTAAGAAAATATCGCACTTCAGGAACACTTCAAAAGAATGAGAGAAAAAAACAAAAGAAGTTTTAGAAAAATAAAGAAAACCATACAAGATGTGTTTGAGGTACTAGTCTGAAACTATAAATTGGAATGAAGATGTAGAAACAGGCTTGGAAGAGGAAAGTAAACCCAGTACCTCTGTCTGTATGTCCCAGTACCCAGTACTAGGACACCAGCTTTGCTGACGTACACCTTTTTGACAAAATGAAGTCTTACATTTACCACCCGTGTTATAAGTAGCATAAAAAAGCCAACACCCAGCCACATTGAAGAAACACTAAAACCAGTATCTAGTACCTTTTTTTGAATGAACTCTATTTTGGTAATAACAGCTTGAGAAAAAATTAATGGTACAATTACACACTACAGATAAATATCCTCTTTGGACCAAAATAATTTGATTAAAGAGATGTTTTTATCTGAGTTTGAACTCAAAAAAGTCTGCACATTTCAGCTGGTTGAAAATATTATCACCTTAGCATCTAATTTGGAGAATGTTGATCCTTTTACTTGATAGAATTGTCCCCATCTCTAAGTTGGAAACAATGCAGCAAAAGGCAGACACCAGCCATCAGAAATCCCAGGGTGTGTTCCTGTCTCATCTTCTTTTGTGGTATCTTTCGTAACACACAATCCACACATGTAAAAAATGCTGTCTTAAATGCCAGATCGTGCAGGCAGACCCTGCATTAGGAGAGATAAACTTCACTATCACAAACTTTCCATGCTCCCTTTTAATACAGGGGATTTTTCTGTTCCTCCATTTGTAAGGTGCACCAGTAAAGTTATAACCTGAAGCGTTCCCAGTGGCAGAGAAATTAAAGAAAGCAGTCAGCAGTGTTTAGCATGCCTTGGTAGCCTCTATTCATCCCTTTAGGTTTTGTTTCTCCTCCTGCAAACATCTGAAGTTAAATGAACAGGCAACACCAAGACAGTTGCACAGCTATAACTCCCTGCTACTTCGTGGGTGTGTGACAGTTCGGTACAGGTGAGCTTTTGACTGGTACACTTGTTTAAGCCTTTGCAAGATTTCCCAGTGAAGCCATTTCTGAGCATCTCATTATTGCCCTACAACCAATTAAATTACCACATTCAGTGCTGCTGAAGTTATCTTTCACCTCTGAAAACACTAAAAATGCAAATTAAGTATACATTGTATTAGCTGAATAAAACATGAAACTCTCTTGCCCTCTTACAATAATGCAGAGCAAGGAGTAAAAGGTGAACCAGGCAATAAACTTCAGCTTGGCTACTCTGTATTCAGAGTTTTAGTTGGAATAAACAGATCTAATTTGTTTGTACAGCTATTGAAAGCAACCAGAACGTGATGCCACAGGAAGTGGGTGAATGCAATAGGACGCATTCACGATGCTCAGGGATGTCTAATTCTTGCTGCTCAGGTACAGTGCCCTTCAAGTCACAGCAATTACCATCCTCTGAAACCTCTCCTTACCCTATCCCTGGATTTCTCAATCCTCCAACAACACGCATTATTCTAAATGGCACTCATGGGAGCCTCCAAAACTTGAAAATGGTAAGTGGCATTAGCTCAGTTTGGAGAAAAGTCCTCTTGTCTACTTGGACATCTGCACTGTAGTATCATAGCCTTTTCTGATGGATCATCATCATCATACAATGGGCACAGCCATTCAGAACAGACCAACTACTGATGCTGCAGACAGATAAGAAGGTTGGTCTGCTGGAAGCAGAGACAGTGGGGGAAAAGCAGCACTAACATTCATAGAAGGATGTATTTTCAGTATAGTTTTACAGCATTTTCTGGAAACAACCTAGTTCGCCAAGGAGAAACGCTTCTAAATCAGTAAAGCTAAGCGTCTATAATTCAAAAATCCTAAAACTTAGCTGAGGAAATAATTGCTAATATGCTGGTAGTAATTTTTAAAATAAAGATTGAAATAGAGGAAATTTTTTGCAACACTCAAAATATTACTACTGCAATACTGAAGAAGAGCAACCCGATACCTATAAGCTTCTCACTATGGTATCAGCCACACAAAGAGAATAGAGAATCAGAGGACAGGTTATAATTGGTACCAATTGTATAAGGTTGAGCTAAAGTGCAAGTATCCTCCTGAGGAAATATGTACTTTATAATCTATTTCAGAAAATTCCAAAATATGCCTTTGATTGAAGTGCTATTTGCCTGGAGAGGCAAGACTACAAAAAAAGACAGCTATGCCTAGAGCAGCTCCTAGGTAAGCTCACAAGGCAGTTTGTCTATAACGAAATATTATGTAAGGTTTTTATTCTGCAGAAAACAAAATTCTGATCAAAACCTCATGTTGTATAGGTAGAGAACCAAGCAAAACACTAAGACAAAAGAAAGGAACTTTCCACATCAAGGAGCACTAGGAAGTTTCTTTCTGCTCCCTCCTATCCCTCTTCCATCTTCTCCAAATTAGGTAAGTTGTTTACACACATGCAAATATTAAGCAACAAGAAAATCAAAGCAAAGTATCCTAAACATAAAGGGTTTTTTCCTGTGTTCTCCTACATGTTACAGTCAAACTTTGTCTCAGGTAGTCTGAAATTTCAACAGCTTAGGTTCTACCTGTATGGAAATTTCTTCCAAAAGAGCTGTTCAAAAGATTAGACCAGAAATAGTTATTTCTCTTTTAATTCATATCCTCGCTTATCACAAATAAATGTCTCTGGGTACAAAGTAACCTTCAAGCCACTTTGGCCCATTGTAGATTTCTTGTTAATAATCCATATGATCATAGTCCTGCAGATCTGTAAAGAGGAGGTCTGCCATAGGGCACCCAGCCAAGGATCATGCGCTCCTTCCAAATTTAGTGATGTCCAGAGCACAGTAAACAGAAAAACATCAGAGGATTCAACTATTTCAAGAGGCAGCCTGAAAACACGAAGGTGAACGCCATAAAGCAGAAGATTTAAATTTACACTTAAATATTTCTCTCTATGTAATTCTATACTGAGAGTAGAAATATGAAAATTATTATAGTTAAATTACATTAATCTGTAGATAAAGAAACAATTTATTAGATAATCAGACTGCAGACAAGCTGCCAGAAGCAGGTAAACATTTAAAAGTTCCCTTTCATCCAACATTGTGACATACAACCTGGGAATCATATTTTACTTTTCCAAACGTCTGATACTTCCAAAACTGCAATCTATTCTTTCAAGATATATATTCCACCTGCCAGATGTCATGACTCTGCATGAGTGATTTTTATGCCAGGTAAAGCTTTA
Organism: Pachyramphus minor; assembly: GCA_013397135.1. Classification (NCBI taxonomy): domain Eukaryota; kingdom Metazoa; phylum Chordata; class Aves; order Passeriformes; family Tyrannidae; genus Pachyramphus; species Pachyramphus minor. Next base: position 586,365 of record VYXB01009982.1, on the reverse strand, counting down.
GGAAATGTCTATTTCAAATGCTAAAGTTGCTGCTACGATAATAGGTTTAATGGAAAAAATTATTGATGCATTTGAGGATGACATCATGTATACTTTTGTAGCCTTGGTGACAATAAGAATTTTATCACAAGTTAATATTCTGTATATACTCACATCTCTACCCAAAACTATTATTTTGGTGGTGTTGTTGCATTACATTTTTTTCCATTAATGCATTGTTAGTTATTAGTAACAAGAATTTATACACACGGTTGATTTGAAGACAAATATGCAGATTCTTTATTAACTGAAAAATGCAAACTCATTCCTTCCTTGATGTGTTACAGTTCAGGTTTTCTGCAGAGTCCAGCAGAGGTTACTTTCTACTCAGTTTCTATTTTGAAAGTGAGAGCTAGAGAATTAGGCTTAAACCCTTCATCTACCTTTCTGTGATCTATACATCAATTAAAAGTGTATAACCTAACCCCATGGGAGATAGCTTTTCAATCAACTGTTTTGACAGAGTCCTCAATAGAAATAGAAAGGGGAAAAAAAAAAAAAAGAAGAGGTATCCTGGATTAGTCAGCAACACTAGATGAAAATTTTTCAACTCATGACAAGGAGGTGAATTTCATATTTCATACAAAGGAACAGATAAAGAAATACATTTTTAGACCTTGGAGTGATATAATTTACTCTTGCTTGATAAATATTTACAGTTAAAATAAATGTGGTTAATTTTGCATAAGTTCTTTTGTGCGTCACAGCTGGGGCCCTCAGAGGCTACAAGCCTTTCTTCTTCAGATTCCAAAAAGAAAGAAACAGCACATATTTTTTTTTGGTACGTAAGAGGGTTTCTCCAGCTTTTCTGTATTCTTTACAGAATACAGCTCTTTCCAGCAGATAACTATTTAGTACTAAACTCCAACTTAATTGAAAAGTCTGTTAACCCCTTCAGCAGCCATACACATTCACCCCAATGCTTCTAAAGCTCTCCAACTTTGCAAAATCAGAACAGCAGATACATGTAAAGACTTGCACTTAGCCTTTGAAATGAAAATAGCCATCCTAATTCACCTCAAGAAACAGAGCAATTTGAAAAGCTGAAGAAAGTAATCATTTCCTGGAGAAGAGAACTTTCATTCATCCCGTAATCCTGCAGCTGAGTAAAAAGTAGAGATCTCCTGTGATGCAGAGATCTCACCAAAAATTACATTAAAAAGATCTTCTGCTTCAAGTTGGGATGTTTGTTCCCCAAAAACATACAAGCCTCTTATATAAGTAAGTCTTTCAATGGAACCTGTACTGTTTCTCAAGTGGCACCATATCACCAGTAATGTCCAAAATTTAAGGAGGATGCAGGGAAAGTCTTTATGCCATTTTTATTGTGATACAGACAATAAACACCTACATTTTTGTTTAGTTGGCTCGTGTATCTCCAAGAAAGCATGAAAAAAAGTCACCATGAACTTTTTGCATTTGTCCGTTGGATAGTTTATCAAAATCTCCAGCATTAACACCACTGCATTCTAACATTCTATCAAGCTTGTTTGGAAAGGCATGAACCAATCTTTAAATATTACTTTCACATTCTTCACTTCATACTATCCCTCATTATTTTCCTACACATCAGTGGCACACTTCAGCCTGTCAATTTGTGAGAAAAAAACCTTCTCTGAAAAAATATGATAACAGTCTGTCTTTGGCTACATTGCTTCTGTTGCTTTTTGATAGACCTTTCTTAAATTTGCTATATTTCAATTACTTTTACTAAGCTTGAACATGCCTTTGCATTGTGAATAATCTGAATTTAGGTGTGAAATAAATTCTGTTGAGCAGTGACCCCCACCAGGATCTCATGCAGCAAGGAAACTTTATCCTAATATAACCTAATATGTTAATGTTATTTTATTTCTATTTTCAGCCTTGACTTTGAATAAAATCACTGCAACAGCCACATGTAATGTTTTCCAGCTTGCTATTGTATGACTGATCACACTCGCGTTATCAGACAGATTTGCTGAGCCTGATGCTTCCCAGCATTAGTCACCATACCAATTTTCTGAGGGATACACAAGGATAATCAAGTCCAACTCCTGAAGCCAATGAAAAGACAATGAGGAGGGTTCTACAAGAGTTTGTCCCTGTATTGAACACTATTATATATGAAAAATAAAAGGGGACATGCTCTGAAGTCACTGTTAGTGATGGTAATAGGCTCAAATTTTCTTCCTTCCTCAAATCCCATTAATGCAAGAGACAAGTGTGACTTTGCAGTACGTTTGTTCACAGCAAGTTTTTCCACAAGAACAGTATTTTGCAGTAAGAAAATACAATCTATGAAGTCACAAAGTGCACAAGCTGAAGGCACAGACTACAAACACATAGGAAAAGAGATTTTGAAATACTCAGTAAGAAAAAAAAGAGATAAAAGAAAAATCTGAAATTTGACTCCCTGATAGAATATACCTTTATATGGGACCAACTCAGAGGTGACAATTTTTAAAGTCACTGGAAAACACTGGGAAAAAAAAAGAAATTTTATTCTTAAGTAGAATCTCCAGAAAATAACATGAAGTTTAAAAACCAATATCCTGATGTATTAACTAGTTTTAATAATGTCCTTCTTATTAAGAGTGCAAAAAGTATTCTACCATTCTAATGATTTTGGAAGCTGCTGATTTTTGGCTGCCCATTTCCAGTTTGAAAGGATTGCTTTTCAAGGTGCACTCCTTACAAAAATTGCAGAATGTAAACTTGTTCATAGGCTACACCAAGGAATTTCAAAGTCATCCCAACTGTAACAGCAACTGACATTATATTATGTAAAGAACGAAGTCCAAAAATGTGTTTTGAGGTATAGGTTGTGTCAAAGCTTGAGTATCAGCAGTTACCAAAGGAGGTTCCAGATTCCACATGCACTCCTCCAGTGCCTGTTCTGGCTAGAAATAAAAGCTGATCCAGTATATTCACTATTGGAACCACCTAGAGCTCACACAAGGAACATATGCTGATTAACAGATTTTGACTTTCTCATGAAGTTAGATTGCACATGAAATGAATGTCTAAAGAGCAAAAAATCATAGAGAGGAGAAATATAGGAGAATTGGCAAATGTATTACATGTACAAACGTATTTTAGGGACTTGACACACAAGCTCAGTTTAGAAAATCCCGAGTGACCATCTTGGTATGGCCAAAAACACTTAACAGGTATATTTCAGTTTTAAAAGTGATTTGAGTTTTGAAACTAGTTGTGCTCAAATTCAAAGGAATCCTAGGATTACTGAACTTGCCAGAAAGAAGCATCTTAATACATTGCCTTTCTTGCCAAGTCTATTGAAAGAAGGAAGAACAGAGACTAATCATAGCCTGCTCCCCTTTTTACATCCACAATTAATTTTTATATGTGGAAACCAACTCTTAAAGAATTTTGATGTTATGCAACACATTGTAACACATCATGACACGTCAAATTGTCTTTATGGCACTTTGTCTGTGAAGAATCAGAACCTAACTCAAAAAAGACTGAGTGACTTAAAGGCTCAGCTGACAGAAGGTTTAAGTAGTACTTTGCATGAATTTTGACTGCTTATTCTCCCTTCTGATAAAAAACCCCACCCTTCACAATAAATGTTAATGGTAGATTTCCAGACATGAATCCTATGCAGAGAGAAAGAAACAAAACAGTGCTAGAGGAATTCTCCATGGTGTATTGCAATACAAACAGTAAAATTATTACTGCCTCCAAAGCTCTTCAAAAACAAAATTGACATATTAAATAAAAAAAAAAGCATGTTTTACACTTAAAAACTTGTGACTTGAGCCATGCAATAACTGTGCAAGGGGCTTCCCTGGATATTGACCTTCTTTTAGAATGTTAATCTTCCAAATAATGTAATTCAATGAAAAAATGTCCCAACTGCAGAATTCCTGGTAACTGCCAACGTAATGCTGTTATCTGCTATTGCAAGATATAATTTAAGTATTAAGAAAGACGTAGTTGTTACTAGCCAAGACTACAAAGAAATTCTTGTTTCCTGAAATACAGGACATTTTTTTTCTGAATAGTTTGTTTTGGTTTTTTTTCCTCTAGGATAAGATAGAATAGTACACATTTAATGCCATGTAAAATAACACAACAAGTAACATTACCTAAAAACATTTTCTTAAGGCTGTTTTCAGAGGTTTGTTTTACACTCAGTACTATTTGAAATCAAGGTAACCATGTTTGACTAACCCAATCGAGTTACATACTACTTGCTCCTATGCTGCATAGGTATGTCCAGACTCTTTTCCCCTCTCATCACAGGAAGCAGTTTCTGCTCCATGATGTGTGGAACTCGACAAGCCAAGCACACAGAAGAATATGATCTTGGCTCACCATTTGATACATCAGTGCCAAATTAAGATAAAGTGAAAAATATACCTAAGAGACAGAAAATATCAGAAAGGCGAGATAACCAAGTGAAAGTTGTATTATTCCTTCATCCATACCAATTTACTGTCTTTTCATTTCTACTATCAAGAATTAGGATTAGTAGAGATCTCAGGAAGAAACTAAAATTTCATGTTTTAAGTAGAACTACTGAGCCTTTTTAAAAGTATCTTGACTCCATCTTTTTGCATCACCTCCCTCTTTAGATTGCACCCACCAGAGAGCACATTAGGTTTTACAATATAAGCAATTTTTTTTTTTTAATTCCTTCTATTAAGTCTGAATGGATTGCACCGTCTTCAAACATTTGTCTTCTCTGTTCAGAAAACAAAGTTTTGGCACCCTTTCTCACTACAATGGCATTTCAGAAATGCTTAAGTCTCTTCTCACAGGTTAGTTGTTATTTTGACCTATTAATGATCATACTTTCAGCCTCTGTCATCCAACATTACAGCAAGCTGCACCTGGAAGGGGGAGTTTCCATTTCCTTCCTGTACCCTTAGCAAGGGTTGGCTATTACAGGGGCTTGCCACCGAGCCATAGCTTAATACTAAAGAGACATAACATTTTTGAAAAAGAAAGCTTCTTGCTCCCTTTCCTGCACCAGGTCACGAAGGGATGGGTTGAACATAAATTGTTTACCTGTAACATGAAACTGCAATTTCTAAGTACAGCTCTCTGGTACTCTGACGACCAAGTCCTGTACATCATAATGCTCTTGTCATGAAACACAGTGTCAGAAGCCAAACCTCTGTAGGCTTTGACTGATTTAGCTGTGTTTTGTGGCCTGGCGCTCTGGAAGATTCGTTGTGATTTCAAACGTTTTTCCAGATATCACAGGGCACAGCCATGACCTGCAGCCACATTTTCTGCTTCCAGCAATAGCAGAGGAGCTACAGCCACCTGGTGCATTTGGACAACCAGAGGTGCAGAATGTGAACATGCTGCTACAGTCTACAAGTTTCTGAAGAAAATATGCCCTTAAAGTAAACAAAATAATGAATACCAGCTGCCAAAGAAAATTAAGTCACTGATTTGGGACTGCTTAAGTATATCCCTGCTCAGGAAAGTCTTTAAGCAGGTGCTTAATTTCCACATGAAGTTAAGCCCCATGTGTTAATGCTTTATACCCTTACATAAAGATCCCAAGCCCAAACTCCCTCCTGTGTGTCAACAGCACATCAACAGCTCTGCAAGGCTCCTGTGTCTATTCCAGGCTCAGAGTAAATGTTTTCTGATTACCATCAACACTACCTGTTTCATCTCCCCCCTGCGAGTGCTACACTTATCGGCTGCATCCTTCAGAGTAGCTTGGCTCATCTCAATAATCTTTCAGCCTACACAATGAAGAATTTCAAAAGATCGGGTTTTAAGGAGAAAAATAAGTTTCAGAAGAGCCAATAATCACAGAAGCTAAGGCCCACCGAGAGTCAAAATGAATGAGCATTAAATCCCAGAGCAGACATCCTTTCAAAAAATAACATGAAAGGTTGTGGTTTTCTGATATGACTAGTGTTTTAATAAAACTCTTCCTAGTTTCAAAATCTATCCTTGTAACTGTGCTTTTTTACTCAGATAATTTTTCATAAATTGATATTTAGTCAAAATTACTTGGTAGCACACAATATAAAGACTCTAAGTAACAGGGAACCAGGCTAAAATATAATTAATTTCCCCATCTAAGAGAATGACCTTCATAATTCACTTCAGGCTTCACCTCCAGAGTTGTCATGGCTCATTTCCTCATTACCAAAATTAGATTTTAAAACACTACTGTCCTCCATAAAGTACATTTTGTCTCTGATTATACAGAGAGAGAGAAGTACATTTAAAATTATTTGCAGCACATAAATACCCAATTGCCTCAAATACAGGTCGGTGTACTTACTCAGAACTCTTTGTTGCTCAAAGAGTTAACAAATTATAACAAAAACAGCTTGTAAATGAAATAGAAGGGAAAGAAGAAGTACAAGGAAGGTTCAAAGGGGAGAATTAAATCAATTAATTAATATTAAATTAATTAGCTATAGTGACTTTTAGACAAGCACTTATACAGATAGATGCACCAAATATGGCTCTGTAAGCAGATGGACCCATATTTGTACCTAAACTGTAAGGTGAAATAAAGACCTAGTGACTTCTGTGTCATTCAGAGAAATTCAGTCAGGAGAAACAAAAGCAAAATAATGTCAACTGACATTATTTTACAAGAGAACTTGGGGGACTTCATAGAGCAGAAAACAGCTGACTGCAGCAATTCATTGCTTGGTAGTTGCCACAACCTGCTGCAAGCTTGCAGGCTGTGAGGCCTGTCTAGGAATATACATGTCTGGTTGGATGGTGATGATTGACTGCTGTAGTAATTTTACTGGACATTGCTTCATAAAAAGATGAGAAGGAAATCCAGATAGGGTATCCATTACTTATTTAAGGAGATTACTTTGGGGGACTGACAGCCCAGGGTGCTAGTTAAATAATTGGCATCTAGGAAGATGAGGCATCCCTCATTTACTTTGTGTCTATGCTTCTGTTTGTTAAAATACCCCAAAAACCTTCAGGCACAGTGGTTTTAAATGATTAAATGTACTACTGATATTATTTAATCACATCACAATTTGCATAGCTCTCTTAAAAGTAAACTGCTAGCAGTGTGTCAGAGTACATTAACACAGCGGAGTGAAGCACAGTGTTTAATGTATGGAAACACACACTGAGCACTTCTGAACTGCAAGTGGAAATATGTCTATTGCAAAAATCAGAAATGATCCAATCTAGATTTAAAGTCTAAGTATTGCAGAATATCAGCCTGTCTAGCTATTCCTACAATAATGTGATACAATCCACTCTGTGCCTCACCATCAAAAGGTATTACACTTGTCCAATTGTTTATTCATTTATTTGATTCACTTTTTTAAAAGAGGTTAGAGGTTAATAGCCTGCCTCAGAGTCACATGCTTAAGCAACAGCCTAGGAAGGAAATCCTTTCAAGCTTATTAAAATTCCTGTCTGTCATTTGAAAGTAGAAGCTCTGATAAAAACTGCCAAAATCTGCCATAAAAATTAAGTTGAGCCAAACTTTGGCAACTGACAATGGCAAATGGCACCAGTGCTAGGAGAAATCACACCTTCTGTTTTCAAGTCATGAGAAAGCAGAAGAGGCAAAAAGGACCACAAAAAGGTAATGTGGTAGGTAATGCCAACTCTGAAACACCAAAATCTTGGTTTGATGTGTGACTCTATGTAAACACCTTCAGCCCCACAGTTGCATTTCAATGTTGCAATGCAGCCAGCTGGGATGCTACTGGGTTTCCTGGTCACCTGAAGAAAAGTGGTTTCCATAGAAACACTAGTATTCTTTCCTTAAAACACAACAAAAGACACACAGTGTTCATAAAGTGTACATTCGGTGGGTTTTAGGCACTCTCTGAGACAATATGAATAGAAGCAACTAAAAGATGGTAGCATCTTGCCCTAGCCTGCACTGTAGTCAGCCTCTTTCTTGCCCTCTTAGGCTCTGTGATTTGGAAAACATACTTCAGAGAAGCTCTTCAACTGCCCTAACATCTTATATATTATTTTTTTTACATCTGCTATCTGCAAATACTAAGGACTGTCAAGACTTGCACCTCTTTTCCTCAAACCATGTTTCTCACATTGCTTAAACTACCCTGGAAAAAGCCAATCTTGATGGACCAATTTGTTAAATTTTTTATTTTAATTTTTGTGGATTTGAGGGAACTTTTTGGAGCTGAATATAAAGGATTTTTTTTTTTAATCTTCAAGTATCCGGAAGTCTAGTTCAGCTTACAGCTGCCAGAGTTTGCTTTCAAACTGGAGACAAAGATAATGGAAGTTGTCCTGCAATTGAAGAAAACGTTACTACAGCAAGAATTAGGGAATTAGAAAACACTGGAGCTCAAAATTCAAAGGCTGGAGAGCAATGAAAATGTTGCAATTACTGTATCTGCTGTACCACTATAAGGCCTTACTGACAATAAATCTGACCTCCTTTTACAGCTTGCAGTATTCTCTGGGTAGATTACTTCCGGGCAAAGGAAGGTCACAGTAGCTTTGATGTTAAAAATGTGTTATATGTGCATCCTGCTCATCCTAAACTAAGCCTCTATTACATTTCCCTTTTCTAGTTCAATCAGTGCTGAATCCTCCCTTTTCCCTGATCTTCTCCCATGCAACCACTGTCTTCCCAACTGTCATGATTTTATCACCAGTGTTGCAAGATCTTTTTTCTTAAGCTGTCAACACTTGGACTCCCATGGTGTATATGCAAATTGGAGATCTGATTGATTTTATTAATTAATCAAGACTTAAATGATAGCAAAGCCTGTGTAAGAGTACCAGGCTTCTCACCCTGCACTTCGAGAATAGGACACAGAGCAAAGCCTACTGGTATATTATGTGGCTGCACAGAGGACAGGTAATTCAAAAAAATCCCCTACCATATTTTCCAAAGTACTCATCATACAAGCAATTTGCAATTGCAAACATTTCCAACAGTTTCTGATTTTACAGTTGAGTTTTATATCATTATTGAAATGCTTCTTCCCCTCTTCTCCCTTAACTTTTTATGGTTCAAATCCTTCTTGAATTTTTTTTCCTCCTGAGTATATCTTTTCACATCAAAATCCATTTTACTGGGAAATAAGAAAGCAAATCAGGAATGAAATGGAAGGGCAGTGAAGAAGTGCAACCCTGTAAAAGTTTAATCTCAAATTGAACATGTACTGGTTAATAAACAGCACAAGGAAGAGTGAGAAATTTGAAGAAATAAGTGACACAAACTGCAAGTAAGTTTAGCAGTCCATGAAATCTGTGGATTTAAACAGGTTTCCACAGTGATCAGAGAAATGGGAAAGGACAATCTTATTACACTCCTCTAGTCCCAAAGGCCAAGGCAGATGTATCCATCAGGTCCTAATTTCTGACCATAAAACTTTGCTTGAAAAAAATCCTACATGTGACCTTCATATATATTGCTGCCCTATAAACCTCTGCTACTCTACAGCTGAATCCCATTTAGTTATGACTCACTGCCTTATTTACTTCACTGATCACAATAAGCTTTCAAAAGCCATTACGAAGGCTCAAGTTGGTGTCTAAGCATATTCTGGTGACTAACCTGAATGATAAAAAGGTTGGTTTAAAAAAAAAAGAAAGAAAAATAAGCTTCACATATACGTGATTGCAATAGGAAAATGTGTGAAAAAAGTGGGTTTCAAAAAATATCAGTCAAATCTATTTGCCATGTATTATAGGTACCTTATAGAAGAAAACATTGCATTACTATGGAGTTATTATTCAAGATCAGTAAAAATGCCACATTGTCAAAAAAAAAAAAACAAGGCATGCAGGAGAATTGAGTAAGAAAAAAAAACCAGCACTAAATGAAAAGAAAATGTTTGTCACGAGGTTTAAAATACTGCCAATGGATCTCCAAGAACAATACACATCTTTGGACATGGGTGCTGCTGAGCTCTGACTACCCTCCAGATGCTGTGGATGCCTCAAGCACTGTAAACTCCTGTGGAGTTTGCTCTATAACTCCTGGTGTGAAAGTGGAAACAGCAGCATGAGAGCTGTAGAAACTGCGCTGCCTAAGGAGGCAGATTCGCACAAACCGAAGTATTACCTCTGGTTCAAGTTACCAAAGCTGCCCCTTCCCTCCACTTGCCACAAAAATGCACAGGCTATTGCATATTTTATACCAGCCATTCACCAAATCTGTGATCATATTATTAATGATAAATTAAGAATTGGAGGAAATTGCAGGCTTTGAACCGTAAAATTTAAGCTTTAATTATTAGTGTATTGAATTAAGTACAAGAATAATAAAAGCAAGAGGAAGGTGAGAGAACAGGATGATTTTCTGACAAACAGGAAAAAAAGTTTTATATTTATTTCAACCAAATTTCCCAGAGAAAGGAAAAACAGCCCATTAGAAAGAAATATAGAAACAAGACTCTTACAAAAAATAATTACAGTTTAAGTATATTTAGAACTCAAATCCTTTGGAAAGCCTATCTATTTAAATACTGATGTAAATTGAAGTCTCACAAGAAAGGAAGTAAAGTTTATACTAATATATATTATTGCCACTAATATGGGTCTGGCACCATAATTCCTTGTTTCATAGTGCCAAATTACTGACTTGCTATTGTGCAAAAACTGACTATCCCTACTTCCTCCAACAACTATACAGAGTAAACTTAAATTCCTGCTTTCCCTCTGTGGTACCCAAGATGGGCATAGCATAAAAAAGCCAGCCACAATATTCTTCCTCTATCACACAAGCACATAAATATTTGGAGACATTCACAGAAGAGTACTTTGAATATTATGAAATCCACAAGGGCATGAGGTGCACCATCTACATGCTTCAGCCACCCTTCTCAGCCACTCTTTTTCTGCAACTGCTCCCCTGTGTGTGTCAGGCTGGAGCTATGCACGTCTGACCATACACTTAATTGGTCTTCACCCTGACCTACCAACTGGGCTTGCCCTGGACTTTGCCTCTCCTGCTCACTGGGCAACCTTAATCTCATCCCATCCTGATGGGTTCCCATGGTGCCCCATGACGCTGACATGGAAGCATGAATCACACAGTAGAACATCTGCATCACGCGGACTGTTGGCCCTTTCTGACAGAACATGTACCAAAGAACAGTTTCCCTAACTTAAAGAATTTCGCCTCCTATTTCTGTGCACTAGAACACGCCTATAAATTGCCCCTGAGGGCACTTCCACTGATATTATGGGGCATGTCATTCACAGGTCTTCTAGGATAAAACCACTCCGCTTTGTTGTAGTATCATCACTCCAATCAGAACCGTTAATGAGACACCCTAAGGTACAAATGTAATAATTTATAAAAACAGATTCAGAAGGAAGAACACAGTACCACACAGCAGCTGATCCTCTCATATTATTTATCTTTACATCCCAAATCATTAAGAAGTGTCTGAATATTTATGTTTAAATTGTTTGGGAGTTACCTGCTAAATTCGCTAATTTAATGAAACAAAAGAAATACTGCATGCTGTCCATTAGTGGATCATTATGAAAAATAACTTTGTAAGTATTTCTTCTGTGTCTTGTTTTATGAGATTTTTGCTCACATATTGTTGTTTTCTGAAATTCACAGTCCTAGGTAAACTTTTAAACCTTCTTTACTGACTAAAACAGGTAGATTTTAGACAAATTTAGACCCATTTTAAGTTATTGCTATGGGTTTAATGGTTTAAATTAGCATTTTACCAAGCATTAAAAGATGTTTTCTCACAGGCTATTGTGTAGTTTAGACAACATGAAAAAAGTCAGAGCATTAAAAAAACCCCAGATAGTGTGAATTAAAACAAAGCAAAACGTCAAGCAGTTTATATAAAAATAATTAAAACAAACAGTACAATATAATAATAAATAAACAGTATTTTTTGAACATTAGGCTCTATCTGATATGAGTGTACCTCAGACAATATGATTCAAACTCTGGTACCTCAGACTCAATATTTTTATGATTCAAAGAAGGGGTCACACTTGCATGAAAAAGGCAAGTTGGAGAATACTGAATGTCATACACATTTAAAAATATGAGATTTAGCCTTGTTGTAGTGTTTCTTTTAGAAATAGAAGACAAAAATGGCCTGAGTGTTTAAATGAACTTTTTTTCTGGAATTTAGTACAATGCATTTTTGCTAAGTGTTTGTCCAAGGTATAAACAATGTAATATGTGACAAAAGTTAGAGTGGTCTCCTTTCCTGCTACTAACACTTGTAAGAAATGCAATTGGGAGCAAAAGACAAGCAATATAGAGAGCAAAGAAGAAAAGCGGGAAAACAGTGCAAAGTAATTGTAACATTACATTGCAGCTTATGCCTCTGTTCAGTTAAATCTGTTTAAATGAACTTAACTGTGGCAAAATAGTTCAACAAGCAAAATTTCGCAGATACACGCATGCAAAAAACAGAGCCTTTGTTTTCCACTCTAATTATTCCAAACAAAACACAGGGCACTTAAAACACAGTGAATATGATGCTTGCTAGACATGCAGCTGTATTTGACCATGTGTTTACAAGAAACAGTTTTTACCAGAAAATACTTTCTTGAACTCTTCAATATCATAACAGACCTTTCACCCCCGCACAGATGGTAATGAAATTTATGTCAAACCTGCTCCATTCACTTTTCAAACATTGACCATCCCAAGATACTTTCAACAATGACAAATATAACTTTTGTTATAAAATAAGTAATTGAATATTTAAGTATCAGGCCATGAACTCCTTTGGAATGTTCTACTTTACTGGACACTCCTACTTTCTTTAAGTTAGAAGTAAAAAAAAAAACCCACATAATTTTGTGGAATAATTTGCAACTAATCTACCACAATGATACAGGAAATTAATTGCTAAGTTTCAGTGCTAATCAATGCTAAGCACATAGCATCAGATTCCATTATCCATCCTGGATGAATTGGGGAAAAAAAAAAAAAACACAACAAAATTTAAATACCAACAGTGTAGAAAATATCTTAAAAAAAATGTAGTTCACTTATTGATTTTCCCTTTTGAATTCTAAAAGTATCAGATGGTTTCAATTTTTATGTTAGCCTTTTCAGACTGAAAGAGATTGAACTGATTCTAGTGGAATACTTTCAAAATCATGTCTTTTTCTGCATCAGCCTTATCAAGCACAGACTGCAATGGTTCCCATTACACAGGCCTATCCACTTGTCAAGTTTAAAAAAATAATCACTGAATTCTCAAAAATTAAGAAAGTAAAAAATTGGTAAAAACCACTGTCATATAAGCATTAAAACCCTTCTCATTAGCACTGTCTTGTCAATAGTCCATTGAAGCCAAACTGGTATCAACCTCTGACTTCACAAATAGTGGAGTAACTATTTGCATATATACCTTAAATCTCAAGTGTCAATACAGAACCAATAAGGATATGGAAAACCAAAATTTTGTTTTATTGCTGAGAAAAGTTTAATAATATACCTACAGTAAGTATCTTTTGCATCTCAGACAAAACTTAGTATGCCAGAACAGCAATGAAATAACTGCTTACAAACCAAATTTGAATCCATACTTCTAAAGACTTCTCATAGCTGTCTTTCCAGAGAACTGCTTGGTCACACCAGTGATTTACTAATCCAGTCTAGAGGGATTTCAAATATTATGTCCTGTTATCATCCTACAGCCTATCATCACAGGAGCCCAAAGCAACATCCTTGTCCAATAATTGCAGAATGACAAAGGACAGACTGAGTACAAAATCATGCAAGACACAGGCAACTTTCTGAGTGATCAGGTGATCTCTAATCCCTCCTTTAAAATTGGTAAATTTTTCAGGTATGTGGGTTGAAAAGGCTATCCACGCAACAACTTTTGTTTTCCAAATAAGTGGCACTAATTGCATGAAACTAAACCAAAAAGTAGTAGGAAGAAGTCATTGACTTGACAATAGCTCCAAAGAGGCCTGCAAGAAAGGAAAGATGTAGGCAAAGAGACTTCTCTCCCACATTCCAACAGCCTATACTTACAAAATGGATAAATGACTCCACAGCTTTAACTCACTCAACCTACAAAGACCAAAGCAGCCAAAATTAAATATTTACAATATTTGATATTTCACATAAAAACAAGCCAACAAAAATTACAAATTCTCACAAAGCTAGGAAGCTATCAGGGTAGTACTTTGCAAGTCACTGCAGAAACAACAGCAAGAAATCTTTTTAGTTGTCCTACCTTCTTGAACCGCCTGAAAAGGATTGTTGCCATCCACAAATGTCACTGAACATGTAATTTTCTCCGTTTGTAAGATTTCATCATTCTGGTTGAGATCAGCAACTGCCATTCGAAATACTTCCTCATCTTTTTTGGCAGATTCATCAAAAATTGCCCCTGTGAGGGAAGTAAAAAAAAGAACAAAAATCACATTTCACCTTTCACCTGCAGTATCCCAAAGGATTATTCTTAAGTACTTAAGATATTTTGTGCTAGAACATCATCCCTTCACTCTCTCCTGAAGAGCAGTTATCTCAGCTCAAAGCCCAGAAGCTACTTCACAATACACAGAATTTCTACATTTTGACATAATTTAAGACATAAATTGAAGTGAAACATTGACACCATGTGAGACTAAGCCTAAAACGGTAGCAGCACTGGGAGAATGACCGTGTTTTAGAATTGACACCCACAATCAACAGACAGGTCAGCAGTCAATCTAAACTATTTCAGGTGTAATACCTATCAGATTTGTAAAACAGCTTTGAATCAACTCAAAGTTGGTAAGTTAAGTTTAAATGGTTAATTAAAATAAGTTCTGCCTTTATAATCCAACAAAGTGATTGTTCTGCCTATTTCTCCACAGCATATAAACAGAACATTGTAAACAGAGAGCGATTAAACTCAAGAGGAGCTCGAGAGTGAGTGTGCCCAACCCTCAGACAATCAATTCTTCAGGTGTCTTGAAAAGAACTCCAAGACTAATCCAGAGGTTTTAGCTCTTTTTAAATCTTTCTTTAAGCTATACTGTCGCTTTTAGCATCATTAGTTGTCTATTATTTTACCTTTGTTTCTTGTATGAATTATTTATGTAGAGATGGCTCAAATTACACTGTTACAGTCCCATGAAGAATGCTAGATTGTTTAAAATGTTAAAATCAAAGCTATTAGATTTGCAAGCACTTCTAAAGCTTTCATTTCCAGGTAGTAGATTAAAGATACGGAAGGGATGTTTCAAAAACAGACGCTTGAAAACTGTGATTTATTCTTGAGTGTCTGTTGTCAGTACAAAACTCAACTAAGGCAGTGTATCTGTCAAGGCAGACAAAGATAATAGAAAATGCTGATCGCTGATGATTTCAGATAAACACCTGCAATCAGTGCTGAAAAGTACTAAAAAAGATTCATTTACAGGAAATTGCTACTTTAAGATAAATAAACTTCATACACAGTGTTTACTGAGCTTTTCCCACTGACCTCTGACACTCATCTCCCTGCCAGCACCACTCATCCTCCATGAGCATCATCTCTTCCTACAATCTGACCGCTTTGACTCCAGCATTTTCCCTCCTGAAGCTGCTACCATCTGGAACAGCTGTTCTTTACCTCTCCACCTCATTCACCTGTCATCTCTGTGCAAATCTCAGCTGAAAACATTCATTTTTCTCTCTTGTCCCCATTTCAATTTCCCTTGTTTTATTTAGCTCCATAAAGCAAAGCTGAACATGGCAGAGAATACGCTTGGTATGCAAGATGTTGCAAACTGTGTCTTCTCCACAAAGACAGCTATTTGTGCATCCATGTAGTATTTAAGGATACAAGAGACTTTGTCCAATACAGAACTTAAAACATGTTTCTAACCTCATGGAACTCAAACCAAACCCACACATTTTGTAGTTACATCTATACTCATGACAGTGACATAGCCCAGCAAACATCCGGAGGAACAAATTTACATGGCTACTAAGTCCCAAGGGTAAAATTAAGAAAAAAAATTGCAAAATAATTAATTAGTCAAATTATATCTCTGCAGAGTAATTCTGTAACAAATGCTATGCTGTAAAGAAGTGAACATGCACAGATTTCATGCACACGCACAGGGCAGCTGTTGACTGTGTTGCAGAGCAGCATGGCAAAACAAAGACATTCCAGCCAACGCTGCAGAGTGCAGCTTCTTATTCCACAGATGGGAAGTGTCATCTTAACCATGGCTTTGTCCCCAAAATAATCCAGGTCATTTATTGAGCAGAGGATACAGAAGAGACCCAGGTATCTAGTTTTCTTTTCCACATGTCATCACAAAAATACCCTTCTGCCCTGTAGCCCTTCCACTGGCCAGCAGATGGCTGCTCCCAAGACAATGCTGGACTGGGGAATGCATTAAGTTTCTCAACAGATGAATCTTCTTGATAATCTTTTCTGTTTCTTTCACCCACAGATATTCCTAATAAATGCCTATGCTTTTTCTCCCATTTCTCAGCCTGAAACAAATCCTTCTTCTGACGGCATCTGAACGCATAAGGAACTGGATTAGATGAAACTCCATGCTGTCTTCACAAATGACACTCCTTCTCACTTCAGTACAATTTCTACGCTTTTGCTCTCACCACTGCTTATTTCATTTATGGCTCCATGTTTCAGATGCCAATTTCAAAATATCTCCTATAACTAATACTGTGTCTGACATTTTAAAGAAAGTACTTCACAGAAACAAGATGTTACACATGTTCAAATGTAGGAGTATCTCCAGAGGTAAAACAAATAAATATATGGGTGAATTGCAAAAAAAAAAAAAGTTCCAATCATAGCTCCTGCCTGAGCATCCTAGCAGGAATTAGATTGTCTTCCTTCAGAAACTTAAAATAGAATAAAGATTACACTGTTCCTTTCAGGAGATGGCAGTGCATAGCTGCACATGCGTTACACTTCAAACAGTGATAGGATAAATACTATTACATAATTGATTGTCAAAATTTAATTTAAGTTGTGAAGTAAAATTGGAAAACTAAAGAAAATCAAGACAAAAAAAATAATTTTCAAATTTTTCCTTTTTTCATATATAAAATTTTATGTCCCTATTTCAGCTACATTCCATATCTCTAAATTACAGGGGTGGGAGGAAAGGATATTATTTTTGTGGTTTTTTCTAAAAGAAAAGACATTTCAATGAAAAGCTGGAAGGCATTGTTTGGATGGTGCTAATATTGCTGGAATATTTTCCTTTCAGGTTTCAGGAATTATCCTCTGATTGTCAGTAGCGATCTTTCTAATCTGAAACAGGCATATCAGAATTTTTACATTTAGCTCATTACACAGCCTTTAACTAAAGGCTAATTTTAACATTATGTATGAGGTATGATTTTTCTTTTGCTGCTGAGGCCTGAAATCGCACTGAAGTTTTCATGTGTATCCTTTCAAATATGGTTATTTAACCAAGTCAAACAACCCTAAATAAAAGGTTCCAGACTCAAAAATTACTTCCACCGTGAGACCTATATGCTTTCTCATATCCTCATGTATAGCTGCAAATAAGAGACCTGGAATGACCGCAAACTTATTTGGAGTACTTGCCTAAAAGGAACCCTTCTGACTATAAGAAAAATTGTTTCAGAAAGTAATAAACAGCTGAGGAACAAAAGCAAATTATTCCTACAGATACTGTAAGACACTCCCTGTCTAGAAAAATGATGCAAGAACACTATTTAAAAAGGAAGAAATTCTTCAGAATTATATAAAAGTAGATGCTGTTCATTTCTCTTCCACCCCCACTGCTCACCTCAGCTGGAACTGGCCTCACACTAAACATGTCATTTCTAACTATACTCAAGGAGCATTCCCATGACTGCATCAGGACCTGACATGCTGACACAGCAACTACTCTGCACCAGTTTGCCCCTCCTGTTTTATTAACATGTCATTACTTTCAGCTTTATTTCAGAATCTGGATGAGGACAGCACAAATGTAATTCTCTACTGGCTTTTTAAAAACCCTCAGCACATCAATAATGTCCTGTGGCTTAGCAGAGAATTCTTTGCATTTAACTATCTCATTTGCACTCATCCATGTTACCAAAAATCTGTCAATTTAAGTTCATACAGGCCAAATCAGACAAATGTTCAATAAGTTCAAGTACCAATAACATCATTGGAAAGGCTTTTCAAAGATCCCTTGGCCTACTGACCCCCCCCCAAAATAGAATCCAAATTAGATATCAGCTATTTCTAGAGTGATTTCTGCAGTCTAGTGGAATCAGCGCAGAAAACGTAAAAAATGGGAGAGAAATGCGTCATGACTGCAAGGATGAAGTGAGAAAAGATTTAAACCAATGCTTGTCTTCCTATTGACTAAAAAAGGACAAAGTTCACTGCTTGCAGTGTTCTCAAGTATTATAATTTTATTACCTATGAAAGTATGACATTTCTGGACCTCAGTGCCCCGTATTAGTCTCAGAAAATTAAGTACCTCATTTCAAAGGGGAGGAAGAGTACATGGATTAAATGCCATTGTGAATTGAGGTCACAGTTCAGTTTTAGCACATGTTTGATTTTCACTTTCTAACACTGCACACATATTCATCAATAAAAGCCATAGACATTTTACCCAGTTATTTTCTACTTCAAATGTCCAGGAATTTTTTGAGAGAAAAGGAAGAAATTGGGGAAGTGTATACATAGGAACTTTTTGAGGAACTATCTCATGTTATCAGCAGCCGCTGATTCTATGAAAATTCTTTGTCCCGCTGATGTTGCCAACCTGTTCCAGTGACTGAATCCAATTCCACTGTATTTTCCCAACTGCTGCTATTGAATTATTATTCTGAATGAGAAACTTTACACAGCTGCTGGGAGAAGGGTGGCCATGCTGTTAATGCTCAAAATTGGAAGCTGAGAGCTTTGACTTCTCATGGCAAATCTCATCTGAGATGCCCTTCAGATCCATGAGCACATTGCCACAGGTATAGCTCCCCTGTATGAATTAGCGTTAGGAGACATTCATTTCTGGGTGCCTAAATCAGCAAGATTGGTACTTGAGGTCGTCAGATACATTTTAGAGTAAAATCTCATGTTATTTCCAGGCCATGCAAGTGTCTGCTTGGGGAAACATGTATAAAATCCACTACTTTTTAACTATAATGGCAAATGCCTGGTTCTACCACATACTATCATATCTGATTTAATGAATATATGTATATACAACAGGGACTTGACACGTTAGAGAGAGAGGCTGGACTAACGTAGGAATTTAGAAAGTCACATACACAGACCTTCCCTTGTGCATGCAGGTGCCATTACTGTGATATTTACCATGCACTAAAACAGTTGGCCCCTAAATTTCATTGTGACACATTTAGAGCTGCTGTTAAGTTTCTCTGTTGACCGATAGGCAGACGAGCACATACAATCCCATCTTTATTTTGTCAACAAAGGGAAAACAGCACGCTTTGCCTTTTTGTTTTAAGTTGACTAAGTTTTAGAAACCCTTTGGAAACAGCACAGTAAGCTTAATTTTGTCATTGCAGCACAAAGAGTTGAAATCCTCCACCGCCTCTGTATCAGGTGGGAGTTCCCAGCAGATGTGTCCTCAGCCACCTCGCACGTCACACTGCAGATGCCAAGCATGGCACAGGCTTGGCCGTTGAGCCCCCCAGCCCCTGGGGACCACGGTTGGCTCACCCGGGACCAGTGTGGGGCTTTAGCTCAGGTCAGAGCCAATCTGAAATCGTCAGCCTCGTGTTTGCTCCCTAGAGGCTCCCTGCCCTGCACCACAGGGATCTTGGCACCAGAGTGCATCTAGGTCAAGCTGAAATTTTTGAAAACACTACTTGTTTGTTCATTTTAATTTTTCAAGACTTTCACAGCTCCCATGATGACGGTGAAAGAGACAAGCAGAGGAGCACCTGCACTAGCTCCTACTGCAGAGGACATAATGTCCCCCTGAACACCAAACTGTAAAGGTAACATTTCTCTTTCTGCTTTATAGATCTCTTATTTCTATAAGCACACTAAAGACACTGAGCAATACCTTAGCACATATCTTCTGCTATATATCATCAGATACGTAAAGAAAAATTAAAATAATCACCTTCACAAAATGTATTTGCCAACACTAAATCTACACATACTCATGAAAGTTCTACTTGGGATTTTAAGCACTACAGATGAGACCAGAAAAACTTTGCGACAGTTTCTGGATTACCACGCATGCAAGATTGCTCAAGTAAAAGATGCATCAGGCCTACTGTCATTTTTTAAATGAACTTTTGTAAAGGTCTGATTCTGATAGAGAAGGGTGGATGTTCTTCCAGACCACGAGCAACATCACTTTCCCTGAGATCAGTGACACTGGCTGACCATATATTACATATGACTGCATACAGGTTGCTGCTACCTCCAAAACACATTCTTTAAACATCACAATTACACCCACTTTCCATGTAATAAAAAATAAATAAATTAAAAAAGCAAAGTTATTAAATACAAGGTCCACACCTAATCAGAATATGTGGAAAAACCCAAGCACCCCAAAACAAACCTCTCTGCATTATGTTCTAGGGAAGCCACCCTCCCTGTGAATCTTGCGATCTAGTTCTGCAATCTGGCGGATATATACAACCTATGCATTACTGGTATTTAACAAATCAGAGAAGATACCCTTTTTTTGTTGGGTGCAATAATGAAATCAGAGATTAAAGAGCTGGATTAGAGAATGAAAGAGTTTCCTCTCTTCACACCCAATTTTAGCAAATGCTTTGAATGTACAAACTTAACTTTAGGTGTATGAATAATCTATCTCAAGCCATACCTTGAAATGAGATTCTTTGCTGACCTTAATAGAAGGCTTCCAACTTTGTATGGCACCACTTACCCAACCACAGCAGAAGACATCTCCACTGAGTCTAGCAGAGCTACATCATAGAAGTACACAGTCCCTTTCTGTTCCTTTTTTAAGTACTTAACCCCATTCACAGTGCTGCTAAACAACTGGAACACCATGTAAATGATACAGCAACTCCTTCCCTTTGCTGCTTTCCATTTTCTAACTCTAAATATTTGAAAAAAAAAAAAAGAAAAAAAAAAAGAAGTGAGTGAGGAATTTTATGGTGTTTCACTCTGGGAATTGCTAGAGGCAAAGTCTGTTTAAAATACAAAGAAAGTCAGAAAAGTGCAGTTATCATCAAAACACAGAAAAGACTCACCATTCTTCTGCTGAAGCATGGTTGTTTTTTTTAGCGTCCCAATCTCACAGTAAAACAACCAATACAGTTCTGCTTGAAAAAAGATATTTGTTTTAAATTATTTGACTCAAGGAGGGTATCCCACTGTATTGCACCTTTTTTTTTTTTTTCCTCTAGAGTATACCACCAAGTTTTGAAAGTATTAAAGTGGCTTAACAGGTTGACCAAGTCAATAAAGACTCTACTTTTTAGGCTCTTCTGAACAGATTTATGTACAATGAGAGCTAATGCTTCAGGTATTGTATGTCAAACCTATTAATTATAAAGCAACACAAAATTTTTAGGAAAGCTGAAACACACAAGCCTGAAGGTATAGAATCAATTGTCTTTGTGCTGCCTTAATTTATTTTGAGTATGATTAGAGGCAGTCTGGAGCCATTTGACATGGATACAGTAAGTTCTAGAGTTCCATGGAGCTCAGGAAATGTCGAAAATTACTGCTCTGACAGTTTGCAGTATGAGTACAGTTTGCACACTGGATTTTTTTTTCTCTGTGTATTTCTATTGCAACATTGTGGATACACATAAGTGTCATCGGGAATTCTGCTCACACTTGGAAAGAACAGACTAAGATCTTATCCTCCTTATTTACACTGTCTGTTGGGCCCATATGTACAAGCACATACTCTTTTCAATCACCACTGAATTATTTTAAGTTCATCCTGACAAATATAATTTTTCTCCAGTTCTAAACCATCATTTTACACTTACATTTAATATAGCAAATGGTACAATTTGTCAAAATCATCTTGTTAACCTAATTTAAATAACAGCTGTCATTTGCCAACCCCATTTTGTCATGTGTTATTGTTTGCTAGAAAGTAGAAGAGGAAACAGCTAGAAACAGCGAGAGGAAGGCAAAACACTGGGGTCCTACCAGGAAACACATTTCATAGAATCATATGAGTTCGAAGAATCACTGAAGTTCAACTTCTGGATCTGCACAGGACGGCCCCATGAATCACACCGTGTGCCATTTATTCAGCTGCATTTTTTTCTATGCAACATATAATTAAAGGCATCTAAAAAGGCAATTCTAGAAAATCTCCTAGTAAATAATAAAGTCCCTTCTCAATTGCTCTACATTCCCATTAAGTGATCCTCGAGTAGAAAAGGAACGTAAGAACTACTATATCAAAGGAATAGCAATTGACATACATCTTGCTTTTCTTTTTTAGAACCAACTAATTGATTGCACAAATTACAGAGCCATGAAGAATTTATTCCTGCAGATTGAAAGGTACTGCATAAGCACCTGTTGTGGCATGGGAGACTGCTAACTACTTTGGTAAATGCAGCAGGGCACAATATTATCAGCATAGAAGCAATACATTTTATACACAATGTACCTTTCACAGCATAAGGATTAAGATATCTTCTGTGCACTGCTCCACTATAAACTTGATGTGGTGATTAACTACAGTTATAATATCTTCACATTCATTATGCAACAAATGAGCTGATAATAATGAGAAGCTTTTCATGACTTCTATCATATCTATAACTATCAAGTTAGGGTCTAGCTGTGAAAAGCATCTGGTTCGGTAGATATTCTAATATCCCATACAGAAAAAGTTAATGTGATGATCATAAATTTGCTGAATAGTATCTGCATTCTTGAAAAAAAATGTTAAGAAATGATTTTCAGAGTTTGCTTAAATGCTGGTTTAGAACCAGAGCAAACACTGATTCTATACACTATTTCATCCGCCTCTACCTGTTAATGGAAGAACACCTCACAAAGTAGTGTCAACCAGGATGACTGCATGCTAAAAAAACTCCTATACTGTTCAGTATTTTTCATTGCCTACTGTCTTCCACTCGCATACTTCTTGCTCTGCCTCTATGTGCAATTCTGCTTTGTAATTTTTGAAAGACAAACCAACGCTTTAATTAATCAAATGATGCAGACTGCTAGGTAGAGATGAAGGGAAGACTACTGCCAAACCATTTCTTTATGACATGAAGCAGCTGCAGCACCTTACTCCTCTAGCAGCTGAACTTTGTGGAGAATGAAACTACCAATATGGTAGAGATGTTGTTAAAACACAAACATATGCCTACATACACACACAGAGACATGAAAGTGCAAAGATTACAGTGTGAGATTTTTCTGGAGGGCATTCTTCTGCTTTTTCCTTCTTATTTCACTTTGAAATTTCACAAGCCTTTTGCTGCAAATAGTTTTAATCACATCATGTAGTACAGCAGCCCGGCTTACAACACTAAAAGACAGGGGCTGACACT
Organism: Pachyramphus minor; assembly: GCA_013397135.1. Lineage (NCBI taxonomy): Eukaryota > Metazoa > Chordata > Aves > Passeriformes > Tyrannidae > Pachyramphus > Pachyramphus minor. The sequence goes on along the minus strand of VYXB01009982.1, from coordinate 562,940 downwards.
AAAGTGCCATTGGGTGAGTATTACAGGAATAGGAGGTTATTTATTGAATACCACACAGTATATGAATTCAGCCTCCTATTCACTGTAAAAAAATAAGACAGAGGTGCTGAGTCAGCATGTCATAGACTCACAGAATGGTTTGGGTTGGAGGGGATCTTTACAAACAATAGGCAGGGACACCTCTCTGTAGATCAGGTTGCTCAAAGCCCTATACAACCCAATCTTGAACATATCCAATGATGGGGCATCCACAACATTTCTGGGTATCATTGAGAAGTACAGAGAGATACCCCCTAAATATATTGCTTTTAAAAATCTGATACAATGTGTAATGAATGCCATGATTAATAATTAAATAAGACGTGAGAAAACAGTAATGAGAAATTGCTATGTGCCTTACTGAAAATGCAAAGGTAGACTCTGAAATTAAGCCTTTTCTTAAACAGCTTTTCTATTCTGCTGAAGGAGAGGCGTTCAGCAAATTTACACACAAACATGGCATTTGAATGGGAATGGGAGAAACAAAACAAAATAGTCTCAGAGTCATGTAGCCCATTTCCTTGCCAAGGCAGGAAAGGATGGTCTCGTCCAATGCAATTTACATTCCAGTTGAAAAATAACGTATATAACTTCTTCCACTCTTTTTTCACAGGGGATAACAAATCTGGAAGCAACGGGTTTCCAATTTCAACAAAAACCATATACAAAATTGCCCCAAGAAACAGCCACTTTCCAAAACTGGTGCAAATGACCCTGTTTCTACTAACATGTTTCTTATTTACTTCTAGGAACAGAATTTGCTTAACTAGTGTTGTTCCCCCTAATTATAAAAATTTTTATTTTATCATTTTGGTAAAAGGACAACTTATGGAGCTCTGAAATTTTCTTCCCAGATATTCAGGACTATGGGCTCAAAGTGCCTTCATGATCAAGGACGTTGAATACTTAAATTCTTTGTAATTTTTATTAGAAGATGGTTCCATCTTGTCCTTATAGTTCTTCAAGTTTGAGAACATAATTTCTACTTTCTCAACTCATAATTTACACATGTGTATAAAAGACAGATAGAAAATATCTATCAGATAAGCTGATTTGAAGTTTTTATTTTCAAAATTTCATTCAATAAATTCTGGTAATGATGTTTCTATTTTGGAATGGGCAAAATAAGAAGTGGCCAGTAAGGAAAGCTTAATGTCATTCTGTATGAGATACTAAAATCTGACCAAAAAGTCCTGCTTTAAATTCCTTCAATTCTCTGCTGCAATTTAACATCACCCTTTGTTTTAGTAACCCGAGAGTTCTTCAGTAATATAAAGCTCTTTGAAAATTATAATGCTGTCATACGAAATGCCTCTGAATTTACATTTCCCAAAGCCTCACTGCAAGTCAATTAAATATAGTCAAGTTCTCCTAAGAGAAGTTTCCAGGCTGCAATAAATGATTAAAAAAAAAGAAATTACAGACAAGACATGACAGAAGCTCTGTGAGAAATAAAGAATAACTGTTTCTTCCATTAGATTGCATAATGTCAACCACCAGGTTGATAATCTACTTCTGCATCTTTATAGTAGTTGCTATTAACTTAAATCACCCCAAGATCACAAGCATTTTTCAGAAACTAGCCCTGACCTTTGTTTTTTTTAATGAAACCTGGAGCTTTATATTTGGGTTAACTTATCACATGTCAAGAACAACTTATAAAAAGCCATATGCAAGTGAATAATTACATTCCCATTTTAGAAATTAAGCAATATTAAGAAGAGGTACAGTGACTTGTTCAGACACTCCACAATTAGTTGCCTGTTGAAATTAGAAGAATTTAATAAAAAATTGATTATTCAAAGGAACTGTGTTTATTTCAATCACTTAACACATATAATCTTGGAACACTGATATTAAAGTAACAATTAAGTGTGCTATTATTATAGATCGCACTTGTCTGAACATTTCATCAAAAAAGAGGTTTGGGTTGCTTTTTGGTTTGGAGAGTTTTAGAAGGGGAAGTTCTGAGTTTTGGGTTGATTTATTGGTTTGTTTAGTGTTTTTTAAGTGAAGCAGATGTAAACTGAAGGTGACAAAAACATGTTTAGTGTCCTCAAAATCATTCTAACTTGAACAGGCTTGATACCCAGTAATTTATGCAAAGACTTGCTTTTAAATTTTAAGATTACGAAAATTTAAATTAGGAAAAAAATACTAAAAAAAAGCTGGAAAGTGGAAAAATACAAGATAAAATTAAACAGAAAAAAAACCCTCACCCAACCAAGAAAAAAGCATCATTAACCATATGCAAATTTAGACGTGCAATGTGGAGACCGGAACATGAATAAAAAAATTCCAGAAGTGATACTTGTGGAGGGATAAAAATTTTTCTTGTTAGTGCATCATCTCTACTGAACAATTTCAGTCCGTGAGGAGCCACCCAAAGTGAGAGAGAAGCATTTTGACAGCAGTCAGTTCTAGCCAGCAGATCATTTTGAGAAAATTTTCCCATTAGTTTACAGAAGTGATAAGAAGAGAAGAAGCAAAACTATCATGACAACAAAAAGCACACTTTCTTTTTAGCAAAGCACTACTATAATCTAAAATAGTTTCAGCTACTAACATTTTGGTAACTAATATCAAGGTTTTGTTTTCCTTTTGTCAGCAGAACACTACCTGTAAACAAATGTGCATTTTATTTTCTGTCACATTTGACAAGTACCCAAATAATAAATGCACAGGGAAACCTAGGCAAGGAGAATAACCTTCATACTATTCTTCTTGTAGTCACTTTTAGCAACTCTCTCAGATCACTAGTTTAAAAAAAAAAAAAAAAATTCTTATCTACTTCTGCATCTTTGAGAAAACAACTCATGTAATCACTGTATATAGGAAAGGCAAACATTAAAGTAAATTAGGAAATCATTCTACAAAGCAGAAAGACATGTTATGTTAAATCCTAGAATCTAAATTCTGGTCTCTTTTGCACTTAAATACTTCAGTGAATATATTTAGTTCCATTTTCCAGTCACTTCTGGCTCAATCAAGTCCTTTTATGGTTATGGAAAAGATGAGTAAACTTAGCTCACATTGACTTTGCCTGCAGACCTGTCACATGACTAGACATAAAGCTTTAAAACTTACCTACTGGTTTTGAATCTCATTATTACTCTATCACTTATTACATTTTAATTAATTACTGTATTATTACCAATTAATACAGAATACTTTGAGTATATTGTGGCACATTTTATCTGGTAAAATGTTGAATTCATTTGTCAAATTACTCCACAAGACTATGCCAGAATTCCCCCTAATATAGATGCTTCTTGCCCCCATAACTCCTGGTACTTGGCTTCCTAACCAGAGGTTAGTAAAACCCCTGCAAAATTAAGCACTGATAGAGCGATTCCCCAGCAGACTGTGCCAAACACAACTGGTTTCTTAGAAAGTTTTATTTTAAATCTATTTCTCTTGTTGGCCTCTTTCCAAGCAAGAAGAGGATATCTAGATATTCTATATTTAACAGTAATGGAAAAGGCGTTTCTAGGAATTAGAACTCAGCAGCAGGCACAACTCCAAATTCCTAATTTCGCAAAGCAGGTACTGCTTTACTGAGCTCATGATTTTCCATTCTACATTATCATTGTACAATAATTTACTGTTTATAACAAAGTGGAGTTTATGTAAGATGAAATTGTTGAGGAAGAGGAAAACTATACTGTCTAGGATTTCAGAATTACATATATGTTGCATAACAGAATGTGTATAATAAACTGGTCCTTAATGAAAGGTAAGATTTGCAGAAGAAATGGGACTACAACAAGTATTCACATCCAGATCTCCTCTTCCCTACCCTGTGTTCTAGACAAAATGTTGTGTGAGTTTTGTGAACAAAATTCAACTTCCTTCCTCTTGAGGAAAAAAACTTCAACCTCAAAATCCATCAATATTCTACAAAGTATTATTCATCAGATTGGCAGAGCAAGCAGAAGGTATTTCCCTGATTATTGGTCTGTGAAGGATTTTCTTTCAGTATTACTCTTCCAGCCCCTAATCATCCCAGTGAAACATCTCCTGATAGTTCCTTTTACAGATTGAAGAGAAACAACCCTAGCAAGGCATCTTACACACCCCTCATACACGAGAATTTCCACTGTTCTCCTTTTTTTTCCTTCACATATAGAGAACAATTTTCCTGTTTGGTTTTAGAAACACAATGTCAAAACAAGATTATCTGAAGCATAAGGTAAAATTTACATCAGGCATCACCCTACATAATCTTCCCATGTTTTTCTTCCCATCCCTTCTTCACTTTAATGGCTTTGTATCAATCAACTTTGAATTACTTTCTGGAAAACAGAATGGCTTCACCAGTGCTACAAATACATCTGCTGCAAAGTACCAGGATGTTGCATGTGGCTGGGACATTTTCATGGGACACAGTTTAAACTCCTGAGAAGAACTAAAACTGAGCAGACATCTTGAGAACTTTGTACAAGTTCTTTGCTAATATCCTAGAATAAAAGAGAAAATATCAGGACTGCCCCATTCAACTGTGTTTCACAAGCAAGGGAGTGCATCTGACTCGTGTAGATTCAGGGCTGTAAATCCCAAAGGACATCTACAGTACAGTTCTCTGCTTTCCACAACTCAAGGAAGACCTAGGTTTGAAAACACACCTTTGTCATCACTATGCTTACAGAAGCCAAAATGTATTCTGGTTGAAGTTTCAGCTTTCCTCTTTGTCCACCTCAGAAAAAAAACAAACAAAAATCACAAATGCAGTCACATTTGTGTTTCCAATCTAGGTCCTAGTAGCTGATACAAGCCTGAGTAACTTTTTGACCTGTTGATTCTATAAAGTTGGCTATCCCACCTTATACAAACTGGCTTTGGAATAATTACCTGAGAGGCTTTTAGTTTTTATTTCTGTTTTTCTTATTTCTCTGTGTCTGAATATATACAGGAAACTGGGAAGATTACTATTACTCAAGCTTGAAGATGTATGACTTCCCATATTTTGCTTCTGCAATTACTAAAAAAAATAAATCCCTCAATACTACTTTATATAAGGTGGAAGGGAAGTCCCCTCTTCTGTGTGTGCAGGGTATATAAGTAAATACATCACTCCAAAAGGTCACATTGTTATACTTACAGTCTGCAATAAGCCATCCTATAATATGAAATTCATGGTACCTTTGATTAAAAAATGAAAATGCATATACAAGCTTACAGAAGGGGAACACCATAGAATTATCATCTCATGCATATGCACTCTAAAAGAAAGTTACGATGCAAAAGAACATGGTTTCTGAAAGAGAAATGGCATATCACACTTCTGAAGTGAAGGCAGAGCCTTCTAGAAGTGCAATAAAAATTGGTCAGGTGGAAGTCATTTGAGTTTTATAAGCTCTATCCTACAACGCAGAAGAATGACAAAGCTAATGAAGACTAACTATTCCATTATCATTCTTCAGTGGTAGCATATATAGTCCATTACGTATGAATCTATGTCTTAAGCTTCATTTTTCAGAGATGGTTACAAGTCCCAGAGAACAAAGACTCAAAAGTAAAAAACCCAGCAAATCTCAAAAAGGCTTTTGGAATCAGTTCTGCTTTTTAAAGTAAACACTCTGTTACTGAGTCGTTATAAAACTTTGACACCTAAATTTTCAAAAATAAAATCTTCCAACTTCCTCTTCCATATGACTGCATAAGAGTTCTTTTACCATACTACAACACTGATTTGCATATTGCTTGCATGGGTGTTTTTTTACTTGTTCTTTTTATATTAGGTTACTTTATTCTCAGAACTATGCAGAGCAGTTAGAGAGAATTCCAGGAAAACAATAATAGAACGCACATTAGGAAATGGGAAAATTTATACGCCATAAGATCATCCAATAATTATTAAACAGCCATAAATCCCTGCTTAAATCGAAAACAGAAAATATTTCCTAGTGAACTCTCATAATGAGATTATTTTTTTCTAAAAATCCAGAAGTAAAGAGATATCCAGGCACCTTCCATGAAGTGTCTGCATTTTGTAGTTGTGTTTCCAAAACTCTGCAACTCTAATTTTATTAAAAAATAAATCTGCTATTGAAAATACCATCCAGTATATCCTTGGCTTCTTTTCGTAGGCTTTTCACTAAGAAATACTATATTCAGGTTTTGGCAACCACATCAAAATCTTACTATCATCTTCTGAAAGTAAAGAGGAGTAGAACCAAATCTCAATGACTTGGGTGTTGGCTCTACTGCCAAGCATTTAAGTATAAGATTACCTTCAGGTACTGAAAATAGTATCTGTGTTTTAAAAGAAATTATTAGCATTTCAATAAAAAGAGAGCCTGTAAAAGCAGGGTTTTTTTTTTAAGCAGCAAGCAGAAAAGTAATCATGATAATCACTGCAGAGAGGCTAACCTGCCTTTCACCTACTTACAACATTCATGTACTGAAACAGTCTTGGTAGGGATATAATCAAGTGCTTCTTTGAGAAAGTAGAACTAATTTTCTGAAAGATTATTTGTGACACATTTCCTGAGAAATCTGAAAAACTCTGTGGGTTTCAGGAAGAGCTTGACACTTGGCCCACATTGTTCAATAGATTATTAACGCATGCAGGACTGCTCAATATCGGCACAGCTCGAGCACACGTCATCTTTAAAAGAAGACCATTTAAAAAAACCAGATTCTCACCAAGTACTGTAAACTCAATGCTGGTAGGTATGGAAATTCAGCAGACATAAAGGTTTTTATCAGCCATGGCAAACTAGCAGTAAGAGCAGCTCTTACCCCAGGGAGCAACAAATCACCAGAAGATACAGACAGAAACCCTTCACCAGGCATCCTCCTACATCCATCAGTTTAGATTACTCTATAAATGAATTGAATATATTTCTATATACATATTTGAATATATAGTGTTCTATGAACAGAAGAGTGAAAAGAGCAGCTCTAGAGGATGCAGATGAGGTTTTTAAGTAAGTGGCAGAAATGGCAAGTGGGTTACTAAAAAAGCTTTGCATTACTTCCTGTGGATTTGCAGTGGGTTGGAGGCATTATCCAGACAACCTGAAGTGGCTGCAGTCATTTTGCAACAGAGTGCTATTGTGCAAGTAAAGTACTGTGCTGAAGTACTACAAATATAGAGTAATTGGATGTTCACTTTTTACATGCAATTTTCAAGTGTCTCTCTTGCCAAATTAAAGGGCTCAGAAGGTCATCAAATAGTGACCCAAGGTTACACTTAAAGGAAAATATGTCACAGGCTGCACATCAGCTGCAAGGTAAACACCTTCTTGAATAGTATCTGATCGTGTGCCACCCTAGGACTCAGTGTAGCTGAGGTACTTTGGACCAGAAAAACAGCATTTGTAGGGTGCAGACAGTTTTTTTCCTACACGTTTCACCAGGGTCAAATACTGTGCTGTGTAGAACAAGAAAAAAGCTTACCCAGTCAATAGACACTAGGCTGATTTATATAACAGGTCTTTCTCATGCATGCAGATTATTCTTCAGCATCACAGCTATTAAGCTATCAGATCTGTTAAAGCTGCTCACTAATCAAAAACCCACTACAACCACCCATTTGCAGATGAAGAAAATAGTGTCAAGAGAATTTCTCTATATATTGTGTGAGGAAGTGACACTTCCTGCAGCTTTGCTGCCTTTGAGAGGCAGGCACGCCAAGCACTGACAGGAGAATGAATAGAGTCAGTCATGCTAAACATGCATCCTATTGTTTTGGGCTGTGTCGGTCAGATCCACTGTCAACACATCTTCTGTTTCTCCCTGTGCCTCCCCCCACCACCATCTTCTGTTGCTGTTGTTGGCAACTTATCCCATTCTGGAATATGCTCCTAACCACGCTGCATCTGCCAGAGCTAGTCTTTTAAAGAAACACATGCACGTTAATTTTTTTCCCACAAAAAGGACGCCAAAAATAACCCTCTTGGGAAGCAGAAAACCTTTTCCCCCTTTTGAAATTAAAGCAATCTCTTGGTAAAATTGACTGCATTCCCTCCGCACTACAAAGAGGAGACTCTCAAAAGAAGCTGCCGGCTGGGGGACCATCTCTAAAATGCACGCACGTGTGCCGTCATGCACACACATGTACATGGACACACACCCATGTGCATCTCTTCTGACTGCTTTACAACGACGAGGTTTTGAAAGGAGCAGTGTCACAAAATATAATCGTGCTTTTCTTAAAGACAGGCAGCCTGACCAGTCATTTCATCAATAACTCAAGCCTAAACCAGCTCTGCGTGGTCAGAAAGAGCTCGTGTTGGATTAGAAACCTCAACATGGGACGTGCAAGTTGAGATGCAAACATGGGCAAAGTCTGAATGCACTGCAGGTGTTTGAGACAATTCATATTCTACCTAATGAAAAATTGCAGGTTTGCTACACTTTTTTTCACATAAACAAGTCATGTTTGAAGATAAAACTAAATTTAGTAAATGCTAATGAAAACTGTTTTATCTTGCAGAAAGTTTTATAAATTACAAGGAGAAGAAAGAAAAAAAAGGTATTATCCTCCAGAAGAATATTTTACCTGAGGTGTCACAAACACCTACATTTCCTGAAAAAAAGCACTGTCCAGGACTTCAGTCAAGTCTGGACCTTTTCCAGATGTTTATCAGTTGGGGGGAAAAAAAAAAAAAGGTGAGTAAAACATCCTTCAAAAAAGCACGAAGCCTAATACAGATTCAGTTTTAGAACTTATGGAGCAAGGACAGTGACTTGCAAGACCTTAAAAGTCAAGAAGGAAGCTTGATTTTATTTACTTTTCAAAAGATATTAAACTGGCAACTAGCCTTATGTTTAAAGAACAATAATAAAATGTAGGCATACTGTAAACTGTTTCCTTTCAGGTTTTCCATTAGGGAAAGCAATACATTTATTGGCATAAGGAATGCCATCTCTTGCCTTCCCTGTGGCCAAGTGAGAACCTGCCTGAAGACATGCTTATACCACAGTCACTATGAATGAAATCAAAAGATGATAAAAAGATAAGTTGCCAGGGTTCTGGCCTACACATATTTGAAAGAAGACTGAAACTACAACCTGCAGGGAGAGGCTATCAAAGCAATGGATGGCAAAAAGTTATCCTGATAGACAAAATAGGAAAGACTGTGATATTTATTTATTATCAATCACACAAACGGCATCACATCACTCTTTTTAACTCCCAAGCTTCAGGAAGAAGAGGATAGGCTTCTAAGGATCCCTAGGTCACCGCAATGACAGGGAATCAAACAAGAAATAAATTATGTTAGGGAGAGCGGGATCAAAAGAAAACCCACCATAACACCAAAACAAAACGAGCCAAAACAGAGGCCTATCTGTTTCAGGAAAGCTTGTGCACCTGAAGAAGACAGAAAACATTTTCTAAGCTGCAAGATCTCTTAAAAGCGGCACCCAGAAGTTGAACAAACAACATTCAACTGGAAGGAGGGAAGGGGATGGTCACTTCAAACTAGAGAACTTAACAGGTAGATTATGCATAAAAAGGCTTTTAGACCTTATTCCTGCTTCCCAGCCTTATGCTGATTCTGATGGCACCACTGAAATATGTAAAATTTACTAGGTTATTTAATCCCATTTTACTTAAAACTCTAGAAATTCATGAATAGGGAAAAATGAAATGTCTTGCCAAGGCTGAGTTCTTTGACAAATGTTTTGAGTAGTAATAAAATACTGGACAGTGATTGTGGCACAGGGCAAATGATGGGGGAAAAAAACCCACCAAAACAAACAAACCAAAAGCCCAAACAAGCAAACCCAAAATCTTTAAATATTTCTAAAGGTTTATTGGGAAAAATATCCTGAAATTTCTGGGTTACACCATCTGCAGAGTTTGGAAAGAAAAGAACAACCTCCCCTTGGTAATTTTTTACACCCACATGCTTAAACGTTAACTTGCTAAATGGGTAACAGGATTGATTACAAAATACCACCGTTTTCATCCTGTGGGAAATGTCTCTGAAAGAAACTTGTTACATGGCCTCAGACTACAACACAATCAAGCGCAGATAGTCTGAAAAGGTTTCCTTAATTTCTTCTTTAATCTTTGTTTCCAGCGTTCTGCTCACTAATGCCTGGATCCTTTCCTGCATTATCTCTTCTTACCTCCTCATTTTCCCTTTCAGCCTTAGCTCCAATTTTTCTCTGCTCCGTTTACCACAGTACCTCCCATATATTCCTAACTTAATCTGCTTAGTTTTTGCACTCCCTTACAGTCCCTCTCAGAAATATGTTTTTAAATCATACCTATAAGGCCTAGTCTGCCTTTTGAACATAAATACAATGGTTAAAAATTAAATAGGAAAAAAGACAAAATAAGTCTCATCATTTTCATATGTTTTCTATCTTCCATCCAAAACATTTACTCTCAGTTGCACATTTAGAGTGACTTCCTTAAAACAACGCTACTTAAAAGAAATTGGGACTTTGGTTTCCCTGGTCTCCAACTGTATTATTATCTCTAGTATAGAGTTGCATATCTATTTATTTTCCATGACCAACCCTAATTGCTGGGTTCCTCCTACAATTCACTTTCTTGCAACCTAAACACATATAAGAAAGTGGAGAAGCAAATGAAGATTACAAGGCAGGAGTGCAAATGTTCAGAGAAAACTCTATAAATCAACCCAATTCAGAAGCCTACCTCAGATTTAAATCAATATAATTAAATTATCATTGGTTGCATGAAAATGGAAATAAGAGCAGAACAGGTCATCGTTTACATTTTGACCATATTTTTGAAAGAAAAAAAATAACATTTTTTCCAAAGGCTTCTGATAGTAGTAATTTTCTAATCTCATAAATTGTATGAAGATAGGTACATGAACAACTGTGCAAAATTTTGATACAACAGTAGCTTGGGCTGCTTATCACCCATCCATTACCACTGGAGCACTAAGGTGGAATTTGACCTCAGATTTGTCTAGCGACAAAGAAAATCAGTAATGTCTATATTGAAAGGGAATAAAAAGAACTTATCAAAGTGAGAATCCAGAAAGTCAAGAAACCTTAGTCTGGATTGCTTTCTGGTGCATCTGCTTACTCTTATCATTCAATACCTAAAATCAAAAAAGCTTTAGCTTAGTTACCAGTTTTCTTTTTCAGAAATGCACCAGACTAGACTTGTCCCATATATGAATTTCTAGTGATTGCAAACTTGCCATTTTAACAGGAGAAGATTTTTACCTCTAATATTTACTGTTATGACATCCAGCAGCATTGCTAATCTGATATTACATGTTAGCTAAGTTATTCCAATATTAGGTAATAATAATAAAATTAGTTGTCAAGATTTTTACATAAAGACTAAGTAATGTGCAGTATAAGCTTTTACTTATTCTAGAAGCATTTAGAAGTAACATTTTGCATTAGACTCAGTTGGTTTTATTTAAATAGAAGTACTACAGTAAGACTGAAATCAAACAACCTCAAGTGCAATAGCAAAAAATTTTAATCATGTCACTGATATGCTGTTATGTCAGACGTGGTTTTTCTGAGAACAGTGTAATTACAATATGCAGTGAAGAGCATCTGGATTCCAAAAATTAACTTAAGCCTGTGCAAAGACATCCATTAGCTTCACTGGGCATTGAATCAGACTGTTGCTGCAGATCGGTCAACGTAATTCTCCTCGATGTGTCACACATTAATGAAGTTAACATGGGAAAGAACAGCACACAGTGAACAGCTGATGATAAAATCACCCAATGCACTCATCTACCACTGAAGTCTGCCCATCAGGCACAATTTTAAAACTTTCTGAAAAGCTTTCAGACTCCAGACCATATTATGCTGCTGTCATTAGAAACGTATGTGTTGATTTTTCTCAATCCATTAACGTCTAGCACCCATAGTTATTTCTGCTTACCAAGAGGCAGCATTCTGGCTCTGCTTTACAGTGATTCCAAGTGGGAATTTTTCAGCCCAAGTTTATGAAGTTATATTCTCTGCTTTCTAAAGAATCAAGGTCACAACAGGACAGATCTTTAGCATGCCTTTACTCACTCCTCCAGCACACACAACCTGAAACTCTTTCTTTGCTCTGCCCCATGTCTGACAGGCGTGAACAGACTCAGCTTCTTTTTTTTTTGTAGTACGAAAGGATGATATGTACATGGTCTTACTAAAATCAGTATTGCTCTGATTTCTAAAGTGAGGCATGCACTTGTACACCAGCAGTATTTTTAGAAGGCATTTGAGATGTGCTCCATTCACTTTTCCTGTGTGAGATTCTGGATACTCAACACCTCTAACTATTAGATCAGTACAGCATGTTAAAAATTTTCTTTGTCAAAGGCTCCTCAGAGCTGGCACACTCAGGACAGTTAAGATCAACGTAAGTAATTCTAATGTGAAAGATTTCTTGCAGAGTATACTTTTCAGAAACTTCCTTTTTCTACACAGCTATCTTCCAGCAAGGACTAAATGACAAAAAAATCATCTCTTTCATTTGATTTAGAGATCAAAGCAAGAGGAGAGTGAAAAATGTGCCTGTTTCCAGCCAAGACTTAGTAGCTATAAGAAATGTATTTCTGTTCCCTCCTCTTCAATGGGAAGGTTTCTGTTGGACTGTCTTCTATATGTGGTTTTCATCACCATGTTTCTTATCAAAATTGAAAGATCTTTCAATTAGCTAGCTTCTGCAGAAAATACTAATTTTAATATTTTGTTTTTTTTTTTCTTTAGTCCAAATGAAGGGCAACCTGATGCTAACTGTAGTTTACCAAGCCTCAAATGACTCAGACTGTTAATTGCAGTGTGCTAGAAATATATTTCTGCTCTCATTGTAGAACTATATTCCCTTTGTATGGAACAAAATGAAACTGAGTCTTGCAAGGCCTCTGCATTAAGGTGAGCAAGTACAACCTCAACTGACACAGCACACAATTCTCTTTTCAGTAAATCTCAAAGATGGTTTGGGATTCTGAAACTACAGAGTCTAAATTAAAGGGTTTGCCTTCTAGCTCACAAAATAAAGATTCATGTTTCCAGACAAAGGGGCCAACAGTTATCTCTTTTCAGATGTCCAGTCCAAGGAACATTTCTACAGTTTGAAGATGTATTAAACTTTGGTCATAGTTACTCACTTACAAAAACAATCTATGGAATGGATTTTCTTCAGTTAAAATAGGATGACATTCAACACCTGATTTTTTTTCTCTATCAGCATTTTTAGATACAGTTTTTCTTTTATTCCTTACATTAACTTTCTGAATTGCACATATAGATCCTTCTACAGAAATTGTTACACTTCTTCTTTAGTTAGGGAGTCAGCTTTCATTCTCATTGCTATATTACTATTTTAAAAAACATAGCGAGGGAAATAAAACACATCAAATTGCATTTGTAAGAATACAACAAAATTGGCAGGGTGACCAGAATCAGAGGCAGTTTCTGAAACCCCTGTGAAATTGATCTTTTTGAAAATGACAAGATTTTGACCTGTTGACATCTCTTTAACGTACTATGAGTAAACAGCTGTTAGAGAGGCACAAAGAAAGGATTATATATCTTAAATTAATGCCATAGTAAAGTTAAAAGGGGAGCAAAACTCAAAAGTAAAAGGAAAGTCCCCCCCCCCCAAAAAAAACCAACAGCTGAGCACAAGTAATCCATTGTTCAACATTAGCCAACCCCAATAAAGAAAAAAGGTGAATGCTTAAATATTTCTACTTTCATTAGTCCAGCAAATGACAATTTATATACAATACAGGACAAGTTTTGCCACATAGTAGAACATATTTTTTTCATAAGCTTCAGAGAAGGTAATTTTCTCCAACTATATAATCATTCCTCTTTTAACAGTATAAAAAATTAAAATATTGTCAGAAATAGACTACTAACTGAGCTATCTCAGTAGTCAAGGATATTAAGTTATCAATTGGGTGATCAGCTAGAATATACTGTTGATGGCTTAGTTTAATCCAAATAAAAATGAAACACAAATTGTTGTCAATTATTCAGGTGTTAGACATATGTCCTTTGAGTTCAGTTGTTTATACTGGTTTTGCATAATAAACTGAAAACAACACACAATCAGATTCTGCTGTTCTTCAGCCACATAAAATGTATAATGATTATCTTCTCCTACAGAATATTTCTAAAATATCAAGTTATTGTTATCCACTTCCAGTAAACTGAGTACCTCATTTATGATACCTAACCATATAGGATTTCTGTTTCCATTTGAATGAATAAACCTAAAAAAATAATAATAAATTAGAAGTGCAGCCAGAAGACCTGCACTTCACACCCAGAAGTTAACCGAACCACAGCATTTCAGGGCAGCTTACCAACTGATGAAGTAGAGGTTTGTTAACAGGTTACAGCGTGGAAAAATCACAGCATTTCATTTTCCCTCGTGTGCTTTATTAATGAAGTAAAAAGGCCTTTATTTTCAAGTTTACTGTGCTGTTTGGGGGAACGGATCTTTCCCATAAAAATCTAATTCAGACAAGAGTAAAGCAAACATCTGCTACCTGCCAAACACAAAATACCAGCAAGAAAACTCAGCTCATGTCCCTTTCTGCATTACAGAATTCATGCAGACTCCAGGAGGGGAAAACTGCAAGATCCACTCAGATAGAATTAGCTCTTCAAAGGGTGCATATGTCAATAAAAAGGAGGTTTACAGAAAAATCTATAGTAAAAGGCTTATAGAATTCAGTTCAAACTAATGAGGATGTGGTTTTGCTCACCCTACAGCTCAGATGAATACATAAATCATCACACCATAACACAACAACAATTTAAGAAAGGCTATGGCCGGGTTGACATCATGAATGACCTTCTCCCTAAAGATACTCCTAAATATACTTCACTGGGAAGCCAATGTCAGAATGTGGGTATCATATTAAAAATAAAGTCACCCAAACAAAAACACCTACAACAACAACAACAAAAAAAACCAAACAAACTCAAAGCACCTGTCAGTCATAAACCAGAAAGAACCTGTGTACTCATCTTATGCAAGCACTGCCATGACTGCTAATGGTCTGAGAAAGTGTCTCTTCTCAGTGCTGTATCTCTTGAATGCTCTTGTCACTTGGTTCAAGAACTGATCAAGAATGCAACTCTGCATGGGTATTGTTTTTAATATTACGGCTGACAGACAACAACACTGACCCCTAGAGATGGGCTTGGAGGGCAGAAGCGCCTTTTCTAAAATAAAAAAGAGCTACTTTGTTGCATGTGCAAGCAGTCCTGCTGTCAAGCTCTCTCTTTTAATTGCCTGTCATGGTGTGTTAGAACCAGAGGCCCTTAAAAGTGCATTGAATATAAAAGTACTTATGTCTGGGGCATGTACAGCTTCAGGTACTGTCCAGCCATGGTCAGCTTGACCCTAAGCTACCCATCTCTCTGATCAGTTCTTTTTCTCTACATTTTTGCCAACTAACAAAATAGATGTGGCATTGAAAGAAGACCATTGTATTATAAGTATACACTAGCACATACTTTCTTAAAGTTAAAAATACCCATCTCTCCAAACTCTTCAGGGGGGAAAAGAAATCTCATTTTAGGAAGGCTAAATCTTTAACTGGTTCTACCATCTTGCTGTTGAGTTACTGCACTCAGTATATATCTATATCACATGATACTAGATATTATGCTCTAAACAAACAACACAAAAAAAGTGGAAAATTCCAATAATAAAGGTCATCTTTAAGTCAGGCTACACAAAGAGCAGACAAATCTCCTCCCTTTTCTCTCTTCCTCAGCAAAAATGGTTCATCACTGACACCAGTAAGGGATTAAAGATGATAGCCATCTGCTACAATAGGTAAAATTTGAACATCTGTTCAGGTTAACAGTCAGGTGGGTTTGATGGGCCACAAAAATGTCTTGAAAGGGTAGTCTACATACATCAATTAAAGACAGAAAGTGAAACAACTTGGTTTAAGAATTAGCTAGTGATTTTTGTCTGAGAAGCCTGAAACCTAGATTAGCAAGAAAAGAAAGAGCAATATAGACTTTAAATGACAGGAGACTTTAAAACCAAATACAAATACTTAACAACATAAATGCAATAGTCTGCATGTATTTAATTCCTATCTTATTAAAGGTATTAACATAAATCAAAGAAACTCACTGTGAGGACATGCATCATAAAGCAAAGATGCTTATATCCTAGCTAAACTTACGTAGTTTTGTAATTATTGTGTCTAACTGGTACTAAATATTACTGTAATGAATTCTCACCTCCAAAGCTCAAAACTAGAGCTTACAGTCTTAGGTAGCAAGACAAACATCTGTTGCCTGAGCATTAAGCAGAATTTGGTCTTGATGCCTGAACATTACCTTCTAAGCAGAAATAAATGATGCAAAATGAAAAGTGAAAAACTAGAACCAGGCTCTTCTTTGCATAGAAATTCTTCTACAAATCTGCATTAATTCTGCATGAATATAGTAAAATCTTACCCTGTGGCTGTTTTCTGTGGGATTGTGCAAAAAAACAACAGGGTAATAAAAGGATTGCTGGAACTCTGTGTAGCATGGGAGTGCTAAAAG
Organism: Pachyramphus minor; assembly: GCA_013397135.1. NCBI lineage: Eukaryota > Metazoa > Chordata > Aves > Passeriformes > Tyrannidae > Pachyramphus > Pachyramphus minor. The sequence goes on along the minus strand of VYXB01009982.1, from coordinate 546,413 downwards.
ACTAGAACTGTCTAAGGGGACTAGAAATAGAAAAATGCTTTTTGCTACTGTTCAGAGACAAGTCGTGGCCCTTGTACTTGCTTCCCGATCCAAACAAAATGATGCTTGCCCCTGTCATAATTGGAACTGTAAAGCTCAAAGTAAACTTCCTATTTAGCTGGCTCCTTTATGTCAATAGCTTTCATGGGGATAAGGAAGACCATTAGGGAAAAAATCCTAAAAATTCTATTACAGTGCACTGGGCTTGCTTATTCCTGAACAATCATTAGCACAGTTGGGCACCACTACATTATAACAACAACAAATTAAAAAAGTCACATCCAAACCTTCAAATAGGAATAAAGCTGCTGTTGGTGAGGGCTAAAAACTTCAGACTCCGGCTAAACCGGAGACCTTGATGATACTCCTACTACCACAGAAGGAAATAGAAGTCAAAGACTTATAACTGAGATCTATTTTCTTAGGTCCTTCAGCAAAAACGTCAGCAGACTGACTCCAATGACAGTGACTGTTGTTAAACCTTCCTTTGAGAAGTAGTTTAAAGAGTCAGTGTGATACAAACAGGACTCTTATGTTTTCTATACAGATACTCATTGCTTTTCTACTGTACAGGTTTGTTGGGTTTTTTTCTCTTACATATTGGCTTGAGTTTTTTGTGTGGTGCTTTTTTCCCTTTCCTATTTATTTTCAGTATGGCCATGTTGACAGGCTAAATTTCAGATTGAGGAAAATAGTGAGAATGTTCCTGAGAGCTTTCAAAAAATACTAACAGAAAAGATAAAATAATGTCTCCATAAAGCTGTGTCTTGAAGCTCATTTCTTCCTGACACCAACACAGCTGGGAGACAATCTGCTATTCTCTTGCAAAAATGGACAGAGAAACAAAATTTTCTGAAAAATATTTTAGAAAGTTAGAAAGGCTGTAACTACCCCAGAGCTGAAGTGAAGCTCCTGCACCTGGCAGTGTCAAGGACAGTTCCCTGTGTGACCATCCAGAAGCCACCCTGGCAGTCACTCTCACACCATCTGAGCTGTGACCGAGGCCACTTCACAGCTACACAACTCACATTCACAGTCAAATCAGGTTTCCTATGGCAGAGCCTCAGACACCCCAAACCTTAAAATAATTTAATCATAGTGCAATAACTAACTAAAAAAAAATAACAGCTCAAGCTGGGTGCCTCTGAGTAGGGACCTCAAACAAAAGAAGCTCTGATGTCACAAGATAAGTGCAGAAAAGCCTGGAGTCATTGGTTCCAGCCATGTCTCCTGTTTGGTCATCTGGCTGGACCACAGGTTCCAGGGCTCTTCTATGTTCATGGCCTCTTGCCTTGGGCTCCTGCCCCTCAGAGATCAATCTGCAGCTGCACACCAAGCTACCTGTACTAAATATATTCCTCAACAGAAAGAGAACCACAGAAGAGAGGCATACAGAGACACTGGCACCTGCACCTTCCAAACCAGGGAGAAAAACTTCAGTTTGTTTGGATACAAACCTGAACATCCTCTAGTAGTCTCACAGACTATTAAGGGCCTGGTTTCTGCCAAAGTGTTATGGCAGCTGTGTGGCCACCTCAGTGCCCCAGATGCTCTCTTTCATGACAAACGGCCAGATGGGAGCTGGCATAACATCCAGTGTCTGACAGTGAAGCCTTCCTGCAAGCCATGATAAAAGTACTCAATGATTTTTAATGACCCTAACCTGAAAAATCCAACAAATGTTTACAACCAGATTTAATCTGCTAAGAGCACCTGAAAGCAACAATACCCTGGATTTCATTCTTGACATGAGAAGAAGTGACATACAAATACTAACATCTGCTCTGACTAGCTTAGTTGTATCTATAGCACTCTCCTGCTGTGTCTCAAAGTATTTCAAAGAACATATTTTCCTCAAACAGTGCCAGTCCTTCAGATTTAATGCCTTGGTTTGGACAACCATCAGTCAAGAAAACTTCTCAAGCACAGGATGAAAATTCTGGTTGAGATAGAGCTAAGACTCTGACCTGATTTGGAGCTGGGTCCTTCACATCTCAGGAGAACATGATATTCTCTACCAGCTACCTCAAAATGCTTTTTCCCTTTCACTTATTTTCCTTCCCATTTGCACTGACAAGAAATACTAAAATAAGGAAGGTTTTAATGAATAAAAATGCCTGATTCTTGTCCACCCTATCTTTAGGAACTCTGTGGGTCAAGTCTGCTTAGGGCAGGTTTAACCTTGATGGTACCTGCAAGCTTAGAAAATCTCTTGGCAACCATCTCCCGATTTTGTTATACAGCTATCTGAGCAATATGCAGAAGTAGGAAGTGATTTATATCTTTTCATATTTTAAAGTGAGTCAATAATTAGTGTGTCTAGAAAGACACAAAAAGGACTCAAAAATAATTCTGTATTTTTTTTTCCTCAGAAGAATAAGCATTGGAAATCTTGTAAGAATTGTGTCTTCAGAACTGTGAGGTAGTGATATTTGATTTAATAAGCAAAAGTGACTTCAGTTTTTTTTTAAAATATTCTGTTTTGGTGAACACATTTAACTCAGACATCTGGCAAAGCAGTTGGAAGGAAATCCTTGTGATTAAGGGCCAAAGGAGATATGAGAACTGGGAAGATCTCCAGCAAAGGAACTGATAAAACTGGTAAGAAAAAAAATAAAATCTAAACCTTCTAGGTTTACATGATAAAGAAGAAGAAACAAAAAGAATACAGCATAAGAACTCTACATTCCATTCCTTTTGTTTCAAGTTATTTTTACCTCTCAAGCCTGGCCTTCTAATTTTTTTTTTCCAAACCATTTTTATCCCTGGTCTTTGGATTCAGATCAGGCTTAATGCTATCACAGGACAGTGCAGCCCAAAGGACATTGTGGTACACGGTATCACACTTTCCCTTTGAAAGAATGGCAGGAAACAAAACTGGCTCAGTCTTTAAGTGTTTTTCTACATGCATCACTCTAGGGCTGTGTGCCTCCAAGGAGGAGCTGTTAAAAGCAAGTAGTGTCTGCTCCTACGACTGTATTCCATTAAGGCATTTAGTGCTGTCAGAAATTAAAGTCAGAGTCAACAGTCAAACACACTGTATGTAAATGTGAACCTGAACTCTTCAACCCAGCTGTATTTCAGACCATGAAGAGGATGCTGCAGCAACTTAGTTGAACTACACTTAGCAAAACCTCATGATTATCTCTTGTTCAATTTAATTCATAGTTACTTCTATTAATAATTAAATAAAATAATGAAACCAAACCCAAATAGCTCCACAAAAGCGTTAGCCAACTGCTTTTAACTGCTCACTCCCACAGTTGTATTTCATCTTTCAGAGCTGTCTTTAAAACTCTTTGACAGCTCAGTTCTAGACTTGATAAGCTTCTAAGAGCTGACTGTTCAACTTGTTCCCAAGATTTCAAACTGCTCATTAACACTGGATGGCTATAGGCAACAATAAAACTAAAAGAATGCACTACAATCTGGTTGCTTAAGGAAAACCAAGACATCTTTAAGAAACTCAAATCCACTCATGCTTAAGAAAGAAAACAGTTCTTCCTGAAGAAAATTTCAGAGAATCACAGAATATGCCAAGTTGGAAGGGACCCACAGGGATCATCCAGTCCAACCCTTAGCCCTGCACAGGAGTCACACCACGGGCCTGCGAGTATCATCCAAATGCTTCTTCAACTCTGTCAGGCTTGGTGCTGTGACCAATTCCCTGGGGAGCCTGTTCCAGTGCCCAACCACCCTCTGAGTGAACAATCCTTGTCCGGTATCCAACCTCAGGCCATTCCCTCAGGTTCTGTCTCAAGCTCTCAAGTTTTTCTCCCCCTATATCCCATGATTCTCACTGTATTTGCTTTCCATATTTAGAGGAAAAAAAAATAACTCTCAGAGCAGTAACTACTAGCAGCTAGGAGAAACCGAGGAGTGCATATTTCATAAAGGAGCTTTGGAAATTTTTTCCAGATGTCATGTTGCCTGCATTTACTGTGTTGAAAAGCTCATATTTGACTTGGCCTGTTTTCCTGTTCTGAAACTATAGTGGCACAGTGTAAATTGAGATGGGAAACATTTTCATCATTTGTCTGGATTTTTTTTGTTTTAATTACTGAACTAATGTCCCATGTTCTAAATAAGCCCTCATGTTATTTTTGAAATTTACAGAACTTCTTCCTATAAACAGTGATTACCACAACAGATAGGTAGACAGACTTTAACCAATGCAGCAGGCTTGACAGGTTTTGCCCACAATACAATATACATAACCAGAGGAGTAAAGAGACACTGGACTTATTTTGAGTTTTGAGGCCTGGATATGATTGAAGGTCCTGAGCAGGAAGAAAACTTTCCTCTGGACTTCAACTAGCTCAGACATCTCTGTTGTCCCAACACTAAGCCAAAAGCAGCTATGAATGAAAAATACATTACACTGAGAAGCTGTCAGCTAATTTGCACCAAATTATGCAGTGGCACATAATCTGAGATGCTTGAGCATTGTGGTGGTCACACTGTGAAAATCTGAAGGGACTGAAGCAACTCCAGAGAATGAAGTGGGAAGGGGGAGAAACAAAATAGACAGCACAAATATTTCAAGCACTAACAAATTTTCCATGCTACAAATGAGAATCCAGCCATCCCTAATGGTTGGTCAGTAAGGAGGAAAAGGTGATAATGTGAGCTTTTGATAAGTAAAATAATAAAAAAAGTAATTCTGAGGGAAGAAATGGATGAAACTGTGGCTGGAAAACAAGGAGGTTGTGTGGCTCAACATCTTTCTCCTTTAGAGAATAGTTTCGGAATAGTTCCTCAAATTTACACTATTTACACTAACATTTATATGCATTTATTTCCTTAAAGATGCATTAAAATGTTCACATGGAACTCTATGAAAATTGTCTGAGAAAACTGTCAACATTCAACATTATAACCAGTATAGCAAAAAACATTGGTCATTAGCTTAGCTATAATGATTTCTGCCATAGATTTTAAATAGGTGCATTTTATTCCATATTTCAAAGGCATCATAAAACACTGTGAGCTACACTAGATATGAATTGTACAAATACTGAGCTTTTGGTTCAGTGTGGTTTGCTCAAATGGAATTAGTTCCTCAGATTTAGTATATGACTGCATGAAAGGGTCTTTTCTAAATTCTGGTTTCTCTCTCAACATGCTCTTCTATGAACTCATATTTATTAATTTATTTCAGTTTATACTTTTAATTGCAGTTTCTGCCAGTATTAGAAAATGAGCAGATAATTTTGTAACAAAATTTTTCAGGCCTCTGGGCTCTTCAGAACACCTGGAGAGCAATCAGAAACAATATCTAAAGAAAACTTACATAGAGAATGAAAAAAAATAATCAAAATACCTACTGTGTTTCATATATTATTATTAAAGAGTCTCATCCTATTTTAATATCATTGCATTTCCATTTAAAAACAACTTCTTCAGAGAATGTACTATTAAGAAATGCAACCCAAGGGATACCATTAAAATATAACCTTAATTCTGACAGATTACTCTATTTGATGGTTCACCAAACAATTTTACAACACCTGTTCAAAGAGCAGTCTGCAAAAGTTTTTGTTTCCTTTCTCTACACAGGGCTCCCTTTCCCTTGCAACTGGCTTATTCCAGGGCCAGAATATAACATAACAGAAAATCTTAACAGAAACCTATGTCTTAATTGAAAGCCATAAGGTCTGTAGGTCACCTATGTCACTAAAGTCCACCATCTAAAAAAACCTACCCCAAAACCACCAACAAAACACCAGAAAACACCAGCATTATTTAACTTGTAGGTTTAGCTGGTAAGTATCTAGTAACTAGAAACTTATGTTACTGAAGAAAAAGTACAATATCAGCAAGCCAACTACCTTCTGAGCAATTAATACTAAAGGGAAGTTAAGTATCTTTGCTCTAGAAGTATTGTTGTATTTAAAAGAATGGGGACAATACAACAGCGAACTGTAAATTATTTGTAATTTTTTTCTAGTCTTTATATTTATTTGGTCCTGAAACTTGCCAGTAGATGTAATGTTTCAGAGTTTGTTCACAACATCTTATACGGCTCAACCAAACCAGATTTTGGGCCAAAATTTTGACTTACTTCCTCTTTACAGAATGGTTTGCATTGCAAAAGGTATATTATTCTGCAGAGAAAGTAATAAAGATATTTATATCTCTATCATTCTAATAAAATGCAGTTTTAAAATCCTCAAATCTTCCACGTTGAAAACCTGACACTGAAAAATCAGGAGATAAACACAGTGTACAAGGTCTAGCAGTGAGAGAGATGTGTTTATGCAGCAGCGATAGAGCCCTCTCCACCAAACATCCTCTGGAATGGCAAATATTAGACTATCCATTCCTCAAAGCACATGGAAACAGCGGTCTTGGCAATTAGAGACACTTAAGTAGCCTTTTATTCTCTCAAGAATTCAATAATACTGCAAAAAAGGCCACACTCATCATCACTAGATTTTTAACTTTCTACAGTATAGTGGTGTTTACACTGGTCCATATCTACATTTGTAGGATGGTACAAAATTAAGACATAGTTCACACGTTTTTTGTCACAACGCTAAAAGGTCCGCTGCTTTTTTTTTCAATTGCATACAAATTCTAACATTGAAATGAATGTAAAATGTGAAGAGAACACAAACTGATAAGTGGTATAAATGCACACATGACAGAAAAACTGAGGCACTCATACCTATTGCCTCTGCACATAGGTAGAAAAACTGGGCATACTTTATGTATATACTGCTTAGTTATAATCTTAACTAAGAGAAACATGTAACAGTTCACAAGAAAACCCATCTTGACAATTTTAATTATCAGACAGTGAATATCATGGGAAAAAGTAAAATTGATAGTATGTAAGCAGTAAAGACCTAATGATAACCAATAACATCTCACAATATGTAAGGCTAAATACTATCACTAATTTTACAGACACTGTGCTCTTACACTGATGAACTGTTCTTGAGAAAGTTACAGTGACTGTTCAGCTGTCACTTCGCCATTTCTAGAAGCTTCCACATTCAAAGCAATATCATAAATATAACCATTACTTTGAAATGTAGACATTAAGTACTTGCATAATTCACAGATATTGGTTCATTACCTACACCTCGATTCACATTAAAACTGAAACCTCTTTTCCATAAGAAGAAATTCAGGTGAACTATGGGTCAATTCCCTTGATTTAACAACACAAGGCTTGGGTTTTTTTCCCTTACAACTAAGTGAGTACAGGAAAGTTCAGGGCAATATCAAATTAGCCTCTACATAGAAAATCTCCATTTTATCTACAGGAAAAAAACAACCCACAAGTTATTCATCTGGAAACTCAGCAGACATGATTATGTTATCTACAGCGTTCAATTAGTAATATCTGAATGCATAGAATGGCATACAAATGCCAAGTCACCAGTTAACTGTATCCAACAGATCGATAAATTTCACTTTTTCCCCTCTCTCATTATTCCTGGAAGTTGACCTGCATGTTGAATTGTGCATACTAAACCTAGTAAGCTTATTTTATCTTGTAAAGGTCAGGCAAGTACTCAAATGGGTATGAAAATTTAAAACATTACATTAGTGCATTTCATTTTCTCAATTTATAATCCTCATGACTGATTTAGTACTATTTAAGAGTTACAAAGAATATATTCATGAGACTGAAAATATCTATTAGATTTGTATGACAGACTATAGATCAGCAGTCGTTATTTGATTTTTCCCCCCTTCTTTATGTTGGTCTTGTCTCAGACATTTTAGTTTTCCATCTTGAAAAAGCACTTCGCCTTAAGCATGACAGCATAGAGTTCAGCACACTGTACATGATGCATTAAAATCACAAATCTGTTAATTTTATGTCCACGTTACATAGTTGTGATTAAGAATAACTAGAAAACAAAAAGAAATAGATTAGCTACAATATTGCCTTGAAAAAAATCAGAGGACACAATCCTGAGGTTGAAATATGTTATACGAGCCTGGACATCTCTGCTACACCTCTCTTTCCATCACCAGAGATAAATTACAAAAAACAAACAAACAAACAACAACACCCCCCCACCCTCCTAAGTTATACAATTTGCCAAAGTTCATAAAACATTTATGTGGCTCAGTAGGGAACTGAGGAGCTCCAATGGCAATCTAATGCCATGAGTCAACAGTACCTTCTGGGTATGTGTTCACAAGTCAGTGTGTATGCTGCAGCAAAAAAAAAAAAAAAATCCCACATCCACTTATTTTGGGTATTGGATTGTTTTCTTCAAGAACCAGCATCATTGGCCCTTGATACTGAGTGTATGCTACACGTACATATGGAGTTCCTTTTTTAAATGAAAAAATAAATAAATTGATCTCAGTCTAATACAGATTCAAACTCATATCATTGTAGAATCATAGAATATGCTGAGTTGGAAGGGATCCATGAGGATCACCTAGGCTAACTCGTGGCTCTGCATAGGACAACCCAAGAATCACACCACATGTCTGAGAGCATTGTCCAAATCTTCAACTCACACAGCCTTGGTGCTGCGGCCACTTCCCTGGGGAGCCTGTTCCAGTGCTCAAACCTCCTTTGGGTGAAAAAACTGTCTGATATCCAACCTAAACTTCCCTTGGCTCAACTTCTGCTGTTTCCTCAAGTTCTGCCACCAGAGAGATCAGCNCTGAGTTGGAAGGGATCCATGAGGATCACCTAGGCTAACTCGTGGCCCTGCATAGGACACCCCAAGAATCACACCACATGTCTGAGAGCATTGTCCCAATCTTCAACTCACACAGCCTCGGTGCTGCGGCCCTGGGGAGCCTGTTCCAGTGCTCAAACCTCCTTTGGGTGAAAAAACTGTCTGATATCCAACCTAAACTTCCCTTGGCTCAACTTCTGCTGTTTCCTCAAGTTCTGGCACCAGAGAGATCAGTGGCTGCCCTTCCTCTTCCCCTCACAAGGAAGTTGTAGACTTCAATGAGGTCTCCCCTCAGTCTCCTCTTTCCCAGGCTGAACACATCACATGCCCTCAGCTGCTCCTTGTACAGCTTCCCCTCAAGGCCCTTCACCATCCTCATGGCCTTCCTTTGGATGCTCTCTAGTAACTTATTGTCTTTTTTTATACCATGCTGCCCAAAACTATGATCTTCAAAGGCGGATGATCATAGAAGCATAGAATGGTTTGTGATGGAGGGAACCTTAAAGATCATCTAGTTTCAACCCCCCTCTACAATCATTAGCTGTTGGTAACATCAATTCCTTAAAACACTTACGTTATCTAAGAAACAAGTTTTCCAGTCCTGTTTTTTCTGTGACAATGTCAGGATGTTGCAACCTTGACTAAGTAACTAATACAGAATTGTGCTGGCATGAAATGGTATGGAAAGGTGCCATGCAACTTTAAGCCAGAAGCATTCTTTTATCAAGGAAACTTAAAATGCAAAGAATACGAATTCTCTGAAGAGGAACCAAAGCAAATTAAGTAAAGCCTGGCAGCTTGTACCTTAGTGAACCATGCTAAATTTATACAGTAGGTGGAGACACCTCTTCCACAAAGCAAAGCAGAACTCAAGTAGTGTGAAGCAGCCATGATCAGTGTCACTTCCAATTCAAGGCCAAGCTAATCAAAGGCTATGAAGAAGAAAGTGATAGTTCTAATTCAGGCCATGATTTATTTTACTTCACTGTTAATTCTTTTAATATTTTAATGCTCTCAACACCTACTTGGTATTTCAGTTTATCAGTGCCTACTTTTGAATCCTTCAAGGTAACTCAGTAAGACCGTCAGGTTCAGTAAATAAATTATGCACCCCTTTATTAATTTCTACACTTCCTGTAGATGTCTTTTGTTTTAAAAAGTTGCAGTGATATAAAACAAGAGATGATATTGCAATTAATTTCACAGAAGAGAGAATCACAGCTTTCCAAATAGAGCTGGAAAAATTCACCCTAAACCCCAAAAAATGCAGCATATTGTGGTTCTTTCTAAGGAAAGGTGGGATAATTTTAAATAGATTTAATTTATTTTACTTCCAAATGATTGACCGGACAATATCAGAGGCTACCCAGAACACCATCTACAATTAAAAATATAAAACAGTTTAAAAGTCTCCATCTCATATGTCTTTCAATGACTGTCTCAAACCCTCAAAAATTAAGCAAAAATTACCTGTCTATATAAATATGTCCTCTCTTTGAAATTAAGAGACAGCTGAAGAGTCCTCAAAAAAAAAAAAAAAAAGAAAAAAAAAAAAAGATGAGCATACAGAACAAAAATACAGTGAAAAATGCACAGTTGCAACTGTGGAATAAGAAACTGAAATGTAGCTCCTGAGGAAATAATAAAGCTTCTTCAGTGGTAGAATCACAGAATGGTTAGGGTTAGAAAATAAGCAGGAAAGAAAGCATGGGGCAAACAAAGTATACTTGCCAGTTACATGTTAGCAATACAAGACAAGGTTGTCAGGAAATGTGACTTAGCCATTCTAAAGCCTGTGAACTGTCTTTAGGTGGCAAATATTCAGAGTATAACACAACTGAGTAGCTTGGCTATGCAAGATGCACATGCAAGCAATAAAAGCCTCAGATGTCTGTTGGCATATATGCAGATCTCATGCAACAATTATGATCATAATTTTCCCCGAGCAAAAGAGATAGTTCTGTATTTACATATAAAAGTCTAACAGAAATCAAGTACAACCTGATCAAAAAAAATTCCCAACACTTCCAACATCTAACAGAGTCATTGGGAGCCTGCAGAAGATTCTTATTCTGCTTTTTATTTCTCCTATTCTAGCTCACACAAAGCTATTGCTTATGCTGTCAGAAGATCAGCATTACTATTTTTAGAAGGCAAACAACAATTTGGTTCCTGCCTTCACAAATCAAAATTTGTCCCACACTCATCAATGGCAAGACTCCCATTGCTATCAGTGGAATCAGGATCTGAAAATCATACCTTTGCTGTTCGTCCTCCAGTGACTGAGTTATTGGTGCTACAGTTACCAGCTGTGACAGAGGAGCCCTAAGACTGCTGGGGTTTTTTTGAACTTCTTTTCTTTTAATCATACTGGTCGAGTTATCTCACAAAAGGTCTTAAAGTAAAATAAAAAAAAAAAAATAAAAAAAATTAAACACCTAAATAATCATACATGTGAATCACTGACTACTAATCCAGATTCCCTACTCATCCACGCAATAGTTCTTCTGGGTGCTCTCTTGGCTGAACGCAAAAGTACAGGAAGAAGAAATTCCCTATGGTCATTTAAATTGCAAGAGCCTTATTTTGACTTACTAAATGAAAGCTCCTAATCTTCAAAATGGGCTAGCCAACAAAAGCTATCTTGAATTCAGCCTTCCAAAGGAGAAAGCGCCAAGAGTAATTTGAAAGCTTTCAAGGTTTATTCCTACTGGAAAATTCATTTAAGCAAACATTCAGGCAGACTTTCCTTAGTGCAAAAGATGCTTCTGAAAACTTTAAAAATAGCTATAGGGTTTTTAGCCTCCTGAGGTCAGTCTTCCTTGCACAGTGACTGCCAATCTCAGTACCAGTCTTTGGATCTGTCAAACTTATAGGACTGCTTGAGAAATGTTCTGCCAAGTGGAAAATATTTCTCTTGCAACACTGATAAACATTAGCAAAAAATAAAAATCAGTTATCTGCACTGCAACAATTTAAATATAAACAATTTAGCAGAGAGAGACAGACATCCATAATATGAATGATATCCAGCACTGGTCTATGGCTAATTACTGCAAAAGGTTCCCACTGCCATTAGCACAGCCAAAGCTTATTAAAAGAATTGAAGTATCCAGATTGTGAACATAAGTCCTTGAGAGACAACAGGAGAAAAGGAGTGCCTGAATGACCACATGAATAAAGACTGTTGTAAAACAAAGTTTACTATGTTTTACATATGCCTTTCAAAAGCAGATTACTGGGATGAGTGCCAAATAAAACAGATCAATTTACCAAAGGATATATTATTTCTATGGTGGAAACGAGATCATACTTAAAAGCTAGCGAAAGGCAACATAACCTCCTTGTTCTTTGTATCTTTTTAAAAAATCCTATCTATCGCTTTACTCAATTTGGGGTCAGATGCTTATAAACCACAGAACTGACATTTTTTATGAAGTCTGTAAGGAATTGATCTTAGATAGTCTCAAAAAAAATTTAAAAGTGTAATTTTACATCCTTTGGGACTGTGATTCCTGTTTCTTAATGGAATCAGAGAGAACTATTGATGAACACTGTAAACAGGGTTACCAATAAGGCATAACTATAATATAATAATATTTCATTGGCATCATTTACAATTTTCTCTTTTTCAATGTAATTTGTGAGGCTACCAAAGAACTCATCATATCACATGTACTAAGCAAACTTTCCTACATGGAAGCATAGAATGACATTATTTTTTGATTTGCGAACTCGTATTGGCTTATTCTTGTTTTTTAGGTTCTTAAGAACTGGTTGTTCGCTGTTTTCATCTACCCTCTTTTCAACTCTTGGAGTAAGGAAAGAAAGATTGTTCCATCAGTCATGCTTGCTTTTCCTCTTTTGAAAGATTAATTACTGTGTTTGCCCTTCTTCAGCCCTCTGGGGCCAACCCATACTCTATGAGCTCTCCAAGATAAACACTACCAGTTTCTGAGCCATTGATCCAGTTAGTTCCTGAGGGATTCTTGGTAAACCTCATCAGACCTAGATCACTTAAATACACTGAGCTGAGATAAATATTCTCTGTTTCATGCTTTTCCTGTTCTGGTCTACGTTTTCATCCTACACTTGATTACATTAAATTTTTATAAGTAACTTTTTTTAAAAAGGCCTGGAATACAGAATAGACCATTTTAACTTTATCTGAACTATTAATTATTTTCTCTTCCTCAAAGAATGTATTTATTGTTTTTCTTTTGTTTTCTTTTCACATCTAATAAGGTGAACAGAATATTTGGATGGCCTTTTATTCACTCTAACTTGATCCATATTTTAATTTTTTCTCTACATTTTTATGTCACCATTTTATTTGTGCCATTACCAAGACAGTGCAATTACCACTGACAATACAGTACTTTTCTGATTGTAGGAAGCTCTGACAAAACTATATTTTTCTCTTATTAGATTTCATATCTGTATTTTACATCAAAGTCACTTTGTGTTGTGGTTTTGATATTACCTCTTTAAGGAACCTTTCCTGAGACTTTTATCCCTTAAATGACTAACTTCTATCTAATTATTTTATGATTTGATGGAAATCTACCTTTCAATGCTCATTGCCTCCAATTTTCTGCTCTCATTCCTTCTTTTTCTTATAGTCAGAGAGACGGTACTCACTGGACCAAGTGATCCTTTGAAGTATTATGTTTCTAAGGTGTTTTCAGAACAGTTTCATCCTAATGGCTTTCAAACTGAGTTCTGTTCTCACTATTTGTTAGAATTAAGTGTAAAATTGTTGTTCCCTTAGTTACTTTCTCCACCTTAGCAGGTCACCTTTGTTTGCTGAAAATATAGGTAAAATGAAATTTATTTCAAGGTGTTTTAGCAAACAGTGATTCTTTTGGCAAAACAGTTACTACGCTGTAGCCGAAGAACCTCTACCTGAAAGCCAATGTGGTTTCAGAGCCAATAGGAGTACCATAGACATTGTATTTGTCCTCAAACAAGAGCAGGAGAAGTATAGGGAACAGAACAAAGGACTCTACGTAACCTCTGTTGATCTCAGTAAAGCCTTCGATACTGTGTGCAGGAAAGGTCTGTGGCAGATTTTGGAATGTTTGGGATGTCCCTCCAAGTTCCTTAAAATGATCATCCTGCTCCACGAGGACCAGCACAGCAAAGTCAGATATGGTGATGGACTCTCTGAGCCCTTTCAAACAACTAATGGAGTGAAACAAGGCTGTGTTCTTGCACCAACTCTATTCACGCTCTTCTTCAGTATGATGCTCCAAAGGGCTACAGCAGATCTTGATGAAGAAAACGGGATCTACATCCAATATCGTACCAAGGGTAGCCTAGTCAACCTCAGGTGACTCAAGGCCCACACCAAGACCTTAAACCGTGTCGTCTGTGAGCTGCTTTACGCTGACGACGCTGCCCTCGTTGCTCACACAGAAGCAGGTCTGCAGCGTTTAACATCCTGCTTTGCAGAGGCTGCTGAGCTTTTTGGGCTGGAAGTCAGCTTGAAGAAGACAGAGGTTTTCTATCAACCTGCACCTCAGAAAGTCTTCCACCATCCTTGTATCACCATTGGTGAATCAAACCTCAAATCAGTCCAGTAATTTAAT